>FR989933.1:10430144-11010044 GCA_905404155.3 Plebejus argus
GAACTGCGGTTCTTTTGAGGCGACTCCCAGCACCATGCTTTGCTTCTGGTTCAAAATGTTTATCGCAAACTCTATATTTGCGATAGTCGAAATTTTCCTTAGGTATCAAATTTGCTTGGGATGAGTTCCAACCAAGCTCTATATAATATTATGGGAAATTTCGGTGACGGAAATCTATGTATGGTCTTCGATCCTAAAAGAAATATGGATATCATACAGAAAAGAGTCTGAATCATAAGATAGAATCAATCAGTCTTGTAGAATAAGAAATCTAGTAGTTATTGTATACTACGTAGACCGTAGTACCTACGTAATACTATGTATTACGTAGTGTGTAATACTATATTATACAGTGTATTCACAACACGAACAAATTTTGCTGTTTTGATTTTATTAACAATAGGTTGAGAGGTTATGAAAATACATATGATATTCCAATACTTACTTTCCTTTCGCGAGCAGCCGAAAATGCAATAACTACTCATTCTGATTTAACATAATATCACTGTTAATATAAAATTAAGAGCATTAATAGACCTTTTTGGAAAAAAATATTTAGAAACCAGATGCTTATTATTATTATTTTCTTCTTTTTTGGCAACTTGACACAGGGATGCGTATGTTGTGCCACAGACAAGGTAAAAAGGTAAGGAACGGCGGAAGGAATAAAAGGTGACGGAATTTGGAAACCAGATGCTTTATCGGCAACCATTTTCAGAATGTTGCATAGATTATACACTAAGAATGTTGCTAGCAATATTAATGACACAAATTACTCATTCAGTCACGATGTCAACGCGGTTCAAACGCGCCTAATGTATTATATTACTAACCCTTTCTTCGTTATAGTCCCCGCTGTCATCCAACATAGTGGCACGATACATTCACGTGTTTTCATCACTAAAATCGGTCGTTTGTATCGCCACAATATCACGTTTACATCGCTATAAAACAATAACCGTGTACTAGAGCCCTTTTAAATATTTTTCGAAGTTGGTATCACTTGTGATCAAAGTACTAGTATTTGTCTTTTTTCTTAGTAGCCATATTTGTTTGAATCGTTCATTGGTGGAACACTGTTTGCACGGCTCTGTCCCCCCCCTCTACTCTATATACTTTAATCTGTGTTGACACTTGAACGCTTGAGTTTTCAGCGATCTGCGATTTTCAGACTTGCAATTTTTTTACAAAAAAATAAATGAAATTATGTAAATTAATATTTAAAAGAACAAAATATTTCATTGTCCCTTTAAGTATCATGCTTGTTACCGTATTCTAAAATATAAGCTATACATACTGTTCAGTTACAAAATATCGAATAAGTCTTCGAAGAAACTAGAATTTAAAGAGAAATGGCAGACCGTCTTACACAATTGCAAGATACTATAAACCAGGTAAGCGTGTAACGCAATATACTCCATAATATAGTGACTTACCATTTACATACTTCAACCATAATATAATCATTCTAGCAAGCCGAGCATTTCTGCAACAGCATTGGTATTCTCCAGCAGTTTTCAACGCCTAGTAAATTTCCTGGGCTCGATCGCAGTGGTTCTCAAACGCCGCAACAACAGCAAAATCAAGAGGATTATGCTGTACTGTTTGCAACACTGATATCTCGTTGTGCCAAGGATATTGATACACTCATTGAATCTCTGCCAAGCGAAGAAAGTTCCACAGAACTACAAGTGCAGAGCTTAAGAAGACTTGAGGCTGAAAATAAAGAGGCAGCTGAACAGTTGGAAGAGGTTAGTTGCATTTAAATATTTTTTGTAAAATTTTGAATAAAATGAATGAAAATACAGTGCAAACTCCATGTCACTCGATTTAACGACAAACTCTAAAGTGTCGAAATCATTTGACTTTGGTTGGTTTAGCTTGTCTACCATACAATGATACACTCTACATAGCATGAAGCATCACACCCACTCTCAATAATGACAAAATCACAAGTACCTTTAAAGTTACTAAAATTAGTAAAAACTGTGCAGCTGTGTATGTTTTTTTGTCACTTTGCTATCCTAGCCCGCAATAAACTCGACTTTCGGCATCATGCATACCAAACTTTCTAAGAAATTTGTTCGTTTGTTTACAAATTGGGATTGCTCCATGTGCAAGCTGTTTTGAACCATATTTGTTTCCATATTCTCAGTTGATCATAAGCTTTCAAATTGTAAATTAGGTTAGTAAAAGAAAATCACTATATTGATGAAAAAGTTTTGATTTTTCTTCTCTCCATTTAACAACATCTCTATAACACAATAAAATGCAGGGTCCCTTCAGTGTCGTTATATGGAGCTTACACTGTATGTATATTGTATAATAAATAATATATTATATATTTATACTTACACATTTAACACAATACATTCAAATTCTCTCAGCACCTAGAAATAAGAAAATAAAAAATTTTCAGGTGGTGCGACAAGGTGAAATTCTGCTGGAAAAAATCCAAAGTGCTCTTAGTGATATCGCTCAAAGTCAACTTGATATGCAAAATCCAGCACTAATATTGGAGTCTGATACCAAACCACAGTTATAGAAGAAGCTATAATATTTGAAATAGGATTAAGGGTTCTTTTTGGTAGTTTTTGTATGTCATAATTTTTATACAACGTGAAATTTTAGTGGTTGTTTTCCCGCAGCAGAACGATTTGCCTATAGTAGTACTATCGAACCATGCATGTTATTTTTTGAAAATACAAAATATTTTGTATGACGTACTATGGAAACTTTATGCCGATAGGCGCGAGTTACTATGGACCCGACCGATTTTTTTTTTATTTGAACAAAAAAAACTTTACAAATCTATTGTACTACTAAGATACAATCATAAAACTGCGGGAAAACAACCATTAAAATTTCACACTGTAAACATGTACATATGTTATTAAAAATGTAATAATAATTAATTAACTAATTTGGAAAACCAGCCCCTAAAAGTATGCAAGAATTAAAATATAAAATTAAAAAAAAAATTAAATTTACTTGACAATCATGAACAAACCATTACAAAACTGTAATATTTGTCTAGACTCTAGACAGCAAGGACCCTTATTACTAGGGGTACTGGGTAGTGTTAAAAGGGTTGCAATATATGTACAGGCAGAGGCTTTTAAATAAATGTTTATTTATGACTGCCATAAGTTGCAAATTGTGACTGTCTTATTTATTATAAATAATTATTATATTAGTATTCACTTGATCATCAGATGCTTAGTGTATAAGAATATTTGTGTGATAAGTTTTGCCTAAAAATTTATTGATTTGAGAAATTTATTAAATGTGAGAGATTCATTGCCACACTCAGAGATGAATATTCAACTGTAATTAAATAAAGGGATGGATAGATAATGTATGATTGTATGAGGCTTATTATTATATCTTCACTTGATCCCAGTTAAGTAATTAATATTCATACCTGACTACAGCAGGTAGATCTTGTATACAAAAAAATCAAGTGTCAAATTTATTCCTCAGGAAAAACTATGAAAATAAGTTATTAATATGGGTTTTGACTGTATTATGATTTATGTACTTTAAAAAACAAGCTTGTAAATATAAGGTTGGAAAGCCCTGATGTAGTGAATTACTTTTTATGGTACAATTCTCAAATAGTTAAGTTTTTATATTTTTGCTGTAATGTAAAACTTGAACCAAGTAATAAATAAATCTCTCGATATTATAATAAATGATGCATTCTTATTTATAGAGGACAAAATATAGGTACCTACATAAAATATTATATTCTTTGAGCATGTAGTAAAACCAGTTGTTTTAAAAAATGTTATTTATCTGGAATCTAACTTTGGTGATCCCTGATTTCTTCAATCATTTTATAAAATAAGTCGATTTACAAAAATTTTTGATTTTAACTGAAAAGTTCGATTTTCGTAAATGGTGCTGCGGTATGCACCGTAGATAACTAAATAGTAGTTTGCAATAGCTAAAATAGGTAGCTCCTCTAGCCGAGGGGTTCCTTAACTTTGGAGAAAGTCCGGTCCCTTGAGGTAGACCGGCCGGTCGTGGAGGGAGTCCTGGATGTGTCTACAGTCTAACGACTGTAGACAGATCCAGGATATCCCTCCGTATACGACTGAAGGCAAACCGCAGGTAACTGAGGCACATCCCCAACCCGGGGCACCCATAAGGGGTTTCCCCTGCGCGACGCATAAAAAAAAGGTAGCTCCTCTAAATGAGGGGTTTTCAACATGTCATAGTATAACTGTCCCCAATGAGTCTAATGACCAATCCATCTAGATTAGAACTATTAATTACTAGACTACCTTTTTTAAATAATTACTTAGGTACATTTTAGAAGTAATTATTTAAAAAAGGATTTTTATAATTTAAAGCATAATATTAGGTAGGTATAGTTTCTATTGACACACCTGCCTGCCTGCCTGCTGCTAGTTTTAGTTCAGAAAACCGGCTACTATGACATTCCCGTCAAATAAATACGTAGCTGCAATAGCTAAAGTGCTATCATTTTCGACTTCATCGCCTAAGAAATAGAGGTGGTATTACCGCGACGGAGTGTTAACTGGAGTCAACCTCTCGCCGTTCGCGCCTCGCTCAGGTTTCTTCATTCTTGTATTTAGTTGATAACTTGCCTCTGATTGAAATGCACGTGGTCTCCTATGAACTTTGCGACGCCGAATTCAAATTTTGATACCGACGTTGTTTTGTTTTGACGTTGTTTACATTGATTCAAATTAGTGACTTTTGTGTGGTTCATGTGTGCTTAAAAAAGGCGCGTGCTTGGATCTTTTACCCTGTAAACTAGGTACGTTTATATTTTTATTTTTTAACCCTTACCTAATTATTTTTATCTTAACTCTTTATAAGTCCCAACAAAGTGGATGGTTGACTACTCTACAGTGTAGAATAGCGAAAAAAGCCTTAACTGGGGTGTAGAGTGTACACCCTAGTTAAGGTTTTTTATCATAATCATTCATAATAAATGCAAACGTTTTGTTTTTATCGTAATAAATGCGTAATTTTGTCGATACAACCTTCAACTGAAGGGTAGGTTGTTGCTCTATCATTAGGTGATTTAGACTGTAATGCGGTATTAAAAACGTACTTAATACTTATACATTATTTTCAAATGGTGCAAATATTTAACGCAAACTAAATAATAGAGCTCGCGATACTGTGCGGCTTAGACAATCGCTCCTTAAAATATTTTTCTAAAAGTACTTGGCCAAGGCATAATATTGTAAATTATTATTATATTGATTATAGTACATGTTTTACTTATTAATTATTATAGAAAAGTATCTATAAACTCTATCCTTTTTTTACTACAAAACCAACTTCGCTATGACTATATTATAGGCTTATTTCAAACTCTATGTAGAGTAAGGAGACAGCCCCGCAAGATTTCCTACAAGAAATGGATTTCCAAAGGACATCATACCAGTCTTGTATCCATTTTAAATACGTAGGTACTGTTTCTGTGTTGAAAATTGAAATATTTTTCCTGGGTATCTTGCGTACCTTTCTCTATCGACATAGAGTATAGGGAAGTACCTAAAACTTTTTCCTCATCTCTCCTCTATCGAATTTTGTAATGGTTATTGATAAATTTCCAAATCTAAAATTGTGTAAATTTATCAATAACCAGATCCCACGGCAAGAGAATGTATTAATATTTAGTAGTTACCTACCTAGGCGTTCGCCGAACTCGTCGAAGACAGTCTCAACCAAATTGTACCCAAATAGTAGGAAAATGCACAAGCTTTATTCTCTTGGCGCAGGTTTTACTTATATTGAATACTGTTTACCTCTAGATAGAAGCGCCAAAGTATCAACTTCCCCCTCTTAATAGAATGATCGCAGTTTCTTAGGATTCTGGATTTTCGAGGAATTGCGGACCTGCCACAACGTTTCGCCATCGTACGGCGGTCAACCTCATCTCCGTGATAAACTGTCGCCAGAGATATTTCTGAGCCACTATGATTTAAAAAACTTCAAGAAAACCTCTTTTTTTACAAGAAACTAGATTGCGCCTGCAACTCCGTTGCGCCAAAGTTCGTTTATCGCGTGGGAACCGTACTTTTTCCAAGATAAAAAGTGTCCTATGTCCTTTCCCGGGACTCAAAGTGTCTCCATGCCAAATTTCAGCGGAATCGGTTCAGCGGTTTGGGCGTGAAGAGGTAACAGACAGACAGACACACTTTCGCATTTATAATATTAGTATAGTATGGATGACGCCCGCAACTCCGTTGCGCCAAAATTAGTTTATCGCGTGGAAACCGTACATATTTCCGGGATGAAAAATATCCTATGTCCTTTCCCGGGACTCAAAGTATCTCCACTCCAAATTTCAGCAAAATCGGTTCAGTGGTTTGGGCGTGAAGAGGTAACAGACAGACAGACAGATACACTTTCGCATTTATAATATTAGTATGGATATAGATATGGATGGTTTAGAATTTAGATAACATAACGTGGTAAAAAGCTGCTCGGTCAAGTTTGACGAAAAATTAACATAGCATTCAAAAACCAAATCGATATGGGTGTAATAGGTGTGTTGTACACATGGTTACTATGTTTTCCGGTAAAAAGCTGTTCAGTACTAACCTAGATAGTTGAAATGTGACAAGTTAGGTACTAGTTTTAGCTCGCATCCGTCGCCTACTTGCTCCGTAACCTGTTTGTAGGGAAACCAGGAGTATTTCTCTCCTTATACATCGTTGTACCTACAGGCTACATGTCGATCATGTACGAGCTAGAGACACTGATACTATTAGATTAGTATGCCAGCCTGGTTATGGGTGCCACTAACCATGTTTTTATGGCCAAAGCATATTTCAACCATTGGTGTAATAAGGTTAATCTGTAATAATAGGTACCTTTAAGTTTTGAAATCCTCCCTGGCTTTAGTGTTCTACGCCTTGGTGCGCAAGCAGGTACGTAATTTACGTTTCCCACTGAATTAACAAAAAGTTTTCTAATTACTTTAATTATTACGTAATGCTTAATCTCTATTCAGGATAACTACAATAGGTTATAGTATAGGATCTAAGTAAGTTTTAAATTAATGATCCATCACTTAATCGTCTGTTATGTCCCACGCCCACTTGAAGTTTTCTAGAAACTGTCCGTGATTAGCCCGGCGTGATACTATTGTTGAATAAAATGTTTATTTACAAACGATTTAAACTATCAGAACTAGTATTTTCAACGACATTTATAAGAATTCAATATCGAATATATTATTTATATGAAAACATAATTTTTAAATTTTATGTCTCGAGTCTCGACTGGTTAGCCTTCACCTTACGCAGAAGCGGTTTAGTACAATCATCTAATATTATAATAATATTTAAGATACCCTATAATCTAATATAATTATTTAAGATATCATATCATAAGTATTTTAACATGTATATTATGTACCTACCCTCAAAATGATTTTGACTGTAGTATCGCTGACTGAAAATTGGGACCATGGAGTAATTCTCAAAAAAAAGGTTTACAATTATTAATTCCATTGTCACATTGTAACTTTACCTAAGGTACCCGACTATAAAGTTGAGGCTGCAAAGTCGTCTCCAATGAAAAAATAAAGAATAAAATAGGATGTTACAATCCAATCAATATTGGATTATAAATTATAATGTTCAATTGATCAACAATTTGATCATCAGTGTATCGAAAAGAGCAAACGATTAATTTCGATTGTTGATAATCATTGATTTGGTACTTAGCGCTCGTTAACACCATTGTTCATTATAAAATGAACATGATGGAGCTAAGTATGGTACATGATGTCATATTTTAACCACAGGTTCGATACATTATTATACCTTTTGTGATCTTCATGGTGAACAAAATAAATCATAAAGATAATAATATTACGGTAGTAACCAATAAAGATAAAAAATCGGCCAAGTGCGAGTCGGACTCGCGCACGCACGGTTCCGTACCGTTATAGAGCAAAATTAGGCCATAAATTGTGTTTTTTGTATGGGAGCCCCCTTATTTTTTATTTTATTTTAATATTGTTATTAAATATCAAAGTACACATATAACTAAGGATTTTGTGAAAAATTCAAGTACCTACCTGTTGCCATTTATGATATAGAGCAAAAAATGCCAAAAAAAACGTTTGTTGTATGGGAGCCCCCCCTTAAATATTAATTTTATTTTGTTTTTAGTATTTGTTGTTATAGCGGCAACAGATATTCATAATCTGTGAAAATTTCAGAAGTCTAGCTATAACCGTTCTTGAGTTACAGCCTGGAGACAGACAGACAGACAGACGGACAGACAACGAAGTCTTAGTAATAGGGTACCGTTTTTATTATTAAATTTTATGCTAAAGTATATTTGTTGTTATATGTAACATACAAATTAATTATTCGGTTTGACGCAATAAAAAGAACTCATAGAGCTTATGGTGAGCCTCTTCACTCTGGCTCGTAGACAAGAAAGTTTTCAGATAAATACTAGGCCAATCTTAATGGATCTATTGAATATACCACGGATCAGGGTTCTTTGTTAAAGCAACAGAATATATATTAGTAGGTTATAGTTAATCCTAGGTAAACACTAAACATGTTTCTCATATTCTTCATGTATACCTAATATGAAGGAGAAGAACTTATAATGTTATGATCTAGACAAATTCTCGATGTTACGCGTGTCAACTAGACTTTTTCGGAAGTCATAAAATGTAAATTATTTAATTTATATCATAGCTCATAAGTCACAGAGATCTTCGAAGACGAGTCGTGAAAGTCACCTCAGGAACCGGCTGCGAGAGCGTCTACCTGTGACGGTCAACCGAAACACAACACACAATAACAAGAGAATAATACCTATACACACACTGGTAAAATTAGCGGAAGATAGGTAAAAAGGGCCACAACTTGAACTCAGCCCGACCCGGCTGTCTGAAATCCTTTTTTATAATTTCTAAGCTATAAGGCAATATAAGGCAATTTGACAAATTTTTATTGCAATTATGCCCTAATAAGTGTTTTTCGATGATTGACGTTGTAAGTGTTTCTGATAAGAATGGCGGGGTGCAAGGTATGCCAGCTCATTTGATTGTTTGGTTTTTGGAAGAACACATTGCTTAGATACAAAATTATTGATTTCCCAGCATCTACGACAGCTAGAGCTGTAACCACGATAGAGAAAGGTTACACCTACCGTTCGGTCAGTCAGGCCTTGAGTACGTTCCTATAATATTATTATCTATTTAATATACTAAACTATTTGTTACAAGATGTTGCTTGCAAACACTTTCTTTTTATTTTAACAATAAATTTCATTCTGACTATAACTATATTTACCTACCCATATAAAATGTGGGCAAATGTATCTAACAAATTTGTAACAACATAAAATTAACATTAACGATATGGTAATATGATAATGTAGCGATACATATCGTATTAAAACGTTTAATATTTAAATTTATCAACCAGACAAGTAGAATAATGAAGGAAAAGTTATTTGGTGTGAGTATACTGTATAAACTTACAACTTTAAAGGCTACAGTCTCGATAGAAAGTTAAAATTTAAACTACTTAATTGCTATTAAATTTCAAAATAATTATCTAGTGGGTGTTAAAATTTCACTACGTATTATGACTATGAGAGATTTTACCCGACTGTTCAAAGCAATATCTAATAATATTGGCAAGCACTCAGACTAGACGGTCTGTACCTACCTAGTTACTCGTAGCTACCTACTATCTATGAAAGATTTTTACCCGAGTAAGGTTAAACTCAAGAGGATATTCCTATGATTTTGGTAAATGATCAAGAGGATTAGATACTCTTGCATGTGTTCCATTCCATCGTGGCTTAAACTTATGATTTAAATCAATTAAGTTTAATATAAGTTAGAGGATTATGTATTTCATTTTTGTTGTTAATGTCTTAGACATCGTAGGTTTTATCTATTTATTAATTATTATAGGTATAGGACATAGGTATTATTCAGTTAATGAAACCCTATATTAGGTATATCTTAGCAATGTAGCGCGCCACATCTACAAAATATAATATTAATATGTTCTTGTAAATCTGATAGTAGAGTTTATATCGAGAGGTCGTATTTCCGACATTACTGGACATTTTAGGGTGGATATTGCACCAGAAGCGTAGTTAAAGTTAAGGTTAAGGTTATCGTCAAATATGGCATCCATCATCGACTTTTAGTAGGGATTTGACACTTCATTTGACATTTTGTTATGGTTAAAGTTATAGTTAAAGTAAGTTGGTGCAACACACTCTTAATAAAGGTTAGTGTCACTATATATTCAAAAATACTCTACTAAATTTCATTAAAGTCTTAAAAGGTTATTAGTTGACCTTAATTATGCTTTATGTGTATCGCCCACTGATTACCCGATACTAAATATTTATCAAGGGCGATACCTGTTTATTGACAAATTAGTAAACACTAAAAATTAATTGATAATTTTACCTATCATGTTTTATGTGTATAGCTTTTGCAAGGGACTCCGTTCCCTTAAATATTGCATAATATTAACATGGAGATACAGATTTTGGACAAATATCTACTAACAGATGCTAGCAGTTAATTGTTAATTAAACTGCACCATGACTCGTGAGGATCAATAAAACCAAAATTAATTTGTTTACGGTTCTTTTTTTAATCCGTGTAGGTACCTGCGCATGCGGTAAAAACTTAAAAGTATCCTCTCCCCGTGATCAACATACCTATAGTATATTATGGTATATACTAGTGTCCGACCGAAACTGATTTTTACTGAACTGATTACCTACCTATTTTGCGAAGCTCTGCAAAAGAAATCTCCATTCCTGTTTATTATATGAATATAGATTATTGCGTAAAGGAAAGCACATTGTGAGAATTAATTAAACTTGTGAAATTTCTATGAATTTAAAACCAAATAATTAAAAGTGAAAGCAATGTTAGTATTGGCGTGTGTGAGTTTAGTTATTCAAAGTTTTCGTTTTCATTTCTTTTGTTAACTTAATGCATGTAGAATTTGGTTTATTATGTAATTATTTAATCAGTTGGATATTAATATCTAAGGTATATAATTTCCTATACATGTACTATGTATATGTTACGTCACTTACGCTCAAAGACCGAAAACGCCCAATGAGCGGAAAAATAGCAAGTATCTACTACCTTCGTCAGAAGATAAGAAGCGACATAATAGCGACAGTAAGACCCCAACTTTTGTATTTTAACGTTGGTATATGATAATAACGAGAATTACCAATTTACTGTAAGATACTGGATTCCGAGTTCCGACTGAATCGAAAGAGTACCTAATATTGTAAGACTTAAAAAGCTCACGTAGAGTTCTAATAACCTTCTGGTTACAGACGAGTAAAAAGTTGTTGGAAAAGTTTTACTGACTTCAGGCGTCTGTGTGAATTTGCTACGTCTAGCTATCAAAGTAATAGTGCATACTGCATACATTACATAAACGGTAAACCCCGGCCCCACACTTTCAATCCCGATAGCTCTACATTATAGGCGTCTACCATGATGTGCCCCTATTCTGAAACCATTCGATAAACTAAAGTCATGCAGTCTACGAACCTACCTATCAAAGTAGTAAATGTGCTAGGATTAAGACTCCAATTCAACATGTCTAAAATTGCCTTTCTTGAGAAATTGTAAAGGTAATATAAAAATATAGAGAACAAACTAATATTCGTTTTTGGTAAAATTAAACAAAAAATATAAGTAAATACTTTAAACAAAATTTATTTAAAGTATTCTGTAGTATTTGTCATACTATTACTATTCATTCTGAAATACTCTACAGAAAAATATATTCGAACGACTCTGAGAATAGCCCCCGTTCGTGCGGTAAGCAATTTCGCCGAACGTAAAGCAGGCGCGGGCTAAAGTGCTACCAACTTATCGATACTCATAAACAAACGCTTTCCCAAAATAGACTTATAAAAGTCGATTAACTTTGAAGTTGATTTATGTTTCAAGGACACGAATCGAGTGAAGGTAGAAATAGCTAAGGTTTCCGGCGCTAACCCAAGTTGGCAGTTCCTAAAATCAGTCTTCTATACTAGGATGTTACTACATTTTCGCACGAAATACTTCACGTATCTTTGCCTAATCGGTTGAAGGATATAATTTAGTTAGTCGATCGTCGCAAATCATGTCAGCTGAGGTCCGTAATGTACCAATACGGCACACGATTTCGACACTTTTAATTAGTTATGCAGATACGGGTAGAAAACTGAATTAAAGACGTGAGTGCATGAATGAGGTATGTAACACATTTCGAATTTCGAGTAAATCGCGTTTAAAGTTTTGAAAAAACTTTTTATGATTTTTCATCACAAATCAAGTAATGGCTTTTGTTAATTGTATCAGGAGGTGTAAATATCTTCCGTTTTTATTGTTATGTTAAAAATTATATAAAAAAATCTCCATTCTAGGATAAATTAGGAAAAATGTGAAGTTACTCGGTTCTTCACTTTTAAATGCAACAAAATCTGTAAAGACTGTCAATGCATGAAGTACACATAAATCACTTTTTTATTGAGATGAAACAAGACTCAATTTAAAAGACAATAAATTCACGGCCAACAGATTTAAACAAAAATGGATTATACTTTTGAAAGACGGGAAAGATTATATAAGGGAATTCCGCATTAGAAAACTAAATGTAAACAAAACTGAGTTGTAGGCGTCATCTAGTAGGAATTAAGTAGAGAAAACGAGATGATGAAAGTAATAATCTCCAAAGCAAATTTCGTCGAAATCAGTTCAGCCGTTTAAGTGTTAAGAAGCATATAAGATCATACAAACACGATTTCCCAATTTATAGTTTACTAGTAAGATCAATTAATTTTTTAAAATATCTTGGGTTTCTCAAAGTTGATATATTATAGATTGTTTAAAATGGACCCTTACTTAATAAATAAATTTAAGTATATTAATAATAATAACTTAAATTATGCACTATTCAAATGTTACAATTAAAAGAACAATATACTAATTCAAGTTTTTATTGTGTTTTATTATACTTACTTTTAACTGCGTTTTCACGACTATGGCTTGTACGTCATAATACCTAGTAAAAAAAAACAGTCAAGTACTTACAATAAAAAATTCTTTGTCGAGCATAGCTAGTTCGATTTTCAAATTTGGCGCGGGAGCGCGCTCATTTGAATTTGGAATGAAGTATCGACGCGACCAAAGAATAAATACCACATAAATACACTAGGTACGCGACGCGACGCTATAAAGTATTAGCACAGGATAAATGCAAACAGCCAAACTGATGCCTAAATATTTTTTTATATTTCCAACAATTTAATATTATAATAAAAACAAAAACAAAATATTTTATACGTAGGTACCATTTAAGTTACGATAGGTTTTTCCAAAATTTTAATTTGTTTGGAAACAACGAAAAGCGCCTAGTCTTTAATAAAATAACTATCGTAGTATAAAAGAGTATGGATGTGTATGAAATATCCTTTGATTATATGTATAAATATGTGTATGATAATGTGTCATTATTAATATACCTACTCGAGTTTTGCCTAGAATGTGAAAGATTACTGTTGTATTTTTCTTGTATTATTTTCTTTAAATTATTCTGTTAACTGTGTTTTAATGTGTATTATTGGCAGAATATTAACCATTATTACATATTCGTTATCGTGCACGTGCTGCAACTTCCAGGAACGTGCTTTTTGTGTCCCTCCAAAACTCCGTCAAAAGTTTCAGTATAGAGTATAGGGTAATCAACCGACTTGACTCCTTGACTGCTTGACTTGACCTTTACTTAGACTTTGACTAGACTTTAGATATGATCATAAATGACGATAATATAGTAAAAACAAAAACGTTGATGAACATTATTATTATGAAGAAGACTGACTATACCTTTGTATGTGGCAAAGTACACCCCCGATGTCAGAGCCAAACGCTAACAAAAAAAATGTATACTAAATTATCTATGCCTTTGAATAATAGAACAATAAAAAAGTCGACATAATATTCCTTATTTAAAAAAGTAAAATATTCAAGCGATCTCCCGTACTGCAACGCATATGGGATGTAATTACCCGGTTCTTGCATAGTCATTTGGACGAACCTTGTAACTTACCTGCTTCATCATCTGGCTAACTTTGTAAGTATACGTAAAATTCAAAATTTTTTGATTGCAAATCATTTTCCAAGTCCTAAAAGCTACATTTATGCAATAAAACGTAAATTTTCAAAAATGTTACTTACCTCATTCATGCACTCATGTCTTCTTCTCGGTTGCCAAAGAGTCGAGCACGTCCGTCAGACGAATAAGCAAATAGATTGAGAAACGGCAAATAACGTGAACGTTGTCAACCTTTGCTAAAAGTTTTCATCGTCCCAAATTTAAGATACCTACTTGTCGAACATGGGCGTGTAAACGGCAAAAAATAAATACGTGTGCGGTGTGCCACTCGGGGACTGCTCGCTGCCGCGGGACTGCATAGCATTTTTAGGGTTCCGTACCCAAAGGATAAAAACGGGACCCTATTACTGAGACTTCGATGTCTGTCCGTCTGTCTGTCTGTCTCTAGGCTGTAACTCAAGAACGGTAATAGCTAGAGAGTTGAAATTTTCACAGATTATGTATTTCTGTTGCCGCTATAACAACAAATACTGAAAATAAAATGAATTAAATATTTAAGGGGGGCTCCCGCTTTTTGTGTGCAAAAAACGTGATTTTTCAAACATTTTTTGCTCGGTATCAATGATGACAATTACTGAAATGTTCGCATAATACTCATGGATGTATTTATTCTTTAATAATGAATAATAAATTTTAAATAAAATGTATAATTAACGGGGGCCTCCTTACAAAAAACACAATTTTTTACTATTTTTGCTCCATATAATGGGTACGGAACCCTTCTTGGGCAAGTCCAACACGCACTTGGCCGATTTTATCAACTTATATGCAATATTATTCGCATACGTCTAGTCGCACGCACACAAACACCGTCTCTTCATAACTTACGAATACTAACTACTAAGTACTACTGTACTAAGTACTACTAACTCTCGTGGAGCTACACAGCAGTCATTTTTTAAAAGAATATAAAAAGTTAATTAAGTTTAACAAACATTTTTATCTAAACGTGAGGTGATATCGCCAAAATATTCGCATTGCAAAATTTTACTGCGCAATATCATTTATGTACTTCTTTTATAAAGATTTTGCAAAATTATACTCTACGAAATGGATATTGTAATCAATTTAATCAACTATATTGATGTTTTGAAATGAAGCCTTATATGGTCTGAAATTATTAAATAATCTTGTAACAAAAATTAAGTATCGTAACATTACAAATATTAGGTAACATTTTGAATACTAACCTAAAACAATAAATCAGTAACTCGACATTATTTTTCAAATAATGGGACTTTATTTGGAGAGAAACCAGAGTAAATAATAGGCTAAGTGCTAGTCGGACCCGCGCACGAAGGGTTCCATACCGGTATAGAGCGAAAGTAGACTAAAATGTGTTTTTTGTATGCGAGCCCCTCTTAAATATATTTACTATAATATTTAAATTTAATTATTAAATATTAAAGTACAAAATATATTTTGTGAAAGGATTTTGTGAAAATTTCAAGTGCCTAGCTGTTACCATTATTGATTATGAGCAAAAAAGGCCAAAAAAATCACGTTTCTTGTATGGGAAATAAATTAAAACCCTAAACATTAACTTTATTTTATTTTTAGTATTTGTTATAGTGGCAACAGATATACACAATTTGTGAAAATTTTAGAAGTCTAGCTATAGCGGTTCTCGAGATACAGCCTGGAGACATACAGAGATTACAGACAGACAGATGGACAGACGGACAGACATCGAAGTCTTAGTAATAGGGTCCCGTTTTTACCCTTTGGGTACGGAACCCTAAAAAATTGGACTTTGAGGCAAGACGGATTACGACGGATTACATTAGATTCAGATATGAGCTTAAAATAATATAATATTTCATCATCCTAGTGACAAGAGCTAATTAATGCTCCCGAACCTTTAAGGTATCCTATCTTGCCCTATAGTCCCTTAAATAAGTCTAATTAAAGTTTCGTTCTACTTGTTCTTTAATTGCGGATTTCCATAGTTTAAAAGTAAAAGTAGATAGTAATAGCGAGCCGTAATATTATGTGCAGAGATTGCTTCATGACTCATGAGATACAATTCATAAAATGAAGTGTAAAGGGGCCTCTCCATGTTGGCCTATGAATTATGATGGACCAATACAAGCCATTACGAACGTAGAGAGGGGTATATGATTGCTTATGGTGGACGTCAATAATGGTCTATACTCTATCATGGCCGAACTGCATGAAGATTGAAGAAGGCATTACGGAATTACAATTCACTTGCAATTCACTTTCATTCTAATGTAGCGTCAAGTTCTTGACAGTAGCGTCCAGAAGCACACTTGCGATTGATGAAATTGAAAATATAATAAGTAATATATAAGATAAAGAAAAAAGAAACGAAGAAGTTACACCCTCAATTATGCCAAAATCGATCGAGATCCAAAATCTTATCACTTATGTTTTGGGGGCGATTTTGATGTGGCCAGGGCCTTATTTTATGGCCACGTTTTTTACCTCCATGTATATAGGTATCTCTATTCTCTAAGCGTATGTTTTTCTTTGGAAATGACAGATCACAGCTGGAGCCGGATGAAGAAAGATTGCCGAGCTCTATTAGCAGGATAACTGTTATTATACCTAATTGCTACAATTTAAAGCAACTCTGCTAATTGATAAAATTTAGGCCAAGTTTATATTATTATAACATCAATAGATATTTACTGTAGTCTGTAGTTATAGGTATAATATTATTATGTAAGGTAAGTATGCAGATTTTACCCTGTGTTGCGTAGCCAAAGCGCGTGTTTTTGAGATTTATATAACGCGATGACAAAACGATATTATATTGATAGCGTATGTTAACTGCCACTATTAAATCATCGTTAAACTTAGATGTTACGTTATGCCAGGTGCTAATAAACGCTGTCATATTAATATGATCGCTTGTGTTAAACCAGTAGGTACTTAAATCAAACCCATGCTATACAGTGTGAAATTTTAATGGTTGTTTTCCCGCAGTAAAATGATTCTATCTTAGTAGTACAACAGATTTGTAAAGTTTTTTTTTGTTCAAATAAAAAAAAATCGGTCGGGTCCATAGTAACTCGCGCCTATCGGCATAAAGTTTCCATAGTACGTCATACAAAATATTTTTTATTTTCAAAAAATAACATGTATGGTTCGATAGTACTACTATAGGTAAATCGTTCTGTTGCGGGAAAACAACCACTAAAATTTCACGTTGTATATTTGTACGGAATGTGTATTTTTATTTCCAGTTCTATTAAATAACGCGTAATTTCCGTGGGTAGGTATTTGAATTTAGTTATATGCGTTTAATTTTATTGGCGTGAGTAAAAATGAGTAGGTATTTAAAGGTCTAGCCATAAAGGAAATAGCTGGGACAAAAGAAAACATTTCCAGATGTTTCGCGCCTACTAAGGTATAATTAAAATGACGAGGTTCCGAATTTTATACTTTGGACATTTTACAGGGTGTAACAAAAAATTTTACCCCGTTGGCAAGACCAAAGCATTCCAGCGTCACAAAGTACAATATACAAAATACAAATAACAAATATTATAAAAAAAAATTGTGCTCATACTTTCACAGTGAACTCTATTATAAGGACACATGTAGGTATGACGTGTCCTTATATTAGAGTTCACATTACAAAAACAAAACATTACACACCCTAGTATTAACGCGCTCGCGCTCTCTTGGTGATAATTATTAGTGTGATGATTTTTGTCAATTGTCTGATTTTTAACTGAAGGATTCGATCAATATATTATAGACACGACATTGTAGGTATGTGCTAAGTGCGTGTTTTGCATAGACAAATAGGCACTCCTTCCTTTTGCCAATTCATAATGGCATTAATTGATGGCTTAAAATTAGCTGATAGCACTGATGTAATGATAAGAGCCACATAAGAGCCATTTAAAGAATCGCAATTCCGTTGACATGACAAATGACGATTGCAAAGTACCTCTGTCCAATAAAACACTATTTTGTTTTTTATGTGCAACTAAAAGTTTTTTTTTGTTCGATTTGGCCTTAAACAAAATGCAGATCCTTAAAATGTATTTATTTTTTACTTTGGTCTCAGTTTTTGAGGCAGGAATATTTTGGATTTGAAAAACTAAACCATAATATGAGAAACTAGTATTTATGTCTATGGAGAAACTATACAGACTTACGCCTGCCATACATAATATGTTACGGTCTATCGGAGAGGTCCACCTGTGCAGCCTACAGGTATCGGGTATGCCTGTGCAGGTAGACCGGAAATATGTGTATGAGAATAGA
This sequence comes from Plebejus argus, assembly GCA_905404155.3. NCBI lineage: Eukaryota > Metazoa > Arthropoda > Insecta > Lepidoptera > Lycaenidae > Plebejus > Plebejus argus. The sequence goes on from FR989933.1 coordinate 10,448,573, forward strand.
CCTGTGCAGTTTTTTAAACATGCGCAAGCGACCGGCGCAAAATCGAAAATCAATTCTTTTGAGTGACACCTGCGCAGACATAACTGCATACAGCACAGGTGACCTCTCCGGTAGACCGTAGCGTTTATGGCTTACGTTAAAAACCTGTCATTGATATATTTGAGAACCTTCTTCTTTTGGAGGTCGGGTAATAATTAGAACGAACAACCGCACAGTGTTTACTCACTTTTTAGAAAACAATTTTCACGGCAAAGATGAAAGATGTAGAGCTAATTATAAACCTCGTTATTTTTGGAACATGCACTTACCTACTTACTAAATTTCTTGTTTTCACGTTAATTATTATCTTAACTTTCACATTAATCTTGCGATATAAGTACCTACTACCTAGTACCTACCTACATTTTTGTGCCTACATCGTGATATTGAAGTGAGCCGGCCAAGTGCGAGTTGGACTCACACACAAAGGGTATAGCACCATTAGTATGTAACAAAAGTTTTTATTTTTATTTTTGACTTGATTAAAAGGAATGTAAATTGCGGTTTACGATTAATGGTGTATTAAACAAAAACTTAGACCCTGTTCTCCGACTACCAAAACATTGATGGCTATACATATTATAGCAACAGACAGTGTGTTCGTTTGTCACATGTCAATACAGCCGATACAATGAAATCAAGGGCGTGACATTTATTTCCCATATGAAGTTGCGTCATCTCATTTCCGAATCGATTTCCGGTCTCGTTCAGTGGCCTCTATTGGTTGGTTAAAAATATCGTCACTTCCAGACAATTCAATAGGATTATTTGCAATGCTCAAATAAGTGTTAAATTTTTTAGGACTCTCTGTCAAACACAAAACATTCTTAACCTTGTTAAAGGCTAGTCGTAGACATAAAGTTAATATACCTAGCGGAATAGAGCAACAAACTCAAGCTGTCAAACGTAACCGAAATTGGTTTTCATCTGTGTGAAAAATATGTGTACGTATACACTTACACAAGCATGATTGAACATGAATTCTATGAGATTAAATTGTCAACCGGGCTGATGCGGGCTGATGGACGTCAAAAAAAGAGTGCTGCTGTCATGTATCACACGTCTCTTTTTAACACGCAGTGTTACTGATAGTGACATCTCGCTTGCTCAGGCCTTTGTTTCTCTATTCCGCTAGGTATATTAACTTTATGGTTGTAGAGTTACGATTGTAATCGTTGTTACTTCAATAAAGTTATGAGATTTTTTTGACCCAACATTATGGTCATATTGCCCCATGATAGCCCAAACTAATAAAACTATCTACAGTATAATAATAATAATAGCTCCCACACCGGTTTCGGTGACGGTGGCCGGTTTCATTGAAACCAGGCCAGCTACGCAGGAGTCATTTTATAGTGCCCAAGTGTGTGCGCAGTACACAAGAGCACTCTCTATTCCTTTACTCTCATAACCCAGTGGGACGGCAGACCGACACGACCGGCGAGAGATCAGGCGCAGGACCGACTTTTTTACATGCCCATCCGACGCATGGATCATCTTACTTGTCAGACAATCAGGTGATCAGCCTGCATTGTCCTAACCAAACTTTGTAATAACATGTTTCCAACGCGGGAATCGAACCCACGACCTCCGAGTCAAGAGCCGCGCTCTATACCACTAGACCACGGAGGCGTTAAATCTATAGGCTAGTTATCTACAGTATGCACAATCATCGTCGATCATGATGAACATAGACGTAATCGCTTGTCCATCATGGGAGAGGCCTCATAGTACCATCGAAGAAATTGATTCATAGGCAGATGACGGACCTACGTCATTTGGTCTGAATATGTCAATTCAATGTAAGTCGTCATCCGTCGGCTGGGTTCGACATAACACGACCAAAATACTTAGGGCCGCCATCTGGCAAGAAATCAACTTCAAAATATATACACGAACAATTGAAAATAGCGTGATTGATAAAAGTTACGAATACATTAACAAAAAAATATGATAGTGGGAAACATCTGATAATGAGTCCGCCAAAATCTCGCAACGCGCAGTTACATAGCATACGTGCGCGTCGTGATAACTAACTACACCAAAATGTTGCATGCCTGCATTGGGGACGAATGCTCGATTGCGTGGAATAATGAATATAATTGCCAATTAATCGTATACTGAATATACATGAGCTTGTAACAGTTGACGTGACTTTGAATGGGAAGAGAATAGAGGATTTGACCGAGAGCTGACCCTTTGTTATTTGTTAGAGAAGAAACTAGAAATTAACTTTATTTAAGTTACCGATGCATGCTGTAGAAACTATTAACTACTTTGCAAATAATATGCAATATTTTTTATTTTAATATCGATAAGATTCTCTATTCTATTTTGCCCTACCTGCACTCTGCAGGTTCCAAGTAGACTAACAACTGAGTAAAGATATATTATAAAAGCTGTGCTTTATTCATACTTGAACTTTGCCGTAAATTATTTGTATGCTATTGCTAATATGGTTTAAGTATATTATTTCTGCCTATTGTTTCTTTATGCCTAAACCGCTGAACCGATTTGAACTGAATTTGGTATGATACTTTAGGTAATATACTTCGGATGCCGGGAAAGGACACAGGATAGTTTGAAGCCTGAAAAGTTTTAAATTTTCACGCGATAAACTGTCGTAGCATAATATTCTATATATTTTCTACAAAACGCATTAGTATGAACTATGAAGTTATCAACAGCGCACTTTATCACGGCAATAAAGTTTTTACGGACACCATCCATATCGGTTCCACACTGTTTCACCCGAGTATCTAGCTTTACGTAAGATCATATAAACCGTAACATGTGAAAGTTGATGATATTAGCGGACTAGGACCTTATCTAATTTGCCACAAAAAGTATAATTTAAAGGAGGGAGCACTTCAAAAGACGGCGTGATACTGTATGTACATATTATACACATTGTACGCACTACCACAGAATAGGTATATATCATTAGTAGTACCAAGCACTACGCAGGTAGAGCAGCGGAAAAAAGCTACATACTTCTTATTATTGTTCATGTAGATTAAATGTTTTCTTAGCTTATTAAGCTATTCCTTCCTTTCCATTTCCTTTATTGGTTGAGATGCCCTTAACGATTTCCCATCCATTTGACCAAGACCTTATAGTACGGAGTACCTCTATTAGATTTTAATGTATGTAATATTAAATTATAGTTTCGTAATTCGTTCCCTTTACGATCTAATTCGAAAAATTATATCAAACGTCAAAATATTCTCAATTCTCATACGTGAAACCGTATCGTAAACGACTAACTTTTGGAGTTTAGACTTTAGAGTGACATTTTGTGGATAATTAGTTACGATTTTTTTGTTTAATATAAATTGGACAGAATCGTATATGGAATGTTGCATCAAAAAAGTTGTAGGTATCTTTGTAATTTGTACAGTTCACGGTCTTCATCTTGTAAAAGGTACATCTAGCGCAGGTCAGTAGGTGCCATAGGTACTGTATTGGGTATTGTTCTGTGACACAAAACTAGATAATTGGTGTCACAACTTGCAGTATTTAACGTTATTAGTTATTACAATTTGTTCAGCTGTCGCGTGGAGGTCGTAAGTTGTTTTTAAGATACTGATTACTGACGTCAGTCCGGTCTTGAAATTAATGTAAACGTTTATTAGCAAACTAGAACTCGCCTTTATTATTTCAGAGCATTAAAGGAGTGAGCACACTGAGACAGGCCGTGCCGGGGCTCAGCGTGCCGGAGCGCATCGCAAAAATTGTATAGCAATTTGTATGGAGGCGGATGCGCGTATCGCTCACTGTGCCGGGGCGCATCGGCGCGGATTTTTGCTCGGCGGATTTCCGTCAATGCGACACGTTACGGGCCGTCACGTCCCGACAAGACCCGCTGCGCCCCGGCAAGCGACGCGCGGATTGCGTTGCGATGCGGCCCGGCAAGCCTCGGCCCTCAACTCAAAATCCGCCTATGCGTTGCGCGCCGACCCGCCCCGGCATACTCCGCCTGAGTGAGCGTTAAAATCCGTCAATGCGATGCGACCCGACCCGGCAATAGTGTGCTATACCGCATTTTGCGCTGCGCTGCGCTCCGACCCATCCCGGCCAGCACCGACAAAGTGTGAACGAACCCTTATTGTAACTTTAGAGACAGTAACTAATTATTATTTTATGATATGAACTCGACTACAAGAATTAGATTATCGTTAATTATTCTATTTGTAGAGTTAATGTCACCAAATCACCGCCTCTTTACCACCGTACCTGCAGTTTCGTTTAGGCGTTACAATGAAATAAACAAGCACTCAGATTACAGACTGCCAAATCCCCTTCCTTTTGACTTCGCTTTCGTCGGTTACAACATGAATCGAAACTTATTCGATGTATTTGGGGGAGAGGCCGATCGACACAAACAAGCTGTTCATTCGTCTGCCTTACGTAAAGACAGACGCGTTAAGAAATTGTTATTGCTCTTACAATCGAATACAAATCGACAAAATGACATTTGGCGTAGAGACCAGGGAAAGGCGTATCTCGAGATCTCATTATAGGATGAGCTGCTGTTGCCCGCTGGTTATGCAACGCCATTGTTTTGCCACCGGGCACTTGCTCAATAAGGTTAGTACTTTCTGCTTAATTTATACAATTTACACTTGGCCTATGCTCAGCCCGTGGTGCTATTGTTATTCGACGCAAAAATTTACATCAGCGTGGCTGTCATCGCCAAATATACTTATTTCATCTTTGTGGGAATAAACTTTTTAAAGTTGTGGATTTTTCACATGATTTTTTACTTCATATAAAAAAGTAAGTATTGAAAAATTACAAGAAATATTGCTGTAGCCTATAAGTTATCGTACCTACCCAACAGGCAATACGAGGTATTTTGAAATAAATCAACATTTGTACCTACGTATGTAACGCAAGTCGTTACAGCTGAGTCAATACATACGTAATGTGTTTCGCATAATCACGTTAGCCAGTAGCCGCTGACAGTAGCTATATACGATCAATGTTCATACGGATTATCACAATTTTCATACACTTTAAAGGGGAGCACCGAGCATAATAATTTTGCGCGAGCGAAATTGGAAAATATATAATATCATGTAGGAAGTGGGTTAAGTACACTTGTGAAGCTATATTTATGATATCTCGTTGTCTTGCTTTTAGCAACTTCGGCCTCGACACTGAACACTGTCAGGATAACAGCGACTCCCTTAAAACTAGTAACACACCAATTGGATTCTGATGCTGCAGATTTAACAATTATGGTCTAGACTCCACGATCCTCTGGTTCATCTTCACTGTTATAAACTCACGACAAAGAAAACGCACCACAATATTTTATCGTAAGAATTACGCATCCGAAAGTATAAACTAGCTCAGGCTTCTTCAAACGGCCATTAAAACCTGACTGCCGATAATATGATAAAGGCCGTTAACCCAAACAAACGAACATGTAACATTCCTGCAAGTGAAGGTGAACGTGTAGCGAGGAAAGGCCTTGTATCTAGATCCTAATAATTTAAAACTCGCCTAAAGGTGATCTTTGGAATGCACATACAAATTCTAATACTATAAAGGTGGGAATTGGGAACATTAGTAAGTAGGCATATAGAAAATTTCTATGCAATTTTTACGGACACAGAAGGACTAAAATCTATAAATGAAGGAAAGGAATCATTTTTTTCTAAACAATGCAGAAAATCAAATGAGATAAACGAATCACAATAGATTATAAATATAAAATATTACAAAATATAACAATTGGGAATTTACGAAAGCCTACTTCAGAGAGTCCAGACAAAGAACATTAGGAGCATGCAGGCCCATGACGATTAAACCTATAAATCGATGTAGGAGATATCGATATTTAATTAAGTTTATCTTCGTGGTTGCTCAAATTCACCTGTACAGGCGATATTCGATATCTGTGGTCGATAACTCGATAGCCAGGCGCCTATTTAGCCGAAGCCCAGCAATGTTTACACCGGCTGACCGCATTCCTCGCAAATGTGCCCCCCGCGCTGCGCCTGCGCACACCGAACGCTCCCTTTTACTTCACAACAGCTAGTACTCCCATGTGCGTTAGATTTATTTAGATTCTAGATGCAATAGGAATCGATATATGAACTTGCAGCTTTGTAGCAATCAGCAAGCAAACAAATTATTGGAAAATACTAAATAGAACTATAAACAAAAAGATAATAATTTTCTCTTTTAAGATCGAAGTAAACCTATAAGTTATTAATTATTATTGAATCAAGAGAAGTTATTAAGTTGCTGAGGCTTCAGAGCAGGCTGAGATATCCTATTACTTGCTAGATATGATATTACTTGCTCTACTATAACTTCTATCCCCAAACAAAACTTCTATCTCCAAATAGACTACAAAAAGTCAAAACGCTTAAATTGATCTATCATACAATCTGATCTAGAGCCAATTTTTGGCTAGGGTTAGTTTTAGTATTCGACTGCCTCGTTTCCCCTCGTAAGTTGTAACCGAAGGTTAATTTATTTAAATTTAGTAATCCTGAATGCATCTCATTTTCCCTTTCTCTCTGAAAGTTATTAATAAAGCCGGCAGTCAGCACCAATGTCTAAATTTCACAAGTCATGAATATTGTGGAAATAACTTTCTAAACTAACCGGCGAATTACTTAATCTGTCTCATTAGATAGTTTTATAAATTAAGAGACATATTGGCCATTTCTAACAAGGCTATTATATTCATAATAGCAGGCCTTCGTTTCCAATGCATTGTGTTGTATTCTCACACGGAGAAAGCTAAAGATGCATTCGCAGAAAACTTGTTAACTTAGCTTACGTTTATTTTCTTAGGTTTTCCCATAATATGCGGTTTTGTACAATGTATTTCATATAATATTTTGTAGTCGTATTTAGGAACTCAGGAAAGTATAGTACCTAGTACGTATTATCATAATATTTTTACTGATCTCTATTCTCTACATTTCAACCTGATAATTGCGATAGTCTGTAGCGTCTGTCTGTCACCTCTCCACGATGAAGTTACTAAACCGACGCCGCTGTATGTGTCCAGGCTGCACTGGTCCACGATGGAGGAGCAGGTCGTGGACTACATCAGGAGCAAGACACACTTCGTCTTGAGGGTCGAGCGTTTGGAGTCCCGCCACAAAGTCAATTTTAGCTCCTTTGTGGTGAGAGTCCCGACGCATCATCTGCCGACCTTCGAGAAGGAGGAGTTCTGGCCGATTGGAGTCGTCTACAGGAGGTTCCGAGGACGACTTCCGAACACGTCGCGCCCCACGTCGCAGACAATACGTGTTTAGTGTTAGTGTTAGTTTTAATATAATTGTATGTATGTTAGTCTATAAGGTATTTATAATATGGGCCCAGATGCCTGATGTAAACAAATAAATAAATAAACCGGTTTTGATGGGTATATTTTGAGTCCCAGAACATGGCTTAGGAGAGTTTTTATCACGAAAAGCTACAGGAAACTTTCATGCTTGGTATGTAACTTAATTAATTACCGAGGATAGACGAACTTATCAGCATTAGAAGCAATCAGCGATTATTACCTATTGTCTATTCTTAAATCCGCTTTGAATTATTTATAATTTTTATGTTAATTTATTACTGAATAAATTCACCGTGGGACCGCCGTAATAATGTGGTTAAGGAATTTATTTCACATAAAAGACAATTTAATTTTAATTAAGTTTTTGTAGAAAACCACTTGATGGGGCGCCAAGGGGTTTTCAAAGTCCTACATAGATCTTGTAATAGGTAGGTAACTATGGACACTATACGCCTTACAGCTTACTTGTTATTATGAATGTAGTTATCAGGCCAAATAAAATTTTACTAGAACCTAAATTACATAATTAATACTAATTTTAAGCAACCAGCTATAGTTTATGGTTACATATGGATAAACGTGTTCTAAAGAATGTTTTTTTTTTCAGGAACAATAGAGACAACGTAAATGAGAAAAGACTGGAGTTCCCTGCGTGGTAAGTGCAGTAACTACTTATCAAATTATACCACTAATCTACTTATTGTATGTAAAACTTACTGACTCTGAAAAATATTTTATCTAGGAAAATAGTTATACAAAAATATAAATACATTACACAAATTGAGTGTAAATAAAAAATAAAAGTAAGTGCTGTCACTTGTCATACTTAAAAAATATCTAAGCCCTAATAAAATTATAAAAATAATTAACTTACTAACCATACAGGTTAATTATGTGCACTTAAGTATTATTTTTCTTTAAAGATCTCTTTAAACTTTGATATCGACCATAAAAGTGATTAACGTGAGAAATTGAGAATATCACGGACGGATCCAGTTTTTTTGTCTCGGTCGTCAGAGTCGGGCTTAATCAGAAAGTAGAAAATAGTTAATAAACTTTAAATAATATAGAATAAATGGAAGTAAGAATGTAAATTCCAACAAATATTATAATACGTGGTAGGTAATCTTATAATAACAAAGAAATATGTATATTTATAACTTACTCGTACCTATACGGTCATCGTTGTTACAATTATTGTGCTAAAATATTAATTTTACAGTGGATTAATCAAAATTTTAAGCACTCTATGATGTGATGTGACTAGCAATATAATATTATATAGTATTGTATATCAATCGATCATAATATTACATTTCAAAGTCTCATCTTTTTTCTCATCTACGTGTAGGTCTGGTGTAGTGTAGGGTATTGCAAATGTAGAGCTGGTAGCAGTCGGACTACATTAGTCATTACTGCTAGCCGTTTTTAAAAACATAGCCGGTTTAAATACGCCAGTTCAACGAGTAGCCGGTCATTGTGATACGATCAACAAAACTGCCCACGATCAGCTGCATAGTACTATCAGAGAAGTTAATTCCTAGGCAGATGGGGGACCTTCGTTACACGTAGTTTTGGTCGAGTTACGTCAAACCCAGCCATAATTAACATTGAAATGACATGATTCGACCAAATGACGTTGGTCTGTCAGCTGCCTAAGAATCAATTTCCCCGATGATACAAACCTGTAGTCCAACCGACTTATAGCCGTAATGTAATATGGCGGATTTTACGATGCGGCTGCGACAAACATACAAACACGTCGACATAGCAGTCTATATCGCACAGTTCCGTTTAAAAGAGTATGCTGTGTGCGTCAATTTCACAGCGGCGCGGCGTTCTACTCCACTGCCATAGTTAGTTAATCTCTTGATTTAATTACTCGTTAAAATTTTTAGCACTCGACGTCGTGTCGGCGATTTAATCGCTACTCTGAAGTACAGAGAGTGACTGTGGTGCTTTGAATTGACAAATTAGTGCCAATTTCATTAACGTATACTGAAGTTAATCGGTGAATTCGTATTTTCTCCCTCTTCGTCTTGTTAAAGGGAGAGAAGAAGGTAGTATAAACAGTCGACGATATACAAACAGGCGGTCGTGAAATTAGGACTCAGTTTTTATTATTCCTAGGTTTAAATACATTAATTGATATACAATACAATTATACAATACAAACACACACACCAAAAAATACAAAATAAAAACAATTTTACATAAAACAAATAACAATATGGATAATTTAAATATTTATATTAAAAAAATATATAATAATTATTATAATAATTATAACATAAATAAGTACATATGTTTACATGGCGTTGAATGAGAAACTATTGTAGCGATCTATACCAATCAACAATCATGGTAGAGCTATTATAGTATAGACTATAGCGGGTAACACTTGAGAGTACTTTAGAAATTGACTCATCTACAGAGGAAATAATTAAGCAAAATGCTTCTATACGATTTTGAGTTGCAAAGGTGTCTATTAATTAGACTAATTTCCTACAATACATCAGTTCGTGGCACCAACCACAACCACATCGTTCAATTCATGAGCAGCATTGGGTTGGGGACAGTACTCTAATGCGAAGGAGTCACAATACATCCTCAAGGGTCGCGGTGACATCAGGGCTACTTGACCTGCCTTCAGCACAAAAAGAACCTCAGAAATCAGAATAAATTACATTTTTGTAAAGTTGCACTACACATAACACATTATGTTCTTCAAAATATTATACAAAGGATCTCATCGTCATTCGTCAAGCGTACAAGCCTCTGCGAGGCCTCTGTCGATTACTCTCATTCTAACGTACAAAACTTATTAAAAAGAAATACCAATCTAGTGTTTAACAAAATATGATTAATGACATAATATAGGTAAACTATTTAGTATTTTAGTAATCTGTGATATACATTACTTTAAAGTTTTAACTATGAATTTATAATCGAATATAGGTATAAAATTTACCCATGTGTTATTCTCGACATTGAGTGGACGAAGCCAACTGCACTAGTAAATTTCTATGTACTAGACTTCTGTCCCTTATTCTGAACCTTTCTCAACTAGCCATGTAAGAAAGTAGTAAGTAAAAGAAAAATTATATAAAAAGAATAGGAAAAGATAAAGCGAAAATATGTAATTAAAAGATAAAAAACAGCCCTGGGGGGTTATTATGAGCTCTTATATCCAGCCAGTTTACAGGCCAATTTACAGGCCATTGCATAGACACGGCTTGTAAACTGGCTGGAAACTGGCTGGATATAAGGGCTCATAATAACCCCCCAGATCATGTTAGGCAGAGGAATTATTAAAAAAAAAAAAGAACCTTTCTCAACAGCGGCATAGCCCGTTGTACAACAACACGAGCCCGCTGCCCGCCAGCGCTTGGCAGCTCGTAGCGAAAGTGAAAGGCTATTTTGTATTGATTTACGACCTATGGACGCATCACCGCATCACCACATGCGGACAAACAATGCATTTATTTTTATCTAGATGACTCTCGCAACTCCGTCGCGTCAAAATTCGTTTATTGCGAGGGAACCGTAAATTTTTCGGGGATAAAAAGTATCCTTTCCTGGGACTCAAAGTATTTCCATCCCAAAGGACATCTGGCAATTTCCATACAATTTTCCATATAAAAAAGCTGCGAGCTTTATTTAAAATAGCTAGGCCATATTAAGAACTTAAAAAAATATTATGGACATCCCTGTACCTGCATTTTTAACTGCAAGTTCTATTTATTATTATTATGAGTTACCTACGTACGAAAACTTAAAAAAATATATATGATATTGAATGTACTGTAACTTCTTGGTGGAAATTCATGTTTCACAGTAATAATACACACTTTTCCATGCACTTTTTCCACATTTATTAATTTTGTTGTTTTCCACATTTAAATAATTAAAATTAATAAATGTGGAAAAAGTGCATGGAAAAGTGTGTATTATTACTTAATAAATAATCGGCCAAGTGCGAGTCGAACTCACGCACGAAGGGTTCATAAGGAAGCGGTTGGTAAAACGAGCATTAGTGTGCTATAAAACTCTTAAGACTTAATTAACGATTGATACATGTAATTGGTATATGTATATCTGTTTATGATGTAGGTATATATTGTTATGTAAAGGGTTTTGAGCGACGTCCTAACTTTACCGAACTTCTCAAGTGTCTTCAATGCGTATATTTTGACGTGTTAGTTCTTTGAACGTTCAGAACAGGTTCCAAACACGGGTGAAAGCGTTAACGTTTTTTACTATTTATCTAAAGAGAGATTCATGTTATACGATATCTTGTAATAGTTATGACATTTTACCGATGGGTCCCATCACCCACGCCTTCAATAAAGATCAATTAGCAATTTAGCATCTTTCTCGGCGTTTCGTCCGGAGCGTTTGTTTTACATTTCTCTATAATACATACTTTAGTATCAATAAGTGTTCATTAGGAACGAGGTGCAAACAAAAATAAAACTACATGTATTAAGTGAAGCTTGTGTGGATACGTACGAGTTACGACTTTATGCAACATTTTCGAAACCTTCAATTATTGTTATCAAACTAATTTGTAAGATGTTATTCAAACACAAATTGCTTATCGTCTTTTTGGTTAATAAATATGTATATTATATTAAAAATGACTTACAATAAATTATGATAGCGCAACACGTTGGAACATATTGTTTTGTAACTGTTTTAATAAATATAAATTAATGATAAAATAAATGACAGCACCGTCCTGTGAATTGTGATACAATATTTTCGTATATCTATTTATGAATTGTAAATTCAATGTTTACTAACAAAATATGCAATAAAAATTAGTTATTCTATATTCTATATTATGTAATAATTGGGTAATTAAATTAATAATAATATTACCTAAGCAATATTTTATCAATTTTTTTTCGTGTTTGTTGGCTAAGCAATTAACCATTTACAATAAAATTTAAAGCTATCCGAGGTAAAGTTTTAGTTTATCGCTAACAGCCAAAATTTTATTATTTACTAGCTTTCCCGGCAAATGTTGTTTTGCCATTTAAAGTATTTCTAGGCTTCATCAGTTATTACAAAATCTTACCCACTCTATGTGTGTAAGTGTAAATGTCCCCCCCCCCTAAGAGGGGTGGGGAGAAAAATATTATATACCAGATGTTAAGTTGGAAAACACAGTTATTAATATGAAGTAAGAAAAAAGTTTGATACAAAATCTGACCCCCTCTTTGGTCCCCTTAGAGGGGTGGGGGAGGGGGGGACATTTATACACCAGATGTTGAGTTGGAAGAAGACAAATATATCTGCGAAAACCGCATTCAAATCGGATCAGTAGTTTTCGTGTGATAGTGGAACAAACATACAGACAGACAAAAAACTAACCACATTTTTGGCTTGTATGTAGTGACACCTCCCGCTTATTATTTTTTGAATATCTTTAATGTACAGAATTTTCATTTCTACAGTTTTATTATATTATGTATGTATAGATTGCTGTCGTATTTATAGCCGTTTTCTTGACAGACGGTAAAGTTTTAGCTGCATTGCAGTTATAATATTATAACCTGCCAATAAACATAGTTTAAAGAAGCTATTACCGACTTCAAAAGAATAAAAAATTGAGTACAGAATTGGTAAATTGGAAACAGAACTTTTGAATCTCAATCAAATAGAGATTCAAAAGTTCTGTTGGTTACCTTCGGATCCAGGGACCAGGGTACCTATAACCTGGTGTGATGTACTTTTGGTAGCATGTGCCGAAAATAGGACCACAAACGGCTGAGTAATCGTTGAACAATGAACATATTTATTACATAAAAAATATATACAGCCGAACGTATTACCTCCTCCTTTTTGGAAGTCGGTCAAAAATATGGTAAAAATATCGTCACAAAGTTTCTTATCTTATTTTGTATCACCAATGCTGAGCACCAATGCAATTAAGTCCTATATGGCAGGTTTCCATTATTTCAATCCAGTGATTCAGTCCAGCGCTGAATTACTGCTGGATTCCTTTAGAACAATGTAAACGGGCAATGGAGTGCAATTTTGTAAAAAAAAGCGCTGGATTGGATCGGTGGATCATGTAAACCGGCCATTATTGTAAAGTTCGTTGTCATAGACTTTGATATAGTGAGCGTGAAGAATTTGATACTTCGTTGAAGAATTTGATACCTTTGTCAAAGTTATTTATCGGCGAACCTTTGGTTAACCGCGAGTTTTTTGTATATCAATGTTAACCGCTCAAACAGCGGCGCGGCGTCAAGGTGAGACGCGCGGCGCCGTATGTGTATCTTGTTATGGCCGTCTGTCACGCGAACAGTTTTACGTGAAAGTGTGCAATAAATCAATATTTGCACGGCCAGAATTAGATGTATTCGTGCGGAGGAAATCTGTATTATAACAATCATGGTTTGGCGAATTGGTATTATTTTTGTTTGGGTTAATGGAATTTAGGATAGTAAATAAGACAATATAATATCACTGAAATATTTTCACGCTAGAGGCAGCACCAGCATAGACAGCAAACAAAAAGTTTTTTTTTGACGTTTAACATCGTTTCTATCAATATTCTGATTAGACGTCTGCAACATCGGATTTTCGTTGAAATATTTACTGTAATACTGCTAGTATAGCGGCAGAGTAGACAGAATTCCCTATTGGAACAGAATGTTGAAATTGCGCAGCTTTTTAACCGACTTCAAAAAAAGGAGGTTATCAATTCGACGCGTATGTATGTAATATTTCCAGAACTACCCAGTTTTTGTATATGTTAATCTATAACAGCTTCTGAACAAATGTGCCAAATTTCAAAAGTGTATGTATGTATGTATGTTTTTATGTTTGTTCACGCATATCTCCGGAACTACTAGTTCGATTTAAGTGATTCTTTTTTTATTGTACTAGGTATTGTCAACTTAGGGTATAGTGCAAGTTTCATCAAAATCGGTTCAGTAGTTTTGGTGATACGGAGTTTTAATTCTTAATTACGTACAATTTTGAAGTCGGTTTTATCTTTTTAAAATACAGTTATTTATTACAATTTTTTACCCCATTGGTAACTCAACTTGTAAACAACTCAACTACGTTCTCAAAAGATTGAGGTTTTAATTAATTTTATAACACATTTAAATTTTGCCTTTAGGTTGCACGCCATGTAATTTATAATAATCTGTACAACAACGACTTAAATGGCAACACGGTCACGTTCTAATTTCAAACTAACTATTTACAACCACAAGTCCACAACACGGAAATTTATCACACCGTATTACAATTAATTATGGTTTCTTACTTCTAATATTGTTATTACGTTATCCCATCTTCCACCTTCCTAATTCCTATTGTATCTAATCTCTCTTTAGAATTATGTAGGTACCATCAAATACCAAAGTGTTAGTTTCTATGGTCACATAATGTATGTAGGTTGGTAGCTCTGCTTAATCGAGCTACTTTTTTGTGGTAAGTATGAGGAATGAAAGATTATTGACTAACCATAGCTAATATATAACGTATTCGACATCTTGTGCAGACGAATAAGTTAACTTTAATTTCCTTCTGTGACACTTACTTCTGAGAAAATACATTGGCTCAGTAAAGCTGTATAACCATAGTCATAGTGGTGTATTATACTGTATAATTAATTACCTAAGTCTATTATAATGATCTTATTTGCAGCAATCACATATAATTCAAAAATACCCAAGACCTCATCTTACCCTACTCTATCTACCCTATCAAGTATTCGAAAGTTTTTTGGATTTATCATAAAATCGAACAATCTATACTTACTTAATAGATAAAGCTGAAGCTTTTTATGTTATTTGGCACAGATATAGCGTAGAAGTTGGAAGCTGGAAGGACATAGACTACGATTTGCGAAAAAATGTACGGTTTCCGTGAAATTCCTAATTTACGCAGGCGATAACCCGGCACCCGCGCTGAATGTCTATTTTATTATAAGAATTCGCAGAAAAGCTATGTAACTGCCGCAATCAGGGACGAATATTAATTGCTTAGCTGCAATTATATGAATATTATTTTCAATAAAAGCGCCATACATGATAAAGATAGAAGAATAAGCTAGACTATTTCTAAGTGACAAAAAGACAAGGAGGCATGCTACCAAATAGCAGGTTCTCATGAGCTGCCGCCTGCCAGTGGCGGAGGGTCCGGGCACGAACGATCAAAGCCCGCCGTCAGCTATCGCCGATCTGCCTTCACTTTCCCAGGGCACGGTTCCATGGTCTGGATTATAATCTCAACTTTTTATTATCTAATCTGTTTTCCTGTACATTGAGGATGTGATTTTCACTGTGTGTGTTTCCGTCTAATCTATATATTTATGCTTGTATACTTATATTTTAAATGCGAGAATGTGTCTATCTGTATGTTAACATGAACTGATTTTGATAAAATTTAGTATTAGGAGATTTATATGTTGTGTTACAGGAAAAGACATGGGATAGTTATTATACCCGGAAAAGTGATGACGCGTTTTACAAATATTCGCATTTCGCACAAGTTGCGGACCGCATTGGGTGTTCAATAATACTGCGTGACTGGTGAGACATGTTCAATACTTGAGGACGTGATATTTGGCTATTATATTAGTTGGAAAAAAATAATATAAAAAAATAATATCAATTGATCACTGAGTAAATGTAGCTTAAAGTTAAATAATTATTTACCCAACGCATGGACACCGCGAGCGGGAGGGGTAGTTGTGTGGTGTTTCTTTGGTAGCGCACGCCTCTGCACCGGCCGCATAGTATGCCTACTTGCCTAGCCGCGTAATTTACTTAGTATCCATGATTCATAAATTTTTGGGAAATTAAAAAAAAAATTAAGAACCTAATTTTATTACATATTTATAATGAGAATCGAGTACTGAATACTCTCCTTAAATATCGGTATTGACTCACCAGTCATGCTGTATATTTTGTTCAAACTAAAATATGAAAATATAATTTTAATACTTATGCGAATGCGCCGTAGTGTGAGCTCTTACATAACATACGTCGTGGTGTTTATGATATATGATAAATACGTCGAAGACGTGAGGACACCTCCAATTTACACTATCTTACATAATGTAATGACAAGATGATATGTTACTATAATGCCGCGGCCGCACATGCGTAGTGCTTCGTGCTAAAAACGATACCATTGTAGATCTGCGTGTATCGTCCAATGGTGTCGTCTCACAGCACGAAGCTTCGTACGATAGACGCATATGTGCGACCGCGGCATCACTTGTTACTAGTTTTGTTTCGCGACATCACCTACATAATAATATAACAATAGTTTTGGGTTACGTAATTTTGACCAATTATTGTGCTTTTGAGAAACTGTGAAACAATAAGAATGAAATGTACTTACTAAAATTTACGTCTGAAGAAATCAAATATTTTCTAACAGACGAAAACCTATCGGCAAGTATTGCAAGTTAACAGGTTAAAGCAAAAGTATGCAATCAGCACAAAGTAGTTAAAAAGCGACGAAACTTTCGGAAGCTGCAAGTGCAACATATTTAGATTATATTCAACCTCAAAAAATGCATTTTGCAGCTCGTAATAAAAATAAATGAAGTCCAATTTTCGTAATTATTTTCGCATTTTCGTGCTTGCAACTTGCAGAGCCTGACGTTCCGCGAAGTCGTGAGTCGTGACGTATCGCAATGGGAACGGTTTCGCCACCGATTGACCTGCAGAGTGGCGCGTTCCGCGACTTTTTGCCCGCGGTACGTGGAAGGAAAGCCGCCGCTAACCCTTCGCTTCCGCCACGGAAACGATCATCCGAGACGTGTAATAACTTCATTTCAACATGGATTTTATTTATTTTATTGGAGTTTTATTTTAGCTTTGTAGCTTAGTGTGTAATTGTGTATCATACATTAGTCGGGTTTCTATTACATACTTAGACTCTGTATAGTTTTATCCTAACCTATTACAAAAATCAGTTTATTTCTAAAGATGATACTTAAAGATGTTGCTCTCAATTTCGTTGTGCCGAAAAACCTTTCCGGGAATAAGCGTGACGAATAAAAAGGATACACAGTCAAACACACAAACAGACTTTTGCATTTACAATTTTAAAGTAAACACTTCGCGGAAAATTTTGACTTGTGCGGTGCGGGCCTCAGCGGCGCGGCGTAACGTATTTACCACAGAAATAAATCAAGATAGAACGGCTAAGCGGGCGGAGTACGCGTGTTTCAATCTTGCACAAGTGGGCAAGATTCGTTGAACGTTAATTCAGCCAGCGTGCACGTCTCTACTTGATTACACCGGAGCGGTTGTGCAAAAATGCCTCATTGTGCAGTGTCTAATTGTAAAAACAGAAGTACGAAAGTGAATTGGTCAAAAGGAGATATTTCTATCCACGGGTAAGTTATTTGTTCTAACTAAAAGCAAAGCAAAAATTGACACGAGCTATTCCTTAGCAATGCACTTGCGTCGCCGTTCTATCTTGATTTATTTCTGTGGTATTTACCGATACATTATTTTATCAAAACCGGCTCGTACTTTCGATGTGAAAGTACAAATCGATTAATGAGTTACGTAACTGACCTGCGCATACGGTCATACGTCTAGCGGCGCAGGCGCAGCGGAAATAAGATCACTTTGGGCCGATGTGTTCGTTATTAATTGGTCTTACGTAACTCGTAAGCGAGCTTTAAATTGAATCACGATACTTATGCAAGTGCCAATTACATACTTCTTTGTTTGGATAAATTGAGGAGACCAGAAATCATTATTTGGAGATAGAATATAATAGAATAAAATAATCATTAATTTGCATGGCTTTTAGATTTCTATAGACAAACTGGTATCAAAAAGTTTTTAAGTAGATAAGAATAGAATAGTTTTAGATTGGAAACTAACTGGAAACTAACTTCGTCGCTCATCTGCAGCTAACCGGTTGGTTTTCGATCAACAAAACATAAAAAAAACTCGTCAGCACGGATCTTAAAAATTGCGTGTTTGTTTTCATCTACGTTTTTTAGATGCCCGTTTGAACTTTGCTCATCTTTACAAAGACAATTTTCCATCTCAAGTTCCTTTTTGAGATTAATAAAATGTAAAAATAGACAAGAAAATAATTGAAAATAATCTCGTAACCTTTGGTATTACTGAGCTTATGACATTTGACCTACAGTCAACAATAGTTGGGACCGACAGGTAGGCCCAGCCTTTGTGTTGGCGGTGAACAAACTGTTTCATAATCGTTGGATATCAGCGCGTGACTTTTTCACGACGCTCTATCAGCACGTTCGTTGCAATCGATACAATTGATTTGTCTTCACTGGTTTTGTCGTTTTCAACTTTTTATGTCATTTTTAAAATTTTAATCGATTTCGAATAGGAAATATTACTGAAATGTTTTCACGCTAGAGGCAGCACCAGTAAACGAAATATTTTGTTCGACGTTTGACACTGTTTATGTCAATATTTTGATATGACGTGTTCAACATCAGATTTTGGTCAGATTTTTAACCGACTTCAAAAAAAGGAGGTTATCAATTCGACGCGTATGTATGTAATATTTCCAGAATTGCCCAGTTTTTGTATAATATGTTAATCTATAACAGCTTCTGAACAAATGTGCCAAATTTCAAAAGTGTATGTATGTATGCTTTTATGTTTGTGCACGCATATCTCCTAAACTACAAGTCCGATTTAAGTGATTCTTTTTAGGGTTCCGTACCTAAAGGGTAAAAACGGGAACGGGACAGACAACGAAGTCTTAGTAATACTAAGACTTCGTTGTCTGTCCGTCTGTCCGTCTGTCTGTCTGTCTGTCTACAGACTGTAACTCAAGAACGGTAATAGCTAGAGATTTGATATTTTCACAGATTATGTATATTTGTTGCCGCTATAACAACAAATACTAAAAATAAAATAAAATGAATATTTAAGGGGGGCTCCCATACTACAAACGTGATTTTTTGGCCTTTTTTGCTGTCTCCAGGTTGTAACTCAAGAACGGTAACAGTTAGAGATTTGATATTTTCACAGATTATGTATATCTGTTGCCGCTATAACAACAAATACTAAAAATAAAATAAAATGAATATTTAAGGGGGGCTCCCATACAACAAACGTGATTTTTTTGGCCTTTTTTAGGGTTCCGTACCCAAAGGGTAAAAACGGGACCCTATTACTAAGACTTCGTTGTCTGTCCGTCTGTCCGTCTGTCCGTATGTCTGTCGGTCTCCAGGCTGTAACTCAAGAACGGTAATAGCTAGAGATTTGATATTTTCACAGATTATGTATATCTGTTGCCGCTATAACAACAAATACTAAAATCAAAATAAAATGAATATTTATAGGGGGGTTCCCATACAGCAAACGTGATTTTTTTTGGCCTTTTCTGCTCTATATCAAAAATGGCAACAGGTAGGTACTTGAATTTTTCACAAAATCCTTAGTTATATGTGTACTTTAATATTTAATAATAATATTAAAATAAATTAAAAAAATAAGGGGGGCTCCCATACAAAAAACACAATTTATGGCCTAATTTTGCTCTATAATGGTACGGAACCCTTCGTGCGCGATTCCGACTCGCACTTGGCCGATTATTTTATTATACCAGGTATTGCTCAACTTAGGGAATAGTGCAAGTTACATCAAAATCGGTTCGGTAGTTTTGGAGATACGGAGTTTTAATTCTCAATTACGTACAATTTTGAAGTCGGTTTTATCTTTTTAAAATACAGTTATTAATTTTTTTTACTGTATGTGCTAGTAGCGCCCTCTACTCCGATCTTAGCGTGACTCTATCGTCTAAGAAAAGTTTATTATTGTAAAATATTTACGTTTGCTCAGGACATTTTTAAATAATATTGTTATTTGTTATAATAAATTAAGAAATTTTAAATTAAGTCCTATAATAATAATGAAGACATGAGTGCATGAATGAGGTAAGTAACATTTTTGAAAATTTACGTTTTATTGCATAAATGTAGCTTTTAGGACTTGGAAAATGATTTGCAATCAAAAAATTTAGAATTTTACGTATACTTACAAAGTTAGCCAGATGATGAAGCAGGTAAGTTACAAGGTTCGTCCAAATGATTATGCAAGAAGCGGGTAATTACATCCCATACAAATCCCATATGCGTTTTTAAATAAGGAATATTATGTCGACTTTTTTATTGTTCTATTATTCAAAGGCATAGATAATTTAGTATATATATATTTTTTTGTTAGCGTTTGGCTCTGACACCGGGGGTGTACTTTGCCACATACAAAGGTATAGTCAGTCTTCTTCATAATAATAATTTTCATCAACGTTTTTGTTTTTACTATATTATCGTCGTTTATGATCATATCTAAAGTCTAGTCTAAGTAAAAGTCAAGTCAAGCAGTCAAGGAGTCAAGTCGGTTGATACTCTATACTGAAACTTTTGACGGAGTTTTGGAGGGACACAAAAAGCACGTTCCTGGAAGTTGCAGCACGTGCATGATAACGAATATGTAATAATGGTTAATATTCTGCCAATTTTACACATTAAAATAAAACACAGTTAACAAAATAATTTAAGGAAAATAATACAAAAAAAATACAACAGTACTCTTTCACATTCTAGGCAAAACTCTAGTAGGTATATTAATAATGACACATTATTAAGAAAATAATAATAATATCTATGGACGCTTCACATCACGTTAGTCTGGCCCCGTGCTAAGTACCTGAAGGACTTGTGTTACAGGTACCAGACAACGTTGTATATTTAAGATTTTTATTATATCATACACAATACATATTTATACATATAATAATCAAAGCATATTTCATACACATCCATACTCTTTTATACCTACTACGATAGTTATTTTATTAAAGACTAGGCGCTTTTCGTTGTTTCCAAACAAATTAAAATTTTGGAAAAACCTATCGTAACTTAAATGGTACCTACGTATAAAATATTTTGTTTTTGTTTTTATTATAATATTAAATTGTTGGAAATATAAAAAAAATATTTAGGCATCAGTTTGGCTGTTTGCATTTATCCTGTGCTAAAACTTTATAGCGTCGCGTCGCGTACATTGAGATACTATAGGGACCGTGCAGAAACTATAGAGGGCGTCGTAATTCGACAGCAGCGCCACGATGCGAGTAAAAGACGTAACTTGTGAGTGACTTTGACTTCGCATTCTCCTTGACCCTGGATAGTTTATGAGTGTTTTTTTATGTTTTACACTATAAAATGATATAATACTTACACTCCCAAGTGGCCACATGCGGCCGCGAGAACAACGACAGATTTCCAAGAATCCGCGATCGAAATATTAAAGTTAAAGACTAGATGACGCCCGCAACTCCGTTGCGCCAAAAATCATTTATCGCGCGAGAACCGTACATTTTCCCGGGATAAAAAGTATCCTATGTCCTTTCCCGGGGCTCAAAGTAAATCCATACCAAATTTCAGCAAAATTGGTTTAGCGGTTTGGGCGTGAAGTGCTAACAGACAGACACACTTTCGCATTTATAATATTAAGTATATTTTTATAATATTAAATATAATAATAAGGGTTTCTACTTTCTACCCGTAAACAAAGAATGGAAGAGTGAATAAAAATGTATAAAGCTTATCTAGTTAACTAAGAAAATATCTGAAAAAGTAATTAATAGCATCCATCAGCATAGAAAGTAAAAACTTGATAAATATTGCAATAAAATAATGAAGCTATGCAAAAATACTTATATTGATTACTGAAAATGCTTGTGGATTAATAAAATAAAACAAGTTCACTAAAATAAATGCTTTTATTTCAACCTTCTGCGATTCGATCGATACCATCTTCACAACTTTTGTCTGTCACTATTTTTAACTAATTTCAGTCTGGATCTCATAAGACGTGTAAACACCATTTAGGTATGTATTCTTTAAATAACACACAAAGACTGCACTACTAATCTTTTTCTTACTTGAAGAATCATCCTTTTGAGAACCAACACTTTGACAAGATGGTTCAAGTTCAATACTATCCTCAGTGTTGAATTCCTGGCAGGACTTCTCCAAATTATCCTTACTTTTGATGCAACTTTATGCCAATTAAATGAGCGGTGCCTATGTATGTATATCAATTGATGGAAGCCAGTTTGGATGTTTACTGAAAGAAAGCAATGGTTTTAGGTTATGTTCATATTGTGTTCATAAAAAATGAATTTACGGTTATAATCTACAAAATTTAGTGTTTTTACTAGTCTACACATAACACTCATGGAACTTTTTAAATACTTACGTATATTTTTACCGCCTTTTATCAATTTCTTTCGTTTTTCAATAAGCAAAGCCATGTGAATATTTTGGCAGAAAAATAGTAAAATTTTACATCGTTCGATTTGCCTTTATATTTCTTGTATGTAGGTATTAGAACAACAATACATTTCAATTCTTGAAAATACTCAGAATTTGTTAAGAAATCTTCTAATTTTCTGTAGCTTCACTAGAGCTTGACAGTAAAATTTTCGTAAAAGTTTCGGCTATTCGCCACTTGTGGCAGTGTCGTCGCTCTGCACGGTCCCTATAGTAGGAGAGAGCCTTATATCAGTGTATAAGCGTCAAAAGCGTGTAATGTTATGTCCTACTTACTAGGACATAACAAAGGAGTCGGTTTGCATATTTCATGTAATAAAAGTGTTAATAAAGGTTTTATTGAACATTTTATGCTAGATATTGTTGATTTCTATGGTTCCGCTAAATTATAAACCATAAGAATGGCCAAAGAATGCCTCAAACACGTGGATTTAACATTAAATACGTAAGTTTTGAAAAACGTTTTTTTGGCTTTTCAATCGGTATTTTTGTAAGCTAAAAAGGATAATATTTAAGTTTAATAATCCCTTATTCGTGCTATGTAAGGCATTAGTGCTAAAAATGTCACATTAATTAATAATTTGACTACAAAAGTTGCATAGCTTTTTACGTGTGTTTAAGGATTCTCATTACTTGAACTACAGTTTATCGATATCATGAACTAAATGACTTTCTTTTCTGGATTTTAACGTGCTTCGAAATGATCGCCAAATTATAGAAATATTCAAGAAAATAAACGCACACTACTTGTATGAAAATAAGCACAAAATGGCCACGCTATGACGGGCTAAAACTCCATCTACCTATATATCCTTAATCTGTGGTCGCGTACCTAGTGTATTTATTCTTTGGTCGCGTCGATACTTCATTCCAAATTCAAATGAGCGAGCGCGCCAAATTTGAAAATCGAACTAGCTATGCTCGACAAAGAATTTTTTATTGTAAGTACTTGACTGTTTTTTTTTACTAGGTATTATGACGTACAAGCCATAGTCGTGAAAACGCAGTTAAAAGTAAGTATAATAAAACACAATAAAAACTTGAATTAGTATATTGTTCTTTTAATTGTAACATTTGAATAGTGCATAATTTAAGTTATTATTATTAATATACTTAAATTTATTTATTAAGTAAGGATTCATTTTAAACAATCTATAATATATCAACTTTGAGAAACCCAAGATATTTTAAAAAAATAATTGATCTTACTAGTAAACTATAAATTGGGAAATCGTGTTTGTATGACTATCTTAAATGCTTCTTAACACTTAAACGGCTGAACTGATTTCGACGAAATTTGCTTTGGAGATTATTACTTTCATCATCTCGTTTTCTCTACTTAATTCCTACTAGATGACGCCTACAACTCAGTTTTGTTTACATTTAGTTTCTAATGCGGAATTCCCTTATAATCTTTCCCGTCTTTCAAAAGTATAATCCATTTTTGTTTAAATCTGTTTGGCCGTGAATTTATTGTCTTTTAAATTGAGTCTTGTTTCATCTCAATAAAAAAAAGTGATTTATGTGTACTTCATGCATTGACAGTCTTTACAGATTTTGTTGCATTTAAAAGTGAAGAACCGAGTAACTTCACATTTTCCCTAATTTATCCTAGAATGGAGATTTTTTTATATAATTTTTAACATAACAATAAAAACGGCAGATATTTACACCTCCTGATACAATTAACAAAAGCCATTACTTGATTTGTGATGAAAAATCATAAAAAGTTTTTTCAAAACTTTAAACGCGATTTACTCGAAATTCGAAATGTGTTACATACCTCATTCATGCACTCACGTCTTTAATTTAGATAACTAATGTAACATCATAACTCAGGATTTTTAAATACTTTTCTTAGGCAATTCGAAATTATTGATGGCCAAATCTTTGTCATTATGAACTCATCATTATTAAAATATCAAGAAAAGGGCGGGAAGAAAATCATTTGTAAAAGCGCTAAGCCGCGTTCATTATAATACAGAGTTCCGAGCTCTATCAAGTTCTATAATCAACATGAAACTTATTTATAGTTCACGTATACGGTATATGTAAAGCAGTAAGCCTAGTTTATGTAATAGTTAACATGTTAACCCAGTCCAGGTGAGAAACTTGTATTATGAGTACCACGACGTAATTTATATAATATGTAAATGCAAATAAACCAGCTAATACGTATGTGTTAAAAACCTACTCACTACTCGGAAACAGTTCCAATGATTTCTAACTTATAAGTAACTTAATAATTAATATGATTAGATTCAGTACCTACAGATATATTATTTTACTTCAAGAATTAATATGAATCATTAGAAAATGATTCATATTAATTTTACGATTACAAGTATGAATTTTGTTATATTATGAAGGAGGTCGGTTATGATCTCAAGTTTCACGTTCAAGCTCTACCTACTTACACTCTAAGGCCTAAGCAGCGCATGTGAATAAAATTATAAAGGTTACCTTTCCCAATTCAATAACAAATATTAAAGTATAAATCCTTTATCGATTCAAATACAAAGTATAATACTTAGATATTACATAGTTTGTACTACAATTACGACCCTTCCAGGATAGGCTTTCTACATCGTAACAAACCGTCGGTTTCAAAACTGAATCACGGTTCATTGCCTTTTTTAATACGCGATCAGACGATTAAGCGCTATTATGTAGAATACACATTATACCGCTCTACCTGGATTTCGAAATACTACTAGAAATATCTACACTCCTATAAAATATAGTCGAGGATCCTGGCAATAAAATTATTGTATTTTTACTTAATATAGTGCATCCATAATCCATATTTGGTATTTAATCTAACCAAATGATTTTTAAAACACAAATAAAAACACACACATTGTTGTACGACTACGACTAATATAATTTAATTGAAACTATTATCCAATTGACGTAGGTCCGCCATCTGCCTAAAATTAATTTCCTCGATGGTACATCTTAACTCCAATTACGACATGCTATTTAGGCTCTACAGCGTGCCAAATATCTAGCTATACATACACTACAAACCTATACCCCCACTTATAACACTGTTAAATATAAAGATGATTATATTTTATTTGTTAAAATTATTCAGCTATAAATTATAAAGTACTTACGTAAATTGAAATTGATATTTTTTACAGACAGTAGCTGTTATGCATCAACGATTACAAGACAATGAGATGATGTTTGCTACATATACTTTAATGAGTTTTAACAATTTTAATATTCTCACGTTTCAATTCAAATTGAGGGAACTAAAATTAATTATCTTAAATCGTGAATAAAGATCAAAAATATATTTAATACAAGAGGACCGGCTATAAGATAATAAACATACAATTAATTATAAATTAAAACGTAATTTCAAAATGTACCAGTTTTAATAATATTTTTCACTATTTCATTAAAAGAGTTATTAAATGGCACCTAAACATTATCATGTTTTATTCATCTATTTACGTGTTTATTTTAGTCGCTTAACCTATCCAAATAACGGATAAGTCAATTAACTATTTTTAATCATTTTTATTTATCCGGTTCATTATAAGCAATTAGCATAATAGGTATTTTTTAATTTTGCTTATTATAGCCTTCGAAAAGGACAAATATAGGTGTGAGGAGACATGACTCGACATTCACAATCAATTCACACATTGCGACACGCTACACAAATTGAAAATGTGTCAAGATACTACTTACTAGGTGTTTTTAGAAGTATTCCAATTTCCACCCACACCGGCTCTTGTCCTATATTATTTAAACAAAATCCGGGATCGTCAGAAGGGACATCGTAGGCCGTAGCAAGCTTTCAACAGCGTCGTAGCACTCTGCTACGAACTTTGTAGCGCTCTACGAGCATAGCAAACTACGAGTATATTGAAATTATATTCTCTGAAGTTTAATTTTTAGGGTTCCGTACCCAAAGGGTAAAAACGGGACCCTATTACTAAGACTTCGTTGTCTGTCCGTCTGTCCGTCTGTCCGTCTGTCTGTCTGTCTGTCTGTCTGTCTGTCTGTCGCCAGGCTGTAACTCAAGAACCGCTATAGCTAGACTTCTGAAATTTTCACAGATTG
Source organism: Plebejus argus (assembly GCA_905404155.3). Classification (NCBI taxonomy): domain Eukaryota; kingdom Metazoa; phylum Arthropoda; class Insecta; order Lepidoptera; family Lycaenidae; genus Plebejus; species Plebejus argus. The sequence goes on from FR989933.1 coordinate 10,475,338, forward strand.
TGTATATCTGTTGCCGCTATAACAACAAATACTGAAAGTAAAATAAAGTTTATATTTAAGGGGGGCTCCCTAACAAGAAACGTGATTTTTTTGGCCTTTTTTGCTTGTAATCAATAATGGTAACATCTAGGCACTGTTAATCCTTAGTTATATTTGTACTTTAGTAATTAATAATAAAATTAAAATAAAGTAAATATTTAAGGGAGGCTCCCATACAAAAACACAATTTTTTGTCTACTTTCGCTTTATACCGGTACGGAACCCTTCGTGCGCGAGTCCGACTCGCATTTGGCCAATTATTCTTGCATAATATATTATATTGTGATGTACCTACTGATTAAATTATATCAGATAGTACTCTCGTATTTTCTGATATGCAAAAGAAATCATAAGGATCTTGTAAGATTTAACTGCACTTATATTTTTTTAAACCTAGGCTGATTGTTTTCGTTAGACGACAATCGACACAATCTATATTAATATTAAATTATAATATATAAAAATGGAAACTAACGCTATAACTCGATATGGACCGATTCTGCTAATTTTAGTATCAAAATAATCCAGAGTTCAGGCAAGGTTTTAAAGTGACACGAAGTTCGCCGGGATAGCTAGTAATTTTATAATATCTGTGTCATAATATATGTCATATGTTGATTGGCACAAGTTGACATTATACTGCATAACTTATAATATTGTTCGCGTGATGATAATCATTTCGATGGTCAGTGATGCGTGAAATAATTAAAAACATCGGTAAAAACACTCACTCATAGCTTACGTTACCTTGGCCGATATGATAACGATAATTGTTATGCATGTTACGTAACGCTTGTTTACATACAAGGAAGATTCGTCGATATCTTTTAGAAAGCAATATTTATAAATCTACACATATAATAGGCTATAACTGAAGTTGGTAAATTAAAATATGTTAAGTAAAACAAAACTCAAAGGGTGATTTAACATGCTTCCCTCGCTTGCAGGTGGTATTTTTGTTTGTGCTGTCTCATCGCCAAACTATTTTTTGTCGAAGCCTCATAAAGCATCGATTTTTGTGAATGAATAGATTTGTAAATAAACCCGTATACCATAACCTATAGCTTCTATGAAGAGTTCTCTATAAATAAGTGATTTTTATCAACTTTTGATTATTGTTACCAAGCCACAATAAGAAACAATTTGTTTGTTTGTCGTTATAACCCTTTGATAATTTCAAACTTCAGATAACATGTTACATGTGTCATAACTCATAGAGTAAGAGCTCCTACGACGGCCAGAACTTCCTCAGTTTCGGAAAGCTGAAAGTTTTCCAGATTGTGACCTTTACAGAGGGATATAAGAGACCAGCAACTATGGAGTTTTGGTCGCGGTTACTTTAGGAGGTGTCCAGTTCTGAAGATCTACCTGACCTTCGAAAAAGACTAAAGCTCAATTTCATATTTTCTTTGCGGTAAGTGGAGGAATCTCGTCATCCGGTGCCGGACATTTTTTGACAGTTGCTTCTCACTGAAGAATATTAAGCGAAGAAGAGTAAGAAGAAGTCGTTATTACATCTGTAAAGGTCATAAACAGGTAAACTTTCGGCTTTCCGAAACTGAGGAAGATCTGACCATCACAGGCTCTTGGTCCATAATAAGTCATCACCTCAATTCGTTTGCGGATCTTGTGAGTACGCAAATGTGCACTTCCGGCTCCCACAGCGCTCATTTCACTCTACACTCGTAAAGATACTCGCATCAGTCATGGGCGCTTAGCTTTATGCATGCGCTGTTCTATTGCCGGCCAAAGATTTTAACACGTGATAGGCTACAACTTACAAGTTGCAACGTGTAATAAGTTTTTTTTCGTTACGGAATTTCTTGATTCATTCGCCGCGCTCAAAGCCCGCGATAAAAGCTATGCAATAGCTTAAAAACAATAGCTTGGTAGCTTTTTAATCTATTAATAATAATACTTAATTATTCATTAAAAAGAAAACTAGGCTGTATACATAAAACTTCACGCGACGCGGCGACGATGAGAGTAAAATAATTAAAATGTGTCAACAAAAGTTAAAGATACCAATTACCAATTAAATATCCATTAAACAAAACGGATACGGATATTATTAATGACTTAATTCACTTAATAAAATATATAAATGAAAGTTACCAATACTTAGTGCTTGTGAATATTATAATACGATTTACAAAGAGTAACAATAAAATAAAATAGCGTTACAAAAGTCAAGCACTACTAGGCACATAATCTTCAAGCATCATTGCGTTGCGTCGCGGTTTGACCTAACCCTGTTTCCATCCTTATGTACAAACGCGGAGTGTGTCTGCATCGGACCATAGCTGCTAACCTGCGTTGCGAGGAATGTGTTTAAGAGAACCGATAGTGTCATTGGCTGGCGAGGTCAGGAAAAAGATGCGTGAGCGCGAGCTCTACTAGTTCTCAACAAAAAACCGGCCAAGTGCGTGTCGGGCCACGCGCAATGTAGGGTTCCGTAGCACCGTTAGTTTTTGAAAATTTCTGTATTGTCAATGAATGTACATTTATAACATGTTTTACCCTACTAACAACATCATCTCAAAGGAATTTGAACGAAAAGTTCCTTTATACTTCGCCGAAAACATTTTTTTTAGTTGATCGACTATTACTCAATAACTTATGAAGTCAACTTAGCCGTGATAGTTTTCCTTTTAAATTCAGCATATTTCCTACTCCCGTGAATTTTTTCACATTTCCAGAAGCAACCGTTTAGCTGGTAGAAGGGGGGACACTGGACTCTAACGATTTTTTCCACTTTAAAACTTAATATTTCAGAAATGGATCCCTAAACCGGAAAATGATCTATGAATACTCATAATATTTTTAAAAAACCTATCCAACGACACCCCACACGATGGGGTGGGCGCGAAAAAAAAAATTCAACCCCGCTTGATGTGTAGGGGAGGTACCATAAAAAAATATTTTTTAAATATTTTATATACAATTTTGTCGGCATTATTAATATGTATATTCATGCCAAATTACAGCTTTCTAGGTCCGATAGTCTCTGAGCAAAACCGCGGACGGACAGACGGACAGACGGACGGACAGACCAAAACTATAAGGGTTCCTTGTTGACTACGGAACCCTAAAAATGATTTCTCGCTACGTAGCTTAGCTCAACTTTCATGGAAACACAGCCTAACTGTCATAACTTCATTTCATTCAACAAATTTCCGAAGGATGTTCGCATTAGTTTCGGTTAATGCCGCGTGAATATCGAATTTGAATGCAACGGTCAGCGGTACCGTTGTGGGAAACGGCCACACGTAATGTGCAAAACGCTTCCTGTATGCTCTGCACAAATGTTCACTCAAAATCCCACAGTGGATGGTGTTATGCAATACGTGACAGCACTCAGGTAGTTGGAGATGTTGGCGACTAACTACCGGCTTAAAACTCTGCACTTACAACAAAACAACAAAATAATCCAAGTTTATTTATTGTTTTAAAATAATTCTGTAGTCCATATAATTATATCCGACCTACAAAAATAAACTTATAGAACTGCACCTTTTTTTTAACATGGAGAAATGCTTTACGCATCCCCGGCAAATCGGGGATATCGGCTGGGGTATGTGGGACTCCTGCATAGTCTACCCACTAAAACCCCATGGTGCTCCACTCATCGCTAAGGCAGAGTTGCGGGTACAATAGAACCTACTGCATATCTACCAGCGATCATCTACATTTTGCAGACCCGACATCAGTCATCACCCCGCTACTCGGGGAGCCGCGAGGCACCTTGCGCATCACGGCTCTCTCTCTAGGACTCGGTGCAATGGGCGGCGGTGTCCCTACACCACCGCCGATCTATATCGGCGGTGGTGTGTGTGCAGTTCTATAACTGCGCACCCCTACTTAGGAAAAATATTAAGTCTGCATTAAGATGACGGTGACTATTAAAATGCGTTATTTTATAAGAAATATCAGTGGAACGCAGTCATAGATTTATAAATAGGCCATATAGCCGCGGCCTAGGGGCGGCAGCGTCCTGGGCGGGCGGCGGATTTCGTACATGGGGCGGTGAAAATAAAGTGACTTACACATATGAAAAATTTGAATTCGTCACTGGCGGAGCGGTAGTTCTATCAAATTAAATTTTGAGGAAGTTCTATTAGAAATTGTTTCGTCCTCACAGGACAGGCATCGCCTAGTGTGGGCATCCAATTATCGCATTATGTTAAACAATTTGTGTTAATAAATATTTGTATTTGTAAATGTTAGAAACCTCTGGTGATGACCCCAAACGAACCCAAACAGTTTTGAAATGCAACTATTACTTAACTTCTTTTGTCTCATTGTACAAAAATAGTTGAGTTTTGCAAACGTAGTAATCCGCATGAGTAATAAAGTATTATAATGGAGAAATTAACAACGACGATTAACCCAGAATCACAAACATTAGCACATCTCGTCGGCCGCGAAAGTGATTTTCACAATTGCTTAGATTTTAAAGTTTAAACCACAGGTGACTAATGAACATTACAAATAAACTTTTAATTGGTAAATTTTTTTTCGTTAAAAAATAAATTATTTATATCTTCCTTGGCTGACGAAATCTGGACTAATATTATAAAGCTGAAGAGTTTGTTTGTTTCAACGCGCTAATCTCAGGAACTGCAGGTCCGATTTGAAAAAATCTTTCAGTGTTACATAGCTCATTTATCAAGGAAGGCTATATTTAATCACGCTAAGACTAATAGAAGCAAGAAACAGAGGAAAATGTGGAAAAACTGGGAAAATTATTTAAAAGGTCTCAATATCTCACGAACCACTAGAGCAATTTTTATGTTATTTGGCACAGATAAAAACTAGACCACGTGAAGGATCATAGGCTATTTTTGTGAGTGAATTAGTCTGTAAAATTTCTAATTTACGCGGGCGAAGCCGTGCTGTTCGTCTAGTTATCGAATAAAACTTGCTAAGTAGTAAGTACCGGGGATAAAGTTTAGCGATCGAAGTCACGGTGTTCACTAGCAATGTATTATGCAAGTAACAAAGCCTTACAATGTCTTGTTTGACCTCTGGCCGTACATTCTCCGGTGTAAATTACCGACTAGGATGCTGCGTCGTGAACCCGTGAGCGGTGAGAGAGAGTGCACCGTGTATACAGACCGATATAATATTATTATTGGTTAAATCTATTTTAACTTCCAAATAGGGTTGTTCTGTGTTTTCATTAAACTCTTAAAGTACATACTAATATTATAAATGCGAAATTGTGTCTGCCTGTTTGTCTGTCTGTTACCTCCTCACGCCCAAACCCGCAGAACCGATTTTGCTGAATTTTGTATGGAGAAACTTTGAGTCCCGGGGAAGCACATAGGATACTTTTATCCCGGAAAAATGTATGGTTCTTACGCGATATTCGATTTTACGGAGGTGCATGCATCTAGTTCTTTTATTACGTCGATCGTGGATTCCTAATAATTAAGAGTTATACGCGGTTTATTTATTTGAAAGCTAAGGGTGAGCTCATGCTCAACCGTTTTTTCCCTTTATATACATTTGATATTCGATAGTACTATTACGATTTTGTACACGTTGTGTCTCAAAATAATTTAGTGCTTAAATGTGATTGAGAACCGGGATAGTTCTTTTAATCTACTTAGGGTTAACTTAAAAATTTGTTAATTACAATTTAAAATAAGCCTAACAATATCATCGAGTATAATGCCCAGGCGAAAGCAAACGCTGATAACTTCCATATTATAATCACTTTTTATATAAAAACTTAAAATGGCTTTCTAATTGTTTATAGCGTAATCACTGCGAACGAAACAGCTATCTATTAGGATCGATTTAATGAGACTGTTAGAACACGTCACACATCGCGTAGACTCCGCTTTGATTAACACTTAATTATAGAGATGGTGGCCCATGACACCGGACTGTAACATCACGTTTGTCTATGATAATATTATATTGTACCGATTTATCTCGCCCGGGTTAGATGCCAAAAGGCGTAAAGTAATAAAGTAATTTGAAATATTTCATCAATTTATGCAAATGTTACTTATTTACCATTTGCTCAATATAAAACATAACAAGTATGAAAACCAAGTTGGACTACAAGTAAAAATGTCTCTGTGAATATCATTCTATTGAATACTAAAGTCATTTCTGTAGCCATTGATACATTCTGAGGTAAAGCGTGAGTTCAAAGACCTCAAGTCTCAACTTAGTGACCTTTAGATCAGATGAAGTTTAAATTATTTTTGTCTATATATAATATAAGTATAACAAGAATTTTACAATTTACCACTTTAATTATTGCTCATGTTGGAACATGGGTATTTTAAATACTGTCCAAAATTACATCCTGCTTGCAGCAGTATTTCCGGACCTATACGACCTGCAAACCTTCAAGAAAAGAGCGTATTCCCTCTTAAAATGCCGTCAACGCACCTGCAGCTCTTCTGATTTTGCGAGTGTCCATGGGCGACGGTAGTTGCTTACCATCAGGTGACCCGTTCGCTCGTTTGCCCCCTTATTTAATAAAAAAAAATCAAGCCCATTACGGTGTGAGCGGCGGCTCGAAGGTGGCCAGGCGGGTCTTCTACTTTTACTTTATGTGATGTCGGGAAAGTAATACGCGATGATAAATGTTCGCTCACGTCGCTCGTCTCCGCAAAGGAACAGGTACGAGCTACAGCACTCGTCGACCTTATTACTAGAGTGATAAGGTTCATAAGTGGTTTTGGTTTGTCAACGCCTGTACGGTGTAAAATATACTAATTCAATTTAAAGTGATAATGACGCCTAAGGAAATGCTCCACATAGAGTCTTGAGCTTTCCAATCGATGCGTACTTGTAGACGAACTTACTCTCACTTTTCCCTAGAACTTGGAATTTAAAAAAAAACTTAACTTTTTACTATACAAAAAAAAGAAGTTACAAAGTGCTCTATATTTTTACTTTTTTATAAAATGTTTTGGTAATCAGAAAATAAAGATGAACTCAAATTATATTATTTTGCAACAATTTGATAATGCAGATATAAAATTACCGAGCAATTTTGTCTAGACGATGTAATTACATGATAATCTGAATTCTAAACACATTTTACATAATAAACACGCGGGCTGGTATATTTCTCATTTATGTAAAAGCATGTAAGGTAATTTCTTTGTCACCGGCAAAAATAAATTTGTTGTCACACAATGCGTATTGTATGATGTTTCTCATGTAGATATCTCCAGCTCCCAGAGAAAGAAAGTAGCAGTTAAGATTTTAGATTGAAGTTTATTTGCCGTCTGCCGTCCGAAGACTGTCGCGTCCGACAGATTACATTGTGATTAGTGATATCAATCTATAATTAACAGCTCCTGTGCTTTTCCGCCTTAAGGTGACGCCTTGATAATTTACCTGTAGCGATGTCCATTTTTCTCAGCAATGACTAAAGCTAAGAAATTAAAGTTCACTGTCAGTATTCATCATGTCTTTGTCTTTGAATTACCCATAGCATAACACGATTGGTCAACTTTTATAACACAGAATAATCAATCAAAAAGACCTCTGTAAAAAAAGGGATTCCTATTTTGCCAACAGAGGAGAGTGATATACGCTTCCAAAATTTGTACATAAATTGGTTCTAGTATACACTTTAATTTGTCCATAGCTTTTATGAAATGTATTTATGATTTATAAATTACGCGACAAAAACCATTTTGTCGCTACGCCCTTTCAATTTTTTGCTGTTCCATTGCTTGTTTTCTATGAGAGGTCGGCCAGCCTCGCATAGAAAACAAGCAATCTAAAACATATCCAACACGGTTTTTTACTTTAACATGGCGTCACCTTAAGCATCAAGCTTACAGACCTACTGCAAGGCTGCATTCTAAAAGGTGTTATAATTTGTCATTCTTCCAAGACAAGCAAATTTGAGCAGAATACATTTTTGTTAAAATGGAGCGTTGCATTTAAATAGCTTAAACTGGTCTACACATTTCGTTTCAAGAATATTATGGTTTATTACAAATTTTGTATAAGTTGACCTGAAATTTTACATAGATCCTTAGGCAAACTATAAAAGATATAACTATGTCAGTTGTCTAACGTGGTCATTGGCCTGGTGTAGATGGCCTGGCCCGTGGCCAAAAGGTCAATTTACCAATTTGTATTAAAATCTTGCTAGACAGACCCGGCTCTATAAAATTCTAGTTTCAAGAAAAGCGCAACACATTCAACAGAAACTCTCTTTCCATAATAATTAAGAGTTATTATTGGAAAGTGCAAACTTCTTTTACATAATATTTATACATAAAACTTATCTACATCAAAAAATAATGTAAGTACGTCCACTGTCCAGCATGAAAAAAAACTTACCTAATAAAATTGTATGACAATATTTCTAAATTACATTCTCCGTAAGTAGAGAATTACTAATCTCTACTTTGATTACATTTTTAACTCTACTGAGTTAAAAAATTTAGTCAGAATTTATGAAAATAAAAGCATTAATTTCTTCGTTTGTGACCCGGACAAACCGCGACAAACCGATGACTGTTGTCCGGTTTGTCACACGATTCGAAGTTGCCATTTGCTAATTAAGTGGCATTACTTTTTACATCCGTTTATGAGTAATTTTTTAAGGCAGTGAAATAAACGAAGATATTTAGCCTTAATTTCAGCGGTTCTCAATTTTAACTCTACACTTAAAGAAGAAGGGGAGAGACTCCATGGCTTTCAACCGCGCGGTAAAAATAAGTGGTTGTTCCGTTGCTTTTTTTCACAACCTTAATTTTATCATGAACAAGACAAGGAAATGACTCTAAGTGCATCTGCAAACCACTTGTTGCAGACTTCACAACCTTCAACTTGCTATGATCAAGTTAAGGTAAAATACTATGGCTTAATGAATCATAGGAAGCTTCATAAGGAAATCTGACTGTCGTTTATTTTTATCTTGACGATGTCCTTATCTCCCGATAAGACAGTATTGCTGCCATGAGTGCCAAGGTGCTATTATTTATGTTTTCCGTATAAAGAGCTCGCGAGACAAGGCTGAACTGTCGTATGTGAACTTAAGCCGTGTATAGACACGAGAAAAATTGTACTTATTCCACTGATTATGATGAGCTTGAATTCGGTGATATGCTAACTGAGCCTTACTGACGATAACGATATTATTATGTATCATAATGGCCTGTTTACATTATTCCAATCTAATTCTATATTTATATTGCTACTGAAATAATATAACAGTTACTGACAGTCATAACATTTCGCAAATAATTTACTTTAATTATACTGGATTAAAATCTAATTTAATACAAAAGTTTTCAAAAGATAAAAAAATCAGAACGCAAACCTTGTACTAAAAATACTAAAATAGATTCGACGGGAAATATTTTAATTTATACCGAATTTAGTAGTAATAAAATTAAGCTTATTTATTTAAATTATGTATTCAGTATTCATGAGAGCAAACTAGTGATAGAAATATTCGGCTAATGAATGAATACCATCATCATTTATGATTAAAATTACCTAAAGTCGAGACTTGTATTACGATACAAGTCTCGACTTTGGGTAATTTACATACAAAGACTTTTCCGCGACTTCTTGTGACAGTGTATACAATGCTTTACACGTAATATCAGAGGAAGTCGGAAGTCAAAACCACTTCCACTTTGACTCATCTCTGACCTAGTAATTATATTCTTTATATGGCTGTCCAAGTCTTATCGCCATAGTCAGATTATACGTAATAAAAACGTAACCCAGAATGTAGAGCAGTTATTAAAACGAATTTAAATGGATCCGTTATTTTCCTTATCGAGCTTTTATGGATTAGTAGGGCTTTAGTAAATGACTAACAACTACTAAGGGTCAGTTTACATTGCAACGTGGCTAGCTGCATGGCGATGCGATTTTCAATGAGCTCATTGAAAAACGTTTAATTCAATGTTTAAAGTTGAATAAAGTTAAGTTATTAATGGATAATTTCAAAATGTATCCCATCGCTTATGCATTACAGCCAAAATTTATATAAGTTTGAATAACTATTTAAACTGTTTATTTAATATTTTCTTCTTCCATATTATTATCTTTGTATCTACATAATGCTCATCTGCACAGGTTAAAGTTAACGTGCTTAGGTGTTACATAAAGTGCGATTTAGATCTGTGAACTAATTTCTCTCGGATATGCACTATATTATGTAAATACCCACCATTTTCACAACAATTGCTTTATTGTTGATTGGTCCAAATGTGAGAGATTCGCGAAGAGTGCGATGTTACACAAAGTCATGGCTTTACGTTTAACATAACATAAAAAAGATGATATAATCTCAAGATGTTAGTGCTCAGCGCTAACTACTACAACTAGGTCGTTGACCGCTGTTGCTACAATTTGCAAAACCTAGCACTTTATTGCTCAGTCTCCATTCATTACTTATTTTTTAGAGATAGACATCGAATATTTAATATTCTTTAGAAGTTAAGAAATTTGCGACTTTAGAGTAATTATACCACATACAAACGATAAGATAATGTTAGAGTGTTTCATAACAGGCTTTACGTTGAACTCAAAATACGCTACATCCCATGGATTGGGCAACTCCGAACTTTTCATAACAATTAATTATGTTCGCCAACAAACGAGGAAGTATGTATTTTTCCCAAATGTCGCACGCTCACAACGATCTATTGTTATACAAGTTTTCTCCTCAACTAAATCTTAATTAGGCTGTGTGGAAACTAATTTTAAGATGTTTCGAATGAATCGGAATTTCGTATTGCAATTTTTTCCTCGTTTCGTTGCTCAAGAATCTCAAGATTGATATCAGAAGTCCAAGATTGTAAATATTTAATCTTGTGTATTGGAATCACGTAGAAACCGGTGTCATAAAATATTTCGTCTTTCCAGAAAAATGACGGTGAAGAAAACTACCCGGTGCGGTGGTTACGCGTCCGTGGTGACGAGACAGAAGCTCCCCGCGAACCAGCAGCTCGACATCGCCACCCTCAGCAAGACCACCACCAACAACTACAACGTCATAGTCGGGTTCAACGAGAAAGACCAGCTGCAGCTTCTCACCAAAGAGGACGGCAACGACGACGACAAGAAAATAAAGGACTACGATGTCAGGAACAAATACGAGAATATACCCATAGACGACATAACCAACTGCGTCAACATCGAGAACTACCCCAACTGCGAGAACATTCTAGTCTTTTATGTTTCGAAGAATCTAAGCAAGGAGGCGATCGCGCTTCGCTTCGAGAACGAGCAGGACTTCAAGAGGATATACTTCACGTATAAATACTTCAAAATGCGGAACAGGCTGACGATGAACATCCACAACTACACGAGCACAGAGAGCCTCTTCTCGAAGAAAAAGCCGATCGACACCTACAACTACAAGAAGCACAGCTTCGACGACTATAGCCTGTACGACAAGACCAAGCCCGAGTACGACCTGACGGACGACGGGCTCACACACCTATCCGTCTTACAGAAGGGCCTGTCCCGATTCGACCAACCCCTGAGTCTCATCGGAATAAACAGTATGAAAGACGTTTCAGAAATAGACAGTATTATTTTTCCCGATATCGACGTAGCCAAGCCCGAAAGAAAAAAGCTGTTTCAGAAAAAACCTAAGCCACCCGTTTTATATAACAACGAATCGTATAAAGTTTTAAAAGGGGAGTTCGTAAGAGTGAACGTCGAGCGAACGCCGGACCCTGCGAAAGACAATAAGAGCAAAGATGTGCCTTCCTTTCGAGACACGAAACCTAGAAAAATAAACACCAACAGTAACCTGTGGTCCGCGAGTAATAAAGGTGAGTTATAATAAATTTCTTCAAAGTGCACTTCTAAAAGTCGATAATAATTAACTTGCGTAATGTCGTGGAACTCGGATCTATCGTAATCAGGAAATAGCATGGTTAGATTACGTACATAATTGCGAGTTTCCTAGACATCATCCTAGGAAAATAATTATTTAGTTATCCTATTACTTTAATCAACTAGCAATTTTCAGGAAGTCTGTTGAAGACTCTCCATTTTTTCTTGTTTTGATCTATTTAAAAGTAGAGGTAAATAAAAACAGAGTAATTATTGTGGCTCTACCTATGTTTAATTCTGTAATAAAGATAGCTCAGTTTGGAATTTTGACTAAATTCAATCTTATCTTCCGCGTTTAAATTGCTCGTGTTGTTTACAGGTTTTAATTAATCATATTAAAACACAACAAAAAACAGATAAAACAGTATATAAAAATGTTAATCTAGGATATTAATAGTCACAAATTCAATGACTCTACTTGGGAATGTAGTCACTTTCGGACATGGTGTGTCTGTGTATAAGCCTGTCGCAATAAGTGACAGGTCGACTCGCAGCCTTGGGGCGCGGGTCGCAGACGTGTCTTGAACCGTTCTGTTGATTAATTGCATTAATGAAAGTTAGACAACACCACGTGACACGAGATGTCTCCAAACAAGTGTCTCGCACGACCCGACAAACTTGTTTTCGATTCGATTAAATTGTGATCGTGTTTTTAAATTGTGTATTCTTGAGTAGACAAGAAAGGACTTCCTATTCTTGTGTAGGAAATATAATCGGATAAGGTATACTTATCCTTACTAATATTATAAATTCAATAGTGTGTCTGGTATGTCAGTCCGTCTGCCGAACTGTCTTTAACAACTTCACGATTAAGCGGCTGGACCGAGTATGGAGAAACTTTGAGTGCGAGATAGGACATGGAATCTTTTTTGTTGTGGAAAATGATTGATTGTAATACCAAACAAATTTCGGTGCAACTGATTTGCCAGCGCCGTCTAGTTTATAATATTGTTTCCAATTTCAAAAACAATCCATGATGATTGCAAACCACATCGAAGGTACCGTGAAATGCATATAAAACGAATGAGGCAAACGTAAAAACCAAAGCAGATAAAAAAACAAGAAGCGCGCATCAAACGTGACTTAGATACGCCCTTGAGTGATTACGCAAAATTGCGAAGACATGTTTGTTTGTACAAGTCGTTCTCAAGAAGAACTGCTCCTGTCGACACACCATGTTATGCCATGTTGTTAGCCAAACTTGATTTCCAATCCTTTTGTACTTGTCAGAATCAAATCAACACACGACAAGACGTCTTGCGTATGTATGGATTTAATCGGAATTTACGTAAAATAGACTTTGGTTAAAAATCTGTAAGGTGTCGTAAAAATACTGTCTAATAATACATTATACAATATACATACGTGTTACAGTTATACAATGATATATTCTTATCTGATATTATGAAGATTGAAGAGAGTCATTTGTTTTACGACTAAGAGACTCGCAATTTTTTGTCTGTATACACAGTGTCCAGTCTTATGATTACATAGAAAGTTTAAGAACTTTAAACAAATTAAAAATTATCTATGTAGCCAGTATTAATTAAGCACCCCGTTTGCATCTACCCGTAACTTATAAGGTTGGTTAAGGTTTTTAACCGGTCATACGCTAGATTTTACAGTCTAAGGCAATCAAAGTTCAAACACTTCACTACTCAAACTGACCTAAAAAGATAAACTAAGTAAAACATTATATTTTTGCAATTTTGTAGCAATCTGTTCCGTTTAATGAGCAATATTTTGTCACGTTTTGTACATCTCAGTGGCTTAACCTGAAGTACTTAGTTGTTTACATAACAAGCAGAGGTCACGTACGATGAGATATCTGTCGCCCATTAGTCTACCTCTATACCTCTATTACATCGTATCCGCGTTGCTAAAGTTGTTTCATTAAGCTCATCCAGTAATGGATTATGAGTAAGTACGTACATGTCTATATTATTTCTTACTAGATTGTGGTTGCTCTAGAATAAATAAAAATAATGTTACGTAAGTATAACAATCCGAACCGCCTTTAGTATTTTGACAAGATCCAACATTTTTTGTTCAAAGTAATAAAACCAAAATAGTTACTCAAAAAATAATTTTGATTAGTCTTGTTAATTTTTAACTCGACATGATCTTTGGTTAAGGCTGATATTACTTGCGATAAGTGAATTGATTTCAGCGCAGCGCTACGCGTACCTAATTCAAAAACGCTTTCCAGAATTTGATACTACGCGTCGGCACGGCGTAAGACTAAAATTAGCCTATTACCACAGAATAGATAATAGTATATAAGTAATATTACTTAGTATTCTATATTCTGAATAATATGTTGTAATAAATAATAACATAATCTAGCCCACCTAGGGCATCTCATCAGCGCTGTTTTTACAAGTCTGTGTCACCACTGTTATTTACTTACGTGTTTCCTAACACGTCAGGATTGCATATTGCGGAAGGATTGCCTCGAATCAAATGTAAATCATGAAATGATTTTCTCTTCGGCGGGTGAAACTCGACAAATGACTCTCTACACTCTACAGTCTACATTCTATTTTATCAAATCGAAAACGGTTTCGTATTACATAATTAATCTTCGAAATTGCTAAATTGACTAATTTTCGAGTCAACTTGATTTTAATATCGCAATGGCAGTTGCATTTTGAAAATATTGCTTACCTGACTTACCTAATACCTATACCCAAATACCTCAATTACAGAAAAAATTTGCTTATTTTAAACTGTATTATTGTTACTCGTATTATAAGTATGCTTAAAAATAAATAAGCCATAAGCATTAAGCTTACTTGGCAAAGACACAAAATATTTCTTAATAAGATATAAGTATTTGTAATTGTGTAATCAGTAATGACCTCTTGATTTTGATGACATCGTGTCTTTCAAATAAATTTGCATGTTTGAAATTAATTGTAAGCATTTTGCTCCATCATGTTTTATTGATAACTCAATTCAATTCGTTAGTTCATTCATAAAAACGAAAATACCTTCTTCCTTATATTTTAAATTAAAAAACTTGTCTTAGATATGTTATATCTTTACACCTAAAAATCGCTAAGCCAATTTTGATGAAATTTTGAATTGGAGATGCTTTGAGTTCTGGCAAAAAGGTACTTAATTTATAAACTTCGTGAAATGTACCTAGGTACTATTTCTCCGCGACAAACGAATATAAATGGAACAAATAAGACCGTTATTCCATGTTATTCATTATTAATAATAAATTAATTAAAAAATTGCCTTTCATATCTATTCATTTAATATTCTTTGAATCCCTCATGAATTATGATTAATAAATAAAGTCGATTTGAAAATATGATTTTATACAATATATTTTTATATTTTTTAATTTGTACCAGCTGACGAAAACGCTTTTACGGTACTTCCGATTTGGATGTGACGTCATCGCACTAGTAATTTTATGTCTTTTATTTAACGCGCTCCTTATATGTTGTTTATTTGCACATAAATAATAAGAATAAGCCTAGAAAGATTTATAAAATATATTTTCTTGAATAATTTAAATAAAACATCAGTTTTTATATGATCTCCATTTATTGTAGTTGGGAAATGAAAGATCCTAAAGTTTTCTCTAAAAGTTTTCAACATAACAAATGATTTCTAATTTCTTATTTAATTCTTTTCTAATTTTTGGCACTTTTAAACTCGTATGTTTAGCACATAACAAATTTCAATAAAGTATTAAAGTACAAAAAATATGACGTCACACAATGGCGGAC
This sequence comes from Plebejus argus, assembly GCA_905404155.3. Taxonomy (NCBI): domain Eukaryota; kingdom Metazoa; phylum Arthropoda; class Insecta; order Lepidoptera; family Lycaenidae; genus Plebejus; species Plebejus argus. Next base: position 10,490,982 of record FR989933.1, read on the forward strand.
AGTGTTTTCGGCGCCATTTAAGGGTGAATTGCACCAGAAGCGTAGTTAAAGTTAAGGTTAAGGTTATCGTCAAATATGGCGACTTTTGCTAGGGATTTGACAGTTCATTTCACATTTTGTTATGGCTAAAGTTATAGTTAAGTTAGCCGGTTTAACCCACTCTTAAAGGCATAATTATTTAATGGCCAAGCCACCGATTTTGACTAATGTGTAGGGTTTTTAGATTCTTCTCGTTCAGCTGACACATTATATTATTATCAAATATTTTGCCGCGCTTTGGTGTAAAATTAAGGTTTTTAGATTTAGGGCTAAGTATGTAAGGTTAGAAACTTGGCTCTACATGAGATAATTCACTACTTTTTGACACCACGAACTATAATAATATTATGTTCTCATCTTGGCAACATTTTTACATGAAAATGTTTTTTGTGGGATTTCATTTCTTTTTGTAAGTTGGTTTAATACGTTGTTTTTTTTTAGTTAATTTTTTCTTTCTTTTTTTTTTGGTGTATTTCTTTTAGGTTTCAGTACCCAGAGGGTAAAAATGGAACCCTATTCCTAGACTTCAGTGTCTGTCAGCTGCCCGTCTGTCTGTCTGTCTATCTGTCTCTTGGTATCTCAAGAACGGTAGTAGCTGGAGAGTTGAAATTTTCATCGATCATGTATTTCAACAAAATAAATTTAATATTTTGCGGGGCTCTCATACAACAAACGTGGTTTTATTTTTTCCTATTGATATTTGATAATAATTAATAAATAATAGATGTCGCTGCTGGTCGTCTACATCGCATAATACTTGTAAAATATGTACTCTAGTCAATAAGAGATTTCACTGTTAGGTATCTACATCGCACTATTGTTTGACGTGAATATCTTTTAGCCGTTTAACTTTTAGGCACAGGTTTTTTCTTTGAACTAACCGATGTTGTTTACATCCTATCCTACAATTAAATATTTGCAAAGAAATGCTGAGACTACGACTATACTTTGAACTTACATATTTTTAAAATGATTTAAGGTCTAGAGTCTGCAAAGTAAAGTTATTAATAATATACTTAAGGAACATACAATTATAATATACAAGCTGTTGCCCGCGAGCCCGCGACTCCGTCCGCGTGGACTTCAGCTTTAAATAGCGCGCGGTAGTACCCGTCATAAAGCAACTTCTATTATAATATAATAATATTATATGGTAAGTAGTTCTCGTTGCTACATTACTGCAAATTGCATTTGCACGACAGACATACGACAGACTACAGGTGCTTCCGGGGGACGCTTACTTCAAACTTCAATGTTTACAGACAGACAGAAAACATTTCTTACATAATATTTTAAACTAGCTGTCCCGGCAAACGTTGTTTTCCCATTTAAAGTATTTCTACTTCATCAGTTGATATAAAATATTACCCCCTCTTTTGTCCCCTAAGAGGTGTGGGGGAAATTTTTTATCAACAGATGTTAAGTTAGAAAACACAGTTAATAATATTATGAAGTAAGTCCAAGAAAAAAGTTTGATACAAAATCTGACCCCCTCTTTGGTCCCCTTAGAACTCTTAGAAGGGTGGGAGGGTGGGATTTTTATACACCAGATGTTGAGTTGGAAGAAGACAAATATATCTGCGAAAACTGTATGCAAATCGGATCAGTAGTTTTCGTGTTAAAGAAAAAAGTTTGATACAAAATCTGACTCCCTTTTTCGTCCCCTTTGAGGGGTGGGGAGAATTTTTTTATCACCAGATGTTAAGTTGGAAGAAGACAAATACATCTGTGAAAACCGCATTCAAATCGGATCAGTAGTTTTCGTGTGATAGTGGAACAAACATACAGACAGACAGACAGACAAAAAAACTAACCACATTTTTGGCTTCTATAGCGATATTGTAGTGACACCCCCCGCTTATTATTTTTTTAATATTATCTTTATTGTACAGAATTTTCATTACTACAGTTTTATTATATGTATAGAAGATTTTTGCATAGGGGGTTATTAACAGCTGGGGAGTGGGGTCGAAGTCGAAGTCGAACATCAACTCTTCTTAATACAATATATTTCAAATATTATGTGAAACATCAAATTAATCGAAACAGTATGTTCATCCTTACCACCTCTTATAGAAACACGTTTGGGTAAGCGATAGTGCGATGTAGAAGACGCGCGGCGGCGGCGTGGCGCCATCTATTATGAATTTTTGGAACTAACTTTATTTGAACACAATATTTACGCATTTTCACCCCCTTACAATTCGCATTTATAATAATATTAGTATAGATATAATATTATTTAAAAGGAGGTACAGGATGATTCTTTGGATGATGGAAAAATTACCACATAAAAAGCAAGCGCTGTTTCACACCGGTTTTCTGTGAGAGCGCTGTTTCCCGCCGGTTTTCTGTGAGTCTATGGTCTCTCATGTCTAATACGTATTATAGATTTTTGCATAGGGGTTATTAACAGCTGGGGAGTGGGGTCAAAGTCGAACATCAACTCATCTTAATACAATATATTTCAAATATTATGTGAAACATCAAATTAATCGAAAACAGTATGTTCATCCTTACCACCTCTTATAGAAACACGTTTGGGTAAGCGATAGTGCGATGTAGAAGACGCGCGGCGGCGACGCGGCGCCATCTATTATGAATTTTTGGAACTAACTTTATTTGAACAAATTTACGCATTTTCACCCCCTTACAATTCGCATTTTATAATATTAGTATAGATGTAATATTATTTAAAAGGAGGTACGGAATGATTCTTTGAATGGTGGAAAAATTACCACATAAATTATTACGTTTTTATGAAATTAAGGGGCAATTAACGAGGATGTGCACTCGCAATATTAGAAAAGTTGCAAGTGCTTTGCCAGCCTTTAAGAGGGGATCTGTTATATAAAATTAGGAGACAAATGAGCAAACAGGTCACCTGATGGAAAGTAAGTTCTACCGTCGTCTATAGACATTAGACACTAACATCAGAAGTGTTGCAAGTGCGTTTTCGGTCTTTTTATGAAGGAATAGGCTAAGGGAATCAGCAGAAGAGAACAGGGATAGGGAATAAGGTTTAGGGTGCAGTTGGGCCTCCGCTTAACTCTGAGTGAAACACAGGGCAAGCGCTGTTTCACACCGGTTTTCTGTGAGAGCGCTGTTTCACGCCGGTTTTCTGTGAGTCTATGGTCTCTCATGTCTAATACGTATTTTTTTTTGGCACGAGAATTATTTTATACTCTATTTTTAATTTTGTTATTAAAGCACAAGAAACGGGGGTATCTCATACTAACATCCCCTCTCTATATCAAGGGGATGGGATAGGTTAGGTTGGGTTTGATAATTTTTTTGTTGTTTCTGTACTAATAGTATGTCACATACCAAATTTCAGCTTTCTATGACTTCAGGAAGTACCCTAACAATTTTGATGATCGGTGAGTCAGTCCATTATTGTGGGGTTTTTGGACCCCTATAAAATCTAAAGTATAATAGTAACAATATTCAAACTTTGCGCATTTAATTATTATACTCATGTCATAATATCTTGAAAATTTCAACTATCTGGCATTATCCAAACCAAAGTTACGAGGGTGCAAAAATACGGCGAAACGTTTCGAGAAAAGGTAGGTAGTGCCCGTGCGCGCTTCGCTTGGCTCATCTTGGCGGGGGCACTCCCGTGCCCCCAGATATAAGGATATATACGCTTAACGCCTCCGTGGTCTAGTGGTACAGAGCGCGGCTCTTGACTCGGAGGTCGTGGGTTCGATTCCCGCGTTGAAAACATGTTATTTCCAAGTTTGGTTAGGACAATGCAGGCTGATCACCTGATTGTCTGACAAGTAAGATGATCCATGCGTCGGATGGGCATGTAAAAAGTCGGTCTTGCGCCTGATATCTCGCCGGTCGTGTCGGTCTGCCGTCCCACTGGGTTATGAGAGTAAAGGAATAGAGAGTGCTCTTGTGTACTGCGCACACTCTTGGGCACTATAAAAATACTCCTGCGTAGCTGGCCTGGTTTCAATGAAACCGGCCACCGTCACCGAAACCGGTGTGGGAGCTATTATTATTATTATATACGCTACCAAGAAATTGCATTAGCAGTGGCCAAAGGGTTGCTAATGCGAATAAAATGGAAAGATGATGTTGATTATGAAAATGATTTCAAAACCTGTCTGTTATATCGAGCTAATATGTCATCAACACATAAATATATAAAGATTTCTCTATTTTTCTGGGTCCGCTAATATGTTTTTATATCTGCACAATCCAAATTATCTATTTCCTAATACACACTCATCATTGGTCAACCTGTCTACAGTTCGTTCAAAGTATTACTTTAGAGATTATATAAAACTGACCCTTACGCTGTTAGCATAAAGGCCTTATAGGCGCAAAATACATCTGAACGCACTCAGTGAGGGTAACGTAAGTAATATTGTGTGACATAAGCCGAGCGTGAAGGGCAGGTCGGGTTCCCGCGGAGTTCGATTTGCACGTATCGCTTCCTGCGACGTGCCAGTTAACCGTCACGCTGATGACCTCGGTTACCTCATTCTCTGGCATATTATATCCATCCTAGACTAAGGGAATCTAAACTTAAAAATAAATAAAACAGAAAGCAAAATATACCACCTTAAACTGTGAAAAGATTGTAAGTGGATATGAAGGTGTCAAAGACTTAATAGAAAACTAACAATACCCTTACCATCTCACCTTTATTCATGTAGATTGTAAACTTCTAAATATCGGCAATATAATCGGCTCTAGCCTCTAGCAAATTTTAGTAAAATTGTCAAAGCTCTCTGTGTCTCATAATGGTCGTTTTTAAATTCCAGGTCACAATGGCTACGAGTCAGATCGAGAAGAATGGAAGAGCAGTCGGTCCCAGTTCTCCACCACGGCGTTCGACAGCCTCACGCGGCCCACTAAGACCGCCATGGCCCTCACACTCAAGAAGCCGCCCAGGCTCGACCCTATCCCACAGTATTACCGCCTCACCAACGACAACAAACCGAAACACAGTCCCCTGCCGTTCCGGCCCAACAACTACACCCAAAGACCTCCCCGACTACCCCGCCCGAACACAGAAAACAAACGAAACCTAATGACCGCAGACCACAGAAAGTACGTCTCGCTCCAGAATCTAGATTTACCCAAAAAGGGTGAACAAAAAAAACAGAACGACATAAAGAAGAGCAACTACTCCAACCTCTCCACGAAGATCACGGGGCTGACGAATAAGTTGAGGGATCTTAGCACCGGGAGCACGATAGGCAGGTTTAAGGCACAGTCGCATGGGGACGTGACGAATCTCAAACCCGTGCTGAAGATGAACGACGGACCAAAGCGATCAGTTGTGCGCACCTGCAGCGCTGAACCACCAAAGAAAGTTACTTTTAGTGCATTTGCAACCGTACAAGTGGTCTAGGCTAGCCAACGCTCAAAGAAAATCCATTCAAAGCTTATGTTAATATTTAAACTAACAAATCTCGTTTCCTATATCTAACAAGCAATTATTTTCATTCTCTCACAAAGAATCATTGGCGGTGTGCTATGAAGTAAATGGTAGGCGTTTGAATATTTATTTTCCAAGCAATTAAAAGATGGTTGGTATTCTTTTTATTAATATTATCATATTTTATGCTTTTGTCATCATTTTTGCTTTCATAAATTATTTACCTACTAAGTAATTTAATGACCTTATGTATCTAACACTTTTTGAACTAGTGCCATTAAACTTAACTTTTAAATTTCGATAAACAGATGCAACATTGTCATGTCTGCAATATTATATTATTATTTGATATTATAATAAAGAGGGGATATATTTGAAATCCTTGTATGTATTTAAATTTTTTTTAATTAGGCACTTCCTTCATGTGCCTTGGACTTGTGATATCTACTTCATCATTCCAGATCTTATAACATTTTTAAATTAGTTGAATAATTAAAACATTATACTTACAGAATTATTTAACTTCGCATAGACTCTAAAATATAGACCTTATTGACTTTTATAAAAAATATTAGTACACCACAATTTTTCTATTCCCGAAAGTAGCTTAAAGTGCGTTGTTGAAATGCCACCAATCTTTGTGAGAGATTGTCGTCGGTCAGTTTCAGGTGAATATAATTTAATAACGTAATTTTTTCCAAAAGAATTTTGTTACTTTTTTGTGTGTCCGAGCGTGTGATTAATTATTATTTTATTTTTGATCAATAATATTCGAAAATGTAGGTAGGTAATTGAATGTTGAAATTGTGATTTGACTGTGATCAAGTGTAGATTCAATGTATATGCGACACTCTTGTCGCACATTAATAGTAGAAAAAAATTTGTTTACGTTTTAAATTTTTACCGGCCAATGTAGGTAATTTCGTAAGTTTATTTCTTTATATATGCTTCTTATTCTTGTCATTTATTCAGCATGAATATATTGTGAGACAGGAGTACGATTGTTTTTCACACATTTTCCTCACGCACTTGCTAAGCCACTATCACTTTAAAATTAAGATGCTGCATCTAACTGCAATCTGATGTGCTTCCTAGTCGCCGACTTAATTAACTAAATTATTTTATTACAATTTACAAATAAAATCTTCCATATAGTATATCGTTATATCTTGTATCATAATATCAACAAAAATTAGTTATATCGTAGAATGTAACAAAACAATGTAAATGTTTATTGTTGTATCGATTGTAGTGGATACGTAATATTATAATATGATAATGTACATTATAAGATTAACTATTGTTGTTAATTATTTAGTTTTATATCTATTGACCTTGTTTGGAAAACTTTAATAAATGTTGTTTGCTGTATTTCGTTCTTATAACTTGACTGAATCCGCCTATATATTCCTTCCCTTGTCTTAACTAATAAGTAACTGCACAGCATTTTACATAGTTATAGAAGTTTATTTACAGGTATCTAGACAATATATAGATATTTTTAGTGATTCCCAGTTAAACCTATATTTATGTAGGATATGGATGTTGCGAGTGTCCATGGGCGACGGTAGTTGCTTACCATCAGGCGACCCGTTTGCTCGTTTGGAAATACGCATATTATAAGCTAATGACCCTGACCTTCTGTTCCCCCATTAGGAAGGTATGCAAATATTCAAGGATATAAGTATTTATATTAGCATTGTAAATAAATATTTTGAATAGTGACCTTCGACCAATATAATATTATGTAGAACGTTCATGAAAAATTTCCTCCTCGCAAACCGAACTTTCATTAATATTGTAATAGTTTCGTTATGATATTATATTCGATATCAACATAATTAATGATACTTTTCTACGCCTTTACGCTACTCAGCAGGCAACTTCGTTGAGCATTAGTTTATCGCACGAGAACCGTACCTACATTATTTCGGGATAAAAAGTGTCCTAAGAAAGTCCTTTCCTGGGTCTTAAAATATCTCCATACCAAATATCATCAAAATCTGATTCAGCAGTTTAAGCGTGAAGAGGTAAAAGACAGACAGACAGACATGCTTTCGCAATTTATAATATTAGTATGTATGTAGATATTTGGATACTTAACAATTTTCAAAAAATCTATCTCTACGTTGAGCCATACGATAGCCACGATCGTATCGAATCTGTCTATGGCATGTATGGCATGTACCATCGAAGAAATTGATTCATAGGCAGTTGACCTACGTTTATCTACGTCATTTGGTCGGATTGGGTCAATCCTATGTTAGCTGTGGGCTATCGAATATGGATTTAAATTAACGCGACCAAAAATACGTAGGTCTGCCATCTGCCTATGAATATACTTCTTTGATAGTACAATCGACGTCGTTCATAAGCAATCATAGAAAAAAAATGTCCCTCTACAGCAGGGGAGGCTAGCTTGACTTGACCTAAGATCGACTGTTTACTAACGAAACCCTGTGCGATCTACCATAGTACATAGGTACTTATTGAAATCTTAAAACGAAAAATGTGTCTTGAATGGTCTTGATAAATCGCAACAAAATATTATGTAATATAGTTCAGTAAATCACAATGTCACTCGTTGTCAAGATAAGGTGAAATTATAGCTTATTTTAATACGATAATACCTACCGATAACCTGCCGAAAGCGTGGGTTATCAGAACATAAGCATTCGGCAAGAATGAAATTCTTATCTCGACAATAATTAAAACTGAACGTTCCGAAGCATACCGGCCAGTAGTCGGACGTGGTCTAAAGAAGCGAGATCGTAAGTATTTCTTTTATTTTAACACCTTCAAAAAACCTTAAAATCTATACTAAATATTATAAATGCAAAAGTGTGTCTGTCTGTCACCTCTTCACGCCCAAAGTCCAAACCGCTGAACCTATTTTGCTGAAATTTGGTATGGAGATACTTTCGGGAAAGGATAGTTTTATCCCGGAAAAATGTACGATTCCCACGCGATAAACGATAAAAATTCTTTATTTAACATTACAATTTATATTAATTATTATATAAAAATAAAGGATTTGCGCAAATTAGCGGTCTTACCGCCTACCTTGGTTTCTTTCCAGACAACCACTACGATATTCTACGTACACCGTACGTAATACGTTATACGTACGCCAGTCGCCACACGATACGTACTTTGTGTTGTACTACTATACGTTTACTACCTATATCGAAGCCTATACACGTAGTTAGTAGTTAAATCGCATGTTCAGAAAGCTTGGCTATACTTATATTAAACTAATTAGTATGATATTATGCTAAATGCTTGTTTAGTACTGAGTAGGAGGACTCTAATATTTCCTTATTGTTTTTAGGGTTCCGTAGCCAAAATGGCAAAAAACGGAACCCTTATAGATTCGTCATGTCTGTCTGTCTGTATGTCTGTCCGTCCGTATGTCACAGCAACTTTTCTCCGAAACTATTAGAGCTATACTATTGAAACTTGGTAAGTAGATGTAGTCTGTGAACCGCATTAAGATTTTGATGCAAAAATGGAAAAATTATTAAAAATTTTAGGGGTCCCCATAGGTACAACTGAAATAAAAAAAAAAATTCGTCTAACCTATGCGTGTGGTGTACCTATCTATGGATAAGTCTCCAAAAATCATATTGAGGTTTCTCATATCATTTTTTTCTAACCTGAATAGTTTGCGAGAGAGACTCTTCCAAAGTGGTAAAATGTGTGTCCCCCCCCCTCTAATTTCTAAAGTAGGGGCATGATAATTCAAAAAAAATATATGATATAAGAACTACCAACGAAAATTGGTTTGAACGAGATCTAGCCAGTAGTTTTTTTTATACGTCATAAATGGTAAACCTTAATCTAAATTTCATTAAATCGACTAAAATATAAAAATAAATCAAAAACCTTTTAATTTCATAAAAATAAACCTTATTGCTGTTGCGAAACCCTTCATGGGCGAGTCCAACTCGCACTTGGCCGCTTTTTATTCATATTATCGGGATGATGATATTATTATTTACTCCAGATTAAAATTTCAAAGGATCTCTTTTAGACTGATCAAGCCCTCGATTACAACTGCAAACTAATTTACACCACTAAATACGACCAAAACGTATTTCGGTCATTCTCCGGAGAGCAAAATTTACGTGTCCCGGGCTTGTATACTCTGTAATACCCGGCTTGTGTTCAAGTATGCAATATTTTTAAGCGGTAGATAGCACCCGTATTCCAAATTTTGTAATTCAGACTAAATTAATTACCTTAACACATGCTGTTTTCGGGTGTTTTAATTAATTACCGTAAGGCGTAACGTGTCCACACGCCAACATTTTTTTATGAAATAAGGGGGCAAACGAGCAAACCGGTCACCCGATGGAAAGCAACTTCCGCCGCCCATGGACACTCGCAGCATCAGAAGAGCTGCAAGTGCGTTGCCGGCCTTTTAAGAGGGAATAGGGTAGGTAATAGGGGAGGGTAGGGATGGGAAGGGAAGGGATACAATACTAATTTAAACATAATATACATAATAAAATTATGTATATTATGTGTAAATTAGATAAATTGGCCTACGTACTTGCCATAAGCTAGTTTTTGCAAAATATGTTTTTGTACCGTTACATAAAACATTACATTTGTCTAATTACCGTACCCATAAAATTTTGAAGTCTTATAATTATCTATAAAACTTTAATTAACTGTTACCTACATGCCTCATTTATTATTGTGTTCGTATCTTTCATTTCTTTAATATTTCATTGTGTTCAAGTCAAATCAACGAAGAATAAAAAAGGTTACGGTGATGACTAATGACTAATGAGGCAAATAATGCCAAACCGGAGAGTGGCGGATTTAGTGGTACTTATTAGTATTATCAATTATGTAATTTTTATTAGCTCTACCGAATACATTATATAATTATCTATAACTAAAACTATATATTTTTCAAAAAAATTATACAGATAGATCATAAGAACAAGGAAAATTTTATTCTTCATCTTTCAATCATACCTTGCTTATCTTAATACTTTTTTACAGATTAATAATTACTGTTGCTAATTTTAGCATTGATAAAATTGTTTAATATTCTTATTCTACAAATAAATGCTTATACTTAATCAAAGTTAATTAGTTACAATTAGTAATTTCAATTACGGGAGCACTAGCGTACTCACTACTCGTTCAATCTAGTAGAATATGTACCCACTCTTACTGCCGCACTCAGTGATTAATTATTAGCAACTATAGCTATTTGACCGAGCTTTGCTCGGTATTCGATAGAACACGAATAAAATGACATTTTCTAAAAATGATTCCTAGCTAGATCGATTTATCGCCCCCGAAACCCCCTATATACTAAATTTCATGAAAATCGTTGGAGCCGATTCCGAGATTCCAATTAGGAATTGCTCGTTTAAAGATATAAAGATTTTGACATAAGCTCCATGCATTATCTGTCCAAGAGAATCTGTCAAAAAAGTTGCGAATAGCCTAATAGCTTTGTCCACACTGGGCCTTTTTCTATTCGCCAAGGGCATGCGTCATAGCGCAGTCAAGTGACGCGCGTTAAAATCGTAGCGCGCGCTATGACACTTTTCTTTCAACGCGGTACGATTTAAACGCGCGTCACGGGCATGCCTCACGTCCACCTGTTGACAGCGCTATAACGCATGCCATTGATGAACAAAAAAAGGCCTAGTGTGGACAAAGCTATTCAGCAATTTATCAGGAAGTGGTGTCTCTGGAGTCTGGGTGCGGCTGTTTGTCTCGAGATCTTGTAGTTCACAATCAAAAATTTTAATAGATGTAAAGATTCCTGCTAGACCTGTTATTTTAAAAGCACTTACGAATTTCAGAGAAAACAAAATGAGTGTCTCCGCAGCCTTCACGTCGAGCAAGATCGTCCCTGACGTCATCCCCACCGCTCCCGCCGGGATTATTGATGTAAGTTCAAAACACCATCTTGTACCCTAACCCAATACAACATGTTGTTGGTGCTTATTATGCCGGCTGTACACATTGGGCCAACGCATTAAGCCAGCGTATTGGGCCAACGTGTAGAGTATGAAATGTCGCTCCCAACTTATGGCTTACTAGGTCTCTACACGTTGGCCCAATACGCTGGCTTAATGCGTTGGCCCAATGTGTACAGCCGGCATAATAAGCACCAACAACAAGAACTGTTAGGTAATCATTTTTTTTCATGAAGGCCGTCACAGACTTAGCTATAATATATATTAATATGTTTATAGCTAGGCATATTACTACTTATATATTTTCTATACAATTTTTGCGTGACCACACACTCAGCTATAATATATATTTCTGGTCTCAGTGTGTTTAGTACGGTATATTAATATATATTATAGCTAAGTCTGCGACGGCCTTCAATGTGAGAATATATCCTTAGGAAGATATTCCACAAACATTATTAAGATCTTCGGGAATCGGACCGAACTAGGTGGTAATTATGCTTGATCGAATTTCGAAGCCCGTTGTATTAATTTTTAGCTGCCGTGTAGTATATTATAACGCCGACCGCCAAACTAAGAAAACTTGGATATCGCCATTAAATTCGGGATCGTGGCTCTGGCACACAAAGTAGACCAAAGTAGTGTTTGTTAACATGGAAATTGGTTTTTTTTATAGCTGAAATACCCAAGCGGCGCAGAAGCGGCACTCGGCAATGAGCTGACTCCCACCCAGGTGAAAGACCAGCCGACCGTCCTCTATGAGGCCGACAACAACGCCTACTACACACTCGTCTTCACCGGTGAGAAAAAAAAAATGAAAATATTGATAAAATGTTAATAAAATGACTCTTTATTTGTTACTTAGGTAATATTGTCAGCAACAGAACCTAGTCAGGTAAAGATTAGAATCCGATCCCAATCACCTGCGATAAAAATAAGTTAATCGAAATATGACCTCAAAAAGCGGCCAAGTGCGAGTTGGACTCGCCCATGAAGGGTTCCGCAGCAGCAATAAGGTTTATTTTTATGAAATTAATAGGTTTTTGATTTATTTTTATATTTCAGTCGATTTAATGAGATTTAGATTAAGGTTTACCATTTATGGCGTATAAAAAAAACTACTGGCTAGATCTCGTTCAAACCAATTTTCGCTGGTAGTTTTTATATTAATCTACATCATATATTTTTTTAGAATTATCATGCCCCTACTTTAGAAATTAGAGGGGGGGGGACACACATTTTACCACTTTGGAAGAGTCTCTCTCGCAAACTATTCAGGTTAGAAAAAAATTATATGAGAAACCTCAATATGATTTTTGGAGACTTATCCACAGATACCCCACACGTATAAGTTAGATGAAAAAATTTTTTTTTGTTTCAGTTGTACCTATAGGGACCCCTACAATTTTTCAAATTTTTTCCTTTTTTGTATCAAAATCTTAATGCGGTTCACAGACTACATCTACTTACCAAGTTTCAATAGTATAGCTCTAATAGTTTCGGAGAAAAGTGGCTGTGACATACGGACGGAGAGACAGACAGACAGACAGACAGACATGACGAATCTATAAGGGTTCCGTTTTTTGCCATTTTGACTACGGAACCCTAAAAACGCTGCATGTACGTAGAGAGTAGAGACCACCTCATCACGTAGTCATGAGCAGAGTTAGATTTCTCGGAAAACATACTGTACAATAATTATTATTATTATAAATCTATACATATAAAATCGTAGGAAAGTCAATTCTGTACATTGAATATTTTTGAAAAATAATACTTGGGACGTGATCTACAATCGATATGGAAGCCAAAAATATAGTTTTTAGAATTTTTGTCTGTTTGTCTGTTTGTCTGATTGTCTGTTTGTCTGTATGTATGTCCGGGATAAACTCAGAAAGTACTGAATGGATTTACTTCAAATTTTGCACGAATATTATATAGAAGTCGGGTCAACACATAGGCTATATATTATGACGATATCCCCTAGGGCGGGGGGAGGGGCTCAAGTTTCAATATTTTTAGTTTTTTGCTCATATCGCTAAAACGGTGCGTTGTAGAGAAAAAATGTCCGGTACGTAACGAAAGCCCATAAAATTTCCTACAAATTTCTCCTTCACACTTTGTATCTATCTTCACTCCTTGCCATGCTATGAGCTTTTGTCTATCTTTTCTATACAAATTTCGAGTGTCGTTTGATTAACATGCTGGGAGCTTTGGCATCGGTCTTCGCTTCAAACTTCAAACAAAGCGGTGTTGCGGCGTTATACATCTTTTTTAAGAACAAAGTTAAAAACTAAACTACACATACGGTTTTCCAGTGTCGTTTGTTTTGGGGGGGCTGCCCCTGCCCCCCCCCCCCCCCCCCCCCCCTTATTCCTCATAAAACTTTTGTTCATAATTAAAAGGTATCGTGGAGTTTGTATTGCGTCTTAATTATCCTTTGTAGGAACAAACTAAGTCATCTATACATATCTATACATCTATACATATAATAAAATCGTAGGAAAGTCAATTCTGTACATTGAATATTTTTGAAAAATAATACTTGGGACGTGATCTACTATACTAACGCGGACGAAGTCGCGGGCAACAGCTAGTATCAAATAAGTAAGCACTTTATAGTCAGCACTCAGTAACTATTGAGCAGTATTTTTCTTCTCTTTTATCTTTATTTTATACAACGAGTAAAAAACTAATAATTTTTTGATAATACTTTAGGCCACTTTAGGGTGTAGTACCTAACCCTTGCATAGAGTTCACTGTGAAAGTAGCAGCACAGACAGAGCATATTTTTTTTTACTTTTATATGGGCAAGCTGACGCTGCGGCGTTAGCCCATACAAATCACGAAAAAAAATTTGCTCCATCAGCGCTGCTACTTCACGTCTTAGTTTTGTTCTCTGTAGTCCATAATATTAATTGTCTATACTTCGTTATCCTGCGACCTCACTAGCCCAGGATTAGCAAACTTTTGGCTTACTTGAGTTACACCTCCCAGACCCCGACAACTACGACGGCCCCGAGCCAGTGTACCGCGAGTGGCACCACTGGCTGGTGGTGAACATCCCCGGCAACAAGGTCTCCCAGGGCGAGGTGCTGTCCGGCTACATCGGCTCCGGCCCGCCCGCAGGCACCGGCGTACACAGATACGTCTACATCCTCTACAAGCAACCCGGCAAACTCAACTTTGACGAGAAGAAGTTGACCAACAAGTGAGTAGAAAAAACGTCAAGTTACCTATTGTTACGAATGCGGACACGTAGTGTCATCTAGCGGCAACTTAGCGAAACTATCGTAGAAACACAGACAGCGCAAATCCCCTATTCAATAGCAGATGCCGCTAGTTGAATGTTTTTACCTGCGCGCAGGCAGGTACGCGCACATTCTCGAAAGGTTTGTTTACGTTCCCACGGTTGTTTACGTGTTTATGCAAACCGGAATTGTTCTTGAAAGTTCGCGAACTTTCTTTTATTCGCCTCGGCCCATATAAATACGCAGGTAGACGGGCCGGGATTCAGTTTCGAATGAGCGATCATCAAGACGACTTCGAAGTGAGAAACAAGTGATCAATAGTGACTTAGTGAGTGAACCAGTGATAGTGCTTAGTGTTTGGACTTAGTGCTTAGTGTTTGGACTTAGTGCTTAGTGTTTGGACTTAGTCGTAGTGTTTGGACCTAGTGAGTTGTGTGACCTAAGTGTAGTGTAAATAAAAGTCTTCAAGAGAGTCACCAGGTCTTTCTCTCCGAATCCTCGAACCTTAGCGCGTAACACTATATAGCTAGTCAACTTGACCCGACATAATATTATGATACACTGTACACATCACATGCTACACGTCTGTAGTCTGTACAAGCAGCCCGGGGTAATTTTGCGGCAGCGGGGGAAAATTTTATTTTTTCCAACATCTGCTGTCAAATGCCTGTCTGTTGCAAACAATCCACCAACAACAGATAAATTGAACATTCCCCTTTTTTTAAGCATTAGATTATAAACGGTTCCATCCACAGAAAAATATAATAACTACAAACGTGATACGTCATACACCGGTTCCATAATTGATATGACGCCTCCGTGGTCCAGTCTTGGCACGGAGGTCGTGACTCGTGGGTTCGATTACCGCGTTGGAAACATGTTATTTCCAAGTTTGTTAGGACAATGCAGGCTGATCACCTTATTGTCTGACAAGTAAGATGATCCATACGTCGGATGGGCATGTAAAAAGTCGGTCCTGCCGCCTGCGCCTGATCTCTCGCCAGTCGTGTCGGTCTTCCGTCCCACCGGGTTATAAGAGCAAAAGAAATAGAGAGTGCTCTTGTGTATTGCGCACACACTTGGGCACTATAAAATCAATGTTTTTATATGGTTATATCAATGGTTTCAATGAAGCCGGTCACCTTCACCGAAACCGGTGTGACAGTTATTATTATAATTGATAATAAGTTCCATCCATGATCATGCGATGTCACAGATAGACAGCCCTTAATACCTTGTTGACATCTTACGTACCCAAATAAATAGATAGTACCTTTGATAGTACTATATTATATACCTAATAAAAAAATAGATAGCTAGTTTATGGTTTCTTGATCCATGTAATTGTGGAGATTACAACGAACACCTCATATTAAGTAATTACCTTATTAAAGGATCATTTAGTACCCATCTATACTTACTTAGATAATTCTCGAGTAAATAATGTACGGATGGGTAAAACAAATATGAATTCTGCTAATGGCCACTTAGCGGATAATCGTTGACAGATAACACTAATCTCAGGACACTCATGTTAAATTACGATACGAAGTGAACTAACAAGGGGGAGCTTGTATGAATACCTACGCTTCTACCAGTTACCACAATAGATACAACTACTTCTCTATCTAGTATCCAGTAATAAGTAGATAGGTATGACGGTAATTTTGCAAATTAATGTGGAGAATAAATTTATTATGAAATTACCTACCTAATCACATAAAGACAGCCAACTGTGTGAACTAAAAAGCCGCTGCATGAAAGATAACATGCCTACCAAAAAGGCAAATCTACTGAGACGGCACGGCACTAATGGATTTAGTATAGATCGCATCAATGATAGAGTAATTGAAGAAAAAAGGGATTGCGCTCTGTGTCTTCCTAGACATTGAAGGCGCATTCGACAACACTTCAACCAGCTCTATCACAAACAGCCTGGCTTTGAGGAACATGGATCCAACTACTGTACAGTGGATCAAAGCCACGCTTGACACATATTTGCAAGCTGACGCAAGCGCCAGCTCCCGCCGTAATCAGGGCTCGCACGGGCGGCGAATTGGGGAATCCGCCGCCCTTTGCACGAGCCCTGCCCGGTAGAAGAACTCCCGGTGCCTCGGGCTGCTTTCCCTAAGGCTCAACAGCTTGCAGCTGCTGCGATGGAGTCTGCACAGGTAGATGCCGCTAACTGGGCTACCGTAGATATCGCCCTCGTAGGTGGGTCCGGTGGCCCAGCAGCGTAGCGGAGGAAGGAAGCACCAGTGGGTTTTAGTGGGTAACCCCGGGTGCTCCTCCTTACCGCAGCACCTGGGGGAGTCCCACATATCCCGGCGGCCATTCCCCCGGGGTGTCGGCAATGCGTAACGCATTTCCCACCGAAAAAAAAAGGTTGCCCCCAAGGAGGCGTGTTGTCACCTGTGGAATGGTTCCAGGTAGTGGATGACCTACTAAGGGAACTGAACCTTAGAAGATATTACACTCAAGGGCACGCTGACGACCTGGCGCAGCTTTTCTAGTGGTGGGCAAATGCGCATCAGTGGTCGCTGGGTTAATGCAGTCAACACTAAGAGTCATCGAGAATTGGTGCCGAAGGGTCAAGCTAAGAGGAAGTTGGAGGGACTAAGACCTCCAACACTCTTCGGGAAAACTTTTTTTTTTTTTTTTTTTTTATTAAATAAGGGGGCAAACGAGCAAACGGGTCACCTGATGGTAAGCAACTACCGTCGCCCATGGACACTCGCAACATCCGAAGAGCTGCAGGTGCGTTGCCGGCCTTTTAAGAGGGAATACGCTCTTTTCTTGAAGGTTTGCAGGTCATATAGGTCCGGAAATACTGCTGGTGACAGTTCGTTCCAGAGTTTTACAGTGCGCGGCAGAAAGTTACGCGAAAATCGCACTGTGGAAGACTGCCACTCATCAAGGTGATGAGGATGGTATGTTTTTCGCGTGGGACGATGGCGAAAAGTTGCAGGTGGTATGATTCCGAACAATTCCTCAGAGCACTCCCCGTAATACAACCGATAGAGGATGCAGAGTGAGGCTACATCTCGGCGTAATTCCAAGGGGTCCAAGCTGTTCGAAACACTATGGCAGTCAACAATTCGAGCGGCCCTTCGTTGGATACGATCCAGAGGGAGCAGTTGGTATTTTGGCGCCCCTGCCCAGAGATGAGAACAATATTCCATGTGAGGCCGAACCTGCGCCTTGTAGAGTTGTAGGCGTTGGTCCGGACTGAAGTACTGTCTCGCTCTGTTAAGAACACCAAGCTTCTTCGAGGCTAACTTGGCCTTACCCTCCAGATGATATCGGAACTGGACTTCGCTCGATATGTTGACGCCAAGTATCTCAATGCTAGGGGAGATGGTTAAAGATGTGCCCTCGAAACGAGGATATATGACCATTGGTGACTTTTTAGTGGTGAACGCGCAGACTTGTGTCTTGGCGGGGTTAAATTGGACTAAGTTACGTCTACCCCATTCAGAGACTTTCTCCAATGAATTCTCTATTTTAGACACAAGTTCGTTTCGACTCTCAATGACATTTTGCCGAGAAATATTGCGGGAGCCGGTATATACAGCATCACCTGTACTATCATCCGCATAGCAATGAATGCCGTTGGTCTGTAACATGTCATTGATATGCAGTATGAATAGGGTAGGCGATAGCACACAGCCCTGAGGGACACCAGCATCAACAGATTGAGTTTCCGAGCATTCGCCGTCAACTACGACCCTTATGCTTCTATCTGCTAAGAAACTAGTGACCCACTTACATAATTTCTCGGGCAGCCCGTATGATGGAAGCTTTGAAAGCAGCGCTTTATGCCAAACCCGATCAAAGGCCTTCGCAATGTCCAAACTAACAGCCAATGCCTCTCCCTTCGACTCAATTGCCTGAGCCCAACGATGAGTCAGGTACGCCAAGAGATCACCAGCCGAGCGACCCTTACGGAACCCGTATTGTTTGTCGCTTAGTAATCCCTGGCCGTCCAAGTATCGAAGAAGCTGGCTATTGATAATGGATTCCATTATCTTCGAGAAGAGAGAGATTATAGCGATTGGTCTGTAGTTGGAAGGATTTGAGCGGTCACCTTTTTTAGGGATCGGGTGCACCAAGGCTGTCTTCCAAGAAGCCGGGACGATGCCAGTGGAATAGGAGAGCCGAAAAAGATGCGTCAAGACCGGAGCCAACTCTGGAGCACACTTTTTCAACACAATAGGAGGGACTCCGTCAGGCCCACTCGACTTTTGGATATCAAGGGAAAGGAGGGCTTTTCGCACTGAGCGCTGATGAAACCGAATATCCGACATGATGCTCGTACATCGCGGTATGGTCGGCGGTTTCTGCCCCCCGTCATCCAGGGTCGAGTTTGACGCAAAGAGCTTGCCCAGAAGATCGGCTTTGTCTTTTGCGTCATGGGCCAACGATCCATTTCCTACGTGTAGGGATGGTAGGGTTGGCTTGCAGAAATTTCCTTCAATAGCTTTGGCCAGAGACCAGAATGCACGGGTTCCCGAGGGGAGGCGCTCAAGTCTCTTGCCAATTCTATTGACGTGCTGTTGCTTTGCCCGAGTGATCTCTTTCTTGAGGGACCTAGAGGCAAGGTTGTACTCCTTTTTATATGTGCTGGTATTTAAATCCCGAGCAGACACTGCGTTGGCCCAGGATTGGTAAGCCTCCTGCTTCCGGCGAGAAGCTTTTTTGGAGGATGAACCAAACCAGGGACGAAATCTGCCGCCGGTTGGCACTACAGAGGACGGAATGAAAAGTTCCATCCCCTGCATCACCACATCGGCAACAGAGTTGGCAGTGTTGTCGGGATCATCCGGCGAGAAGCACACGTGCCGCCAAGGATAGGACGCAAAAAACAACCGCATCCCATCCCAGTCTGCTGACTTGTAGTGCCACACACGACGGTATTTGACAGCACGCTGTCTTAACACCGCCGTAAGTGGCACAGAACTCCTAACAAGGCAATGATCCGATGTACCAAGTAGAGCGGTTACGGATATTTGGTAGCCGTTAGGATTTGAAGTCAGCAGGAGGTCCAACAAGGAAGGATTCTGACCATCCACATCTGGGATTCGCGTAGGCGTAGTAACCAGTTGTGTCAAGTCGTTCGCAAGGGCAAACTATGAAATTTGCGAGTGAAGTCAAATGTTTAGGAGTAATCTTAGACAAAGGACTCACTTGGAATAAGCACATCGAGTACCTATATTACGTAAAAAGCTAGATGCGCTCTGGGTTCCTGTTGGAAGCTTGTCAGCTCTAAATGGGGTATTCGGCCGAAGGCAATGCTATGGCTATATAGGTACAGCCGTAGTGTGACCGATTACCACATATGGCTGCGCAGTGCGTAGTGTGGCAAAAAAAGGTTGAACAAGTAAATGGTCGTAAAAATTTGAACAGCGTTCAGAGACTGGCATGTCTATTAAATTGTCTAATAATCACGGGTGCGCTTTCGTCAACACCCAACGCTTCCCTCGAGGCCCTCATCAACCTAACTCCGCTTCCTCTGCTTGTTCAGATGGAGGCCAGAAAGGCGGCTCTCAGGGCCAGGACGGCGGGCAGAACAAATTGGGCCTCCACCCTATTTAGACAGCTGGAACAGTCTCTTCGTGAATCACCCATCATGGATATGCCATCTCACAACTTATCAACCACAATCACAACTTATTTGACACATTCTCCATACTCTATCTGTCAAGTAAGCGGTGGATAGCCTATCAGGAAGTGGTGAAACATGGTCCTAAGTATCTTTTTAACCGATTTCCAAAATGGCAGATGTTTTCCATTCCCCTGATACCTCTAAAGTCTAAATGATTATTTCCATTTGTAGCGTCCTTGATTGACTACTACTACTTTTACTTGATAAATGAAACGATTGACTTGATAAACCGTTACTTGATTTATTGACTGATACACTTGATGATAGAATGACCCGGGTGTGCGAGCACGCGCGATCGCCTTGATTGATCGATGCGAACTGATTTTAATAAAATAATTAAATAATTATGCGAGCGCGTCCCAAACGCTGACTCCTTAAAACCCTAAAATGCTTGATGTACGATATGGATCGTACATGCTCCCACACCGAAAAGTAGAGAAGTTAGTAGAGATGAGATGATACAAGGTGATACCATTTTGTCCTTAACCTACACTTGTTAGTAAGTAAAGTACAAATTGATAATTTACAAAGAATTAAATTTAACACTATCGTCACCGATTACGTATACAGAACGAAAGGTGGGTGACGTGCCTCTGTTTTGCTTAGGTACGTTAGAACACGACACTCGTTTAAAGTCTTGCACTTGTTTGCACTGATCACTATAACCTAGGTTAATATAGCTCATATGACGCGGAACCTTTTTAACGCACTTGACACTCTCACTGCACTCACACTGATTGTCAATCACCGCCGTGGAGGAGGAGGGCGGCTGCCGCCTCGCCACCTCCGGGGTGGGCGGCGCCGCCCGCCCCGCGCGCTGCGCCACCTGCTCCGCCGCTGCCCGCGCCGACCGCCGGCGCCGGAACCTGCGCGCTCCCCAGACACCTGCTCCTACAGCAGCCACAATGACGATGACGTACGTCGCTGTATAATGATGAATGTCGTGGCTGCTGACGCTGTCGTACAGCGGCACGGTCTGCTTTATCTCTTCTATCTGCTGCTGCAGATGTGTCAGCTGCCTTGAATGCTCGCTGACGTCCTCTTCCCCTGCGCTAATAGTGCCGTTGCTCGGTACCGATATGTTGATGAGATAGTTGATCGGCGATAGCTTTGGGGCAGTAACATCTGCCTTGATGTGCAGATCACTCCCCTCCTGCTTGTGAGTGTACACGGTGAAGTCCTTGAACTTCAGTTGACAACCTTGATTTGTCGTCAATAAGCCAGCTTGCAACAGCTGTAGCGATGAAACTTGATCGTCGCAGAGTACTTTAACCTTCTGCTCTTGACAGTAAAAATAAAAGTATGTGTTGACTTGATGCAACTCTTGCCACTGCGATCGGCATGGCTCCTGATAGGCCCTGCATCTCCCGGAGACTGCATCCTTTTCGCAGAGACTCTCGTCGTCCTTCAGGGAGTACACTGGCGACCTGCTCCTACATAGTAGAGTGCCTGACTCCTGCTGCAGACACGATTTTAGGTCACTTTCAGTCATAGGCAACAGAGCGTCCTTTATAAGGTTAATCGCTAGGTAACTTGATACGGGTTTTATATGAATCATGATGGTATTGTTTACTAAACGTGGTACGGCAATGATTTTATGAATTTCAAAACTGTCACGGTGAACTAGAGGTATTTTTGTTTCAAATAGTAAGTAATTTGTCGACATTCTAGCTTTAACTTTTAATAAATGATAGATATTAGGTAAGCTTATATTCTCAAATGGTAAACATAAGTCCTTAGGTATTTTTCCTGATATAGTATTTAATTCTTGGCGAAGTTGATCGGGTGTTAATAGGTGTAAACTGAGCTGCCCATTGTATATATTGGTCATAGTGTCTAACAGGGTATTCTGCATTTCTTTTAGTTGACTAAGTAAATTGCTGGCGATTATTGCGGAGAGAACAAAATCATTATTTTCTAAGTTTTCCTTTTTAGCGGCATTTAACTGTTGTTCCACCTGATTTAAACGTAGATTGATAATCTTGTGCTGTTTATTTATGATATTTTCTGTACGCTTCAACAGATTAAATTCGGCTTCGACGACGGAGGTCTGATTCTTCCAGAGAACGGCGAGATGATCTTGATTCTTCTTGATAAGCTCAATATCTTGTTCATATTTTTCAGCGAAATTACTATCCAGAATTCCGAATAAGGAATTTGCTATATTACCGACTCCATTTATCAGTCCTCGTCGCGTGCGCGAAGTTTGCTTGCTCATCATAACATTGTTATAGTGACTTAATTGTTCGTAGCCGTGACGTAGTTGTAACATGATCGCTGCACATTGTGAATGGTCTTGTTTACTATCACATATTATGTTTTGTAAATAATCTAAGTACTTGCTAGCTGTTAATGAGCCCTCCCAGTAGGGACTCATGTCGTAGTAGACGACTAGGCGCCACTCGTCCTTGATGAGAGCCATGTTTGTCACCTTGTCGAAGTATAAACTTTGATTTTGTAGCGGTGTAGCATAAGAACCTTCTGAGCTTGATATAAAGGTCATAATAAATAATAAAATTGTAAAGACTAATTTAGAAAAGCTGTAATTATTATTTCTCTTGATAGGTTTAGTAACGTGATATACTTGCTTTACATCATCTTCTTGATTCTTGATATTTTGATCTGTCTGTTCTTGATTAACAGGCAATATGGACAGTTTTACTACGGGGCGTTTCATGATGCCGCTTTTTGTTTTAAGCGTAACGACCCTCACATAACCGTCGCTTCCGGGGTGTAGCTCTAGGACGCGGCCTAGTGGCCACCTCCCGGCCGGCAAATTGGCATCTTGTATGAGCACTATGTCGTTGACCTTGATGTTCTCTTGCGGTAGTCTCCACTTGCTGCGGACTGATAATTGTGTAAGATATTCTAGACGCCATTTCTTCCAGATATCTTCGAACAATTTCTGTGTATGATGCCAACGAGTACGTAGATCTGTTTCTGTGTCGAAAAATGCGAGATGAGGACCGCTAGTTAAAAAATGTGATGGTGTTAGACAATTTAAGTCGTCAGGATCTTCGGTCATAGCACATAATGGTCTCTGATTGATGCAGGCTTCGAGTTGAGAGAGCAATGTAGAGTACTCCTCAAAGGTAAGACGTTGTTCGCCTATCACTCGCTTCATGTGATATTTTAGACTTTTGACCGAAGCTTCCCACAGTCCACCTGCTGACGGCCAAGAGGGGGCATTGAAATGCCACTTGATACCCATGCGCGTCACTTCGTTGATGAATTCTGTGTTTTCGAATGTACATAAAATTTGTTGATATTCTTCCTGCAGAACCTTGTTTGCTCCGATGAAAGTTGTACCTTGATCGCTGTACATATTTTTCGGCACTCCTCGCCTGGCTGACATACGACGTAAAGCTGCTAGAAAAGCTGACGTCGTCAGATCCGAAACCAGCTCCAAATGTATGGCCTTTGTTACCATACACACGAACACTGCCACGTAGCCCTTTGTTGTAAGAATACCTCGGCCCTTGTTGGCCTTAACGAACACGTGACCAGTGTAATCCACCCCTGTTTCGTAAAATGGTCGCGACGAATTCACCCTTGATGCTGGTAAATCTCCCATGATTTGAAAGTGCGGGCTGGGACTGTGCTTTCGGCACTTAACACATTGATAGATGCGCTTCTTCGTGGCCTTGAGTCCTCCTACCAACCAGTACTTCTGTCGAATGAACCCCGAAGTGAGCTTAGCGCCACCGTGGAAGGTAAGTTCATGACACTGATCTATTATTAACTCAGACAAGCGACTGTTTTTTGGAATGATAATAGGATGTTTCATGTCTAAGTTAATATTTGCATGTTTTAAACGACCTCCAACTCTTAAAACTTGATCCTGATCCAGAATAGGGTTGAGCATACAAATCTTGCTTTTTGATGCTACGCTTTTACCTTTCTGTAATGCTTCTATTTCTTCGCTAAAATATTCTTGCTGACAGTGTTTAATAATCTTTATATTTGCTTGCTTTATTTCACATAGCGTTAAGTATTTATTTACAACTTGTTTCTTGCTTATAAATCTATATATCCATGCTAAAATTCTCGCAATCTTGCTTAGCGAGCTATATTTATGCAGTAATAATTTTATGATGCTTTCTTCTTGATTTTGAGTTACAGATGCAACCACCTTTTTAGTTTTTCTCACTTCTTGATCCGTGGAAAATTTTGTTTGTATATTACGTGATAAATTTTCAGTTTTCAGCCAAGTCGGCCCGTTAAACCAAAGTTCATGATCTTTTAACTGAGATGCTGACAAACCGCGACTAGCGCTATCAGCCGGGTTCTCCTCTGACTTAACGTAATTCCAGCTGCTGGGCGGCACCACGTCGACAATCTGCTTCACTCTATTGGCCACAAATGGCTTCCAGCGTTCCGGTACACCATTGATCCATCCTAATACTACCATAGAATCGACCCAGCAGTAAGTATTAATTTGATATGCTTCCAGGCAGCTTTTGATTTTTGATAATAGTTTAGTAAGTAATAGAGCACCGCATAACTCTAGTTTAGGTAAAGTAAGTTTATTATTTACAGGTACCAGTCTTGATTTTCCAGCTATCATGGTTACCGACGCCTGGCCGTGTGAGCTTACCTTGCAATAAACAACACAGGCGTAACATTTTGTTGATGCATCGGAAAAGCCGTGAAGTTCGATGACATTATTTTCTGTTATACCTAACCATCTTGGCATGTAAAAATAACTTATATTTTCTAAATCTATTTTCATGTTTTCCCATTCCTTAATAATATTTTCCGGTAGGGGATCATCCCATTTTAACTGCAACTGCCACACTTGTTGAAATAATAATTTTATTTTAGTCGAAATCGGAGTTAGCCAACCTAATGGATCAAATAATTTAGAAATGTTCGAAAGTAAAATACGTTTTGTAGGAATTTTCGCCTTAAAGTCTAATTTTGGTGTGAATGTAAATTGATCTTGCTGTGGATTCCAACTAAGCCCCAATGTTTTGGATGACTCAGTATTTTTAAAATCATAATTTAATTGCTCATTATTGCTGTTATTACTTGTAGGAATTATGTCTTGATTATTTGCCTTCCATTTACGTAAATTAAATCCTCCGGACTTTAAAATCGCTACAATATCCTGTATCAAACGCTTTGCTGATTCGACAGAATGACTTCCGTATACGAGATCGTCCATGTAAAAAGCTGACTCAATCACTTTTGGAGCAGAACTTTCTTGATAATTCTGTCTCTCGTCTTGAGCTAAGCGTCGGAGAGTCATCATCGCCAGAAACGGCGCGGCCTTGGTGCCGTACGTCACTGTCGTCAGCTGAAAAATGCTTAGTTCGTCAAAAAATGAATCTCGCCAAATAATTTTCTGATATTTTTGGTCGTCCGGATGTAACCATACTACTCTAAACATTTTCTCCACATCAGATGTAAAACCGTATCTGAATTGTCTCCACTTGATAAGAAGACTCTGCAGATCTTGCTGTAAGTTTGGACCTCTTTCCATCAAATCATTCAGACTCAAACCAGTCGAAGAAGGCGAAGAAGCATTAAAAACTACTCTTAATTTAGTTGTAGTCGATTCATTTCGAATAACACAATGATGCGGTAAGTAGTAATCTGATGAGTCGGAGTTATTCGCGTGTATCATATGTCCTAATTGTTTATATTCCTTGATAAATAATTTATATTCTTGTGCTATATTTAGATTTTTATTAAATTTACGTTCTAACTGTTTAAACTGTGCAATAGCTTTTGATTTAGATTGGCCTATTTTATTTTCTATTTCTTGTTTCAGGGGGAGGCGCACTTGATACTTGCCATCCGCCAGACGAATAGTAGTCTTGTTATAAAAATCTACGACCTGTTGGTCGGCCAGGGACATCGAAGATGACTCTGATATGTCCTCCGATTGCCAAAATTGACTGATGTCGTTGATATCATGCACAATTATATTACACTTAAAGCTTCGCTTTACGTAACCGCTCAAAATCCAACCTAAGCGCGTTTTTTGCGCCATAGGCAGAGTCGGTCCGGCCTTGTAAATTCCATCCAACAATAAATTGCTAAAAACATCCACTCCAAGGAGAAGGTCTACTGGTCTTCTCACATTGAAGAAAGGATCAGCTAAGGACAAATTTTCTAATGCGGGCCAATCTGGTTTAGGGAAGCTGTAGGAGGGCAAATTCTTGATTAATGTATTCATGATATACGCATCCGTTTCGAACGAGAAGTCTTCTTGATTAGACCTACACTTGATTTTGATAATGCCCTTGCAGTTGCTCTCCTTTTCGCCTATTCCAGTTATGGTTCCCTGGCAATGTTTGCGCGGTAAACCTAAAATATGAGCTACTCTCTCTGATATGAGCGTAGTCTCGGATCCTTGATCTAGTAATGCCCTAATATTATGATAGGTGCCATCCCGAGCCTGAACCCGCACCATGGCTGTTGCCAACAGAATTTCGGGGTCCTTGCCCTCCACGGACACATGACTGTTACCAACCTCCGGTTTCGAAATCTTCGACTCTGCATTTTTCGGCGTGAATGAACTGTTGCTAAATGCATCGTGCAAAATTGAATTATGGTTGCCGTTGCATTCTCGACAACGCGATTCGGAATAACAACCTTTACCTTCATGATCGTAGAGACAATTTTTGCATAAATTCTTGTCAATAATTAATTTTCGCTTCAAATGATTAGGTAGTTCTAGAAATTTTGCGCAATAATATAAGCCATGTCGGCGGTTTGAACAAAAATAACAAGCTGTTTTTACCGGATATGCAGGTTTATTGACTCGGTTACTTGATACTTTCGATTGCGAAAAATATGTTGGTTTCTTGTAATTAAAACGATTGTCTGAATTAGAGTTATGATTAAAATTATATGTATATTTTGCACTAGGCTTCGCCGTCGGATTTTCTTGCTTTTTCCGTGAAGTCTCTAGCGCTGTAAATTTTGTTTCGAGAAAATCTAGAAATTCCTTTAGACTAGGTAATTCCCTCGGCTGCTTTAATGATGATACGTACTCGTTGTATGTGTCGACGTCAAGTTTTTGGCTCAAAATATGTACAAGTAGAGGATCCCATGTACTTATATCTACACCTAAATTTTTGATAGCGTTTAATGATTCCAGTGACGTATCGTGGATTCTCTTGATATGTCCTAACGATGCTTGCTGCGACACTGGAAGGTTCATTAAAGTATTAATGTGCGACGTAAAAATAAGTTTCCTATTATTATACCTATTATTTAATATCTCCCAGCAGGTGATGTAGTTGTCTGAGCTAATCTGCAGATGTTGAACTAAACGCTCAGCTTCACCTCGGAGCTTGCCCTTCAAAAATTGCATCTTCTGCGCGCCTGATAGAGATGCGTTAGTGTGGATAGTCTCCGTGAATAAGTCCTTGAATGACGTCCACTGCTGGAAACTTCCGCTAAAAGTCGGCAACTCCATCTGCGGAGTCGACTTCTCCCTATGACACATGGACCTGATTTTCCTATTGATAGACCTCTTGATGTCTTCGTATAATTGTTCGTAATGATAAAAAGCTGAATCATATTCTTTATTTTTACCCTCTAGCTCACTATCTATCTCAAGATGTAAAGAATCAATTACCGACCAACGAGATTGTAATGTTTTGAGAATATCATCTAACTCCCATTTGTCTAACTCCGTATCTAATTTAACACTAGTTACCTTTCTCTGTAGAGCTCTGAAGTTGCTCGCTTGCTTCTTGAGCAACTCGTCCGTCCTGCTGTTGACGCCCTGAGCCCTGAAAGTTACCTGATTTCCTCCCTCATGCGCGCCGTCTGGCCTTGCTGCTGGAGATGAGGTGCGCGCGGGTGGCTGCGTCGTCGACGCGCCGCCCAACGGGGTCGCCGGCCGCAGCAGCGATGTACTCGGCTTGGCGTCCCGTGCTTGATAGTTGACGATGACCGACCGGATGTGCCCGTAGCGCTCCTTGGTTGACTCGAACTGGTCGGTCACGAAATAATCATGTGACTTGTCGCTATAACCACATAGCTTGAAGTGGTTATTTTGAAACTCCTGCCAGTACTGATCCAGGGTTTCCAGTCTCCTCTTGATGTAGTCACCGGTCTTGCGCTCCGGCCCATCTTTCTTGAAATTGGAGTAGAGCTGCTCAATCGCTCCAACCAACTGCTGCTGAATTGATAGTAGATCTTCCATCTCTACTCTTGATATAACGTCCTTGATAAAAAATGCACTGCAATCCAATGTCCACTGATCACTTCACGAAAGTCACACTGTCTGTGTTTTCACTCGCGAAGTCCTTATTATTCACGAAGCACCTTGCTAGGATCACTTCACGAAATAATAATAAACGAAGGACCATAAAGTATGTAGCGTCCTTGATTGACTACTACTACTTTTACTTGATAAATGAAACGATTGACTTGATAAACCGTTACTTGATTTATTGACTGATACACTTGATGATAGAATGACCCGGGTGTGCGAGCACGCGCGATCGCCTTGATTGATCGATGCGAACTGATTTTAATAAAATAATTAAATAATTATGCGAGCGCGTCCCAAACGCTGACTCCTTAAAACCCTAAAATGCTTGATGTACGATATGGATCGTACACCATTTCCCCGTTTTCCATTAACAATAACTATATTAAAACATTTTTTTCAGGTCAGTAGACGGCCGCGCCGCGTTCTCGACCAAGAAGTTTGCAGAGAAGTACAACCTGGGCGCCCCCGTCGCCGGGAACTTCTACCGCGCCCAGTTCGACGACTACGTACCGCTGCTCTACAAGAGCTTGGGTGCTTAATTAATAAATATTTATATGTAATAAATAAGTTAAATAATAAATCCTAAACACCTACTTACTTTAATATCTCCTGAATGCAATGCCAGAGCCTAATATTACAATTTTCCCAAGGGTCTTGTTTTCAGTTATTTTCTTATAAAGGTGCTCCCAGACATTATAGGTAGGTATATTATAACGTTATAGAACATTGTGTAACACGACAACATTTTATAACAGCGTGTAACATACGCTACAAAATGTCAAAAAATAAAATGTGTGTTTTGTAATTTGTTATTATTTGTAAAAAAATTCTTTGAATTACCCATAGCATAACACAATTGGCCAACTTTTATAACACAGAATAATCAATCAAAAAGACCTCTGTAAAAAAGGGATTAGAATCCGGCGAAGGGATTAGAATTTAGGCCGGCCCGGCCGCGGCTTAGAAGCCGGGGCCGGGCCGGCCTAAAATAGAAAACAAGCAATCTAAAACATATCCAACACGGTTTTTACTTTAACGCTGCGTCACCTTAAGCGTTTCAGCAGCGCCGTTGGAGCGCCGCGCGTTCGAAGATGTATGGGGGTAGTGGTTGCGTTTCATAGTCGCACCGCGCACGCTTGAGCAGCGCCGTTCGTCCGTTCGTTTGAGACATCTTCGAACGCGCGCGCTCCAACGGCGCTGCCAAACGCTTAACGATAAAACCAGCCTAAGCGGATAAGGACACAAAAGTTTAAAAATAAAACGAAAACTTTGAAGAAAAACGAATGTATTGCAGTACCCAAAGGAGGACAAATATTAACAGTAAATCGACAATTACAAACTAAATTACTACTGAAATGTGTAAAACGAAATGCACATTTTTAAATGTTATAAATTCAACCCGATCAAAATATTTTGAGACTCGATTTGATGACGTCATTACGACCCAGGCATATCAGCCGAGTCTCGAGATTTTTCGACCATTTTATACATGTGATGATAAGTAACCAACATATTATTATTATGAATAATGGTAGCGTACTACCGTGCTTTAAAATGTATTACAAACATGAAAAACGTCTTTTCAAATATTTTAGTCACATCTCAGTCTTAAATTTATACATTCGGAAAACATTAATTATAATGTTCCATCTACAACATACTTTAAAGTTTTACTTTATATTATGCTGGCAATTATAGATTTTCAAATGCGAGTTATGCTTATTAATATGCTATATAATTATGTGGAGTTACATTAATTTAAGTCTTAGCTCTATAGTCCGTTCAAGTAATTTCGATCTACATGTAAAGAAAAGTTTGAGTCAATTAAAATATGTAGCTGCTGCCTGCTGTTTATGGGATAACTTTTATATTGGTAGTTTATGTAGTTAAGTTTTAGTCAATTCAGTCCGCAACGCAACGCGTAGATTTCTAAATTTGTATGGATTTGACAGATTTGCAAGACGTCTCACGCGCGCGAAATCTGTCAATTCAGTACAAATTAATTAGAAATGCATGTACACGTCGTGTTGCGGTCTGAATTGACCCTTACTGTCGATCTTTGTTGACATTAAGATCAAAATGAAAATGAACGGAATCTACAAGATATCAGTGTTTTAGGCTCCCAACTGCTTGTACAGTATGGGGACATAGTCGTCGTATTGCGCCTGGTAGAAGTTGCCAGCAATCGGGTCACCTAATTTGTACTTCTGGGCGAACTTGGCGATGGAGAACATGGCACGGTTGTCGCCGGACCTGAAATTGTTGAATTTCATTATGAATTCACTACTGTCCGATATTTTAGGAAGGATTCATTTTCTTCTGTAATGTTTGGACTTTGGAACATAATTATAAACTCTTTCTTTTGTCAGATTCCAGTGGGCGACAAAAGCCTCTGGTTTGGATTTCATTAATCCGCGACAATCCCTTCCATCAGCAAATTCACGTGTAATAAAATGTATGTCGAAACTTGGGAAACGTTATCGTACATTGGTAATGTAATTGTATGTTTGAGCTAATAACAGAACAGACCCAGGAAACTCAGAACGGATTATAAAGGCAATAACGAAAAACGTAGTGCCACTAGATATTGCCGTGCAATCGCCAGCGTGTTCGCCTCGCTCCAGAGTGATAATATAATATCTATGGACGCATCACACCACGTCAGTCCGGCCCCGTGGTAAGTACCTGAAGGACTTGTGTTACGGGTACAAGACAACGGAAATATATTTAATACTTTTATACCATACATATTATATTTAAGATTTTTATTATATTATACATACATACATACATATTTAATACACATCCAAGACCCAGGAACACTGAAAACTTTTGTTCCGTCGGCGGGATTCGAGCCCGTGACCCCCGGCTTGAGCTATCAACTCGCTCACCAATTGAGCCACAGAGGTCGAGTAAATTGTCAACTCACGTGTTAGTCAGCCTGGGCTCGTCGAAGCTGAGTTTCCCGGGCTGCTTGTAGACGAGGAACACGTAGCGGTGCAGGCCGGTGCCGGGTGGCGGACCGGAGCCCACGTACGCGGACAACGTCTCGCCCGCGCCCACGTTGGTCCCGGGCACGTTGCCCACCAGCCAGTGGTGCCATTCGCGGAACTTGGGCTCCGCGCGGGAAGGCGCGTCGGGGTCTGTCAGGAGAAAAGTATTACAAATTAAAAAAAAGAAAACTACCAGCAACACAACGAAGCACTGCTACTAGAGCAGGCGCCAGAAGAAAAGTGAGCATGCAAAATATTGGACCAAAAAATTTACCGGCAAGATTCACATTCTTATTATTTGACCTTTTCTTCTTTTAAATCCGTTAGCGAAATTCGTCACTCATACCTATTTTGCATGCTCATTTTCTTCTGGCGCCTGCTCTATATTATGCTGAAGTGTTTAAAATCGGGCGACCGCTGGCCCAGTATCTTGTTTTGACGAGTACGAGTAGCCAGTAGGAAATAGAGGTGGCCAAATTCAAATTTCAAACATAAAGGTAATAATTTACTTTGCATTGTGGTTGTTGCAGCTCTTTATGTTACCGTGCAATGTTTATCATTCTGCTGTTTTCGCGAATGTTGTGGCTTATTAGGTAAACAATAAACATTATGGACTGGCCGTTGCACCAACAAAGGTGGCGTTGGCCGTTGCACTAACAAATCTTCTAAAAGCTACACTTTTAGAGAAGTAGTGAGATAAGCTTTGTCCCTTACACCTCAGCCCAAGTCCTAATAATACCTACTGCAAAACCAGCGGTCGGATCAGAATCATGTATTTCATTTATTTTATTTAGGGAATTGGTACATAAGGTGTTATGGTTTATAGACATGAGTTTCAGCCTTTGGGGCGGCGATTTACATTGTGAAATTGAACTTAGATTTAACAACTTACATAAGTACGCGAAAGCTAATAAACACTGCGCTTTGTGTTGACCAATAAAAACCCGGAAAGTTTCCGAATCAGAATCAAACGGGAATTGTGAAGTACCCTGCTGTATATGTATGACTGATGTCCAATGTCCATGTCTACAATATATTACCGGTCATAGCCAGTGTATAGAAGGTGTCGGGTGAGGCGTCCCACGACACGGTGGGGACATCCTTCACCTGCGTGGGGGTCAGCTCATTCCCCTCCTTAACTTCCACACCGCTGGGGTACTTCACCTGAAACAGAATGGAAAGGAAGTTGAGAGGAAGCTGGAAGAGTATTTTAAAGAGGTGCTCTCGAAGAGTATAATATAAACTAAATTTCGGTGCATTAGAGCAGCCAGAGAAAATATGGTTGACGAAAATACTAGCAATAATATTATTAATTTATTATGCACATTTTTTTAAAAGCTGATTTTAAAGTGCCTAAATATCCTCACCGCTACGCTCCTATCTGCGCTGACCCTAAGGCTAATAAAAAACCAAAGCATGGACTTGGTGGTGTAGACTGTAGACCATATAAATAAAGGAAGAAGATCCATCACAGCTAAATTCGAGCAACGTTGCCGAAATCGTGAATTATAAAAAGAAAAGCTATTGGCATCATCAAAATTTTATTAAAATTGTTTACCTGAGTTTAACATAAGCAAAGCCAATGTAGATGTTAACAATGAGTCTTAATCATAGCCAAGACTAATTAATAATAAACCATCCGTCACTTTACATTTCATTATCAAGGGAAATATTTTATAAACTTGGCATTGTAATTATACCAATGAATGTTTACGGTAGAAGCGTAACTAAAAGGTTTTACATGTTTGAGGCTCATTTGCACCAGTCTAGTGATAGGGCAGGTTAAATTTAACGTGCATTAAAACGTTATCTCTTTCTTGGTTTTTGTGAAGGAGGCTTTTGATGAGCCAATCTGAAAAAGTCAGGCTATTGAAAGATAAAACTACCGGCGAAAACCCGGGCATAAGAGACGCAGAATATATTTTGAGCATTATGTCATGTCTGCCTGGCCTTGTGTTATTCACATCAAAGCTAGTGGCTTCACAATCATCCTGTCTATGATCTATCATTTACTCTGGTAGAGACACGTTACATTCAGTTTTCGCAGGTGGTTAAATTAGACCTTCCGTTATGGCGTTATCTCGTCATCGAATTGACACCCTTTGAAAATAATTGTCTTGTCAGTTGTCTGTACTTGAAAATAATGCTACTAAATTTTGGACTAGGTACATACTTTGTATTACTAGAACTGTCTGCGAATACGCACGCCTAGTGCCTACTCATGTCCTATAATAAGTACATTTAGATTACAGATTCAGACATGTCCATACTAATATTTTTGTGATTAGTAAGTAGTAACTTACTATTTGGGATTCGTTTTAAATTGTGTATTAACGGCCTGAAGACCGGAGTTTATCTTTGTAGAGTAACACATGTCACAGGCGTAACTTTGCCCATTCGTGTGCAAAAAATTGAGAAATTAAATGAGAGATGCATTCGAAACACCTCATCTCCGGTCATTGTTGTTTTCTTATTGTCAATTAGGTACATATAGCTTTTATTCACTTAAGTCCAGCGAAAACACGATAAATGCTGTACAAACGGTAAATCCAGTTCCAACTTCCAAAAGACGCTTTCACACTTTCTAATGCAAAAGTTAGTTACAAGTTACCTGATCTTGTTTGATTTTTCTTCAATTTTGTTAATTTAGAATGCTAAATCAATTTTAAAGACTGACCTTTTTACCTTAAAGACTAACCACTACACTTTTATGCAGTTAGGTACAGATAGTTAGGTTTCTATGTCAATGCTAAGAAAAGGATAAGACACTGCGAAATATTTATATATAACATTTTGGGACTGTTCTGTATTCTGTTCTTAGAAATAATTAAGATCTTCGCATCGGAAGTTCTTTGCCATATCTATTCAATACGTAAAGTAATTTTTTAAGCATACCGCAGTCGATCTTAATATAAAGAATATTAAGATCGACTGCGATTCTAGATTTTCTAGGTAAAGTAAGTATGTAAAGAATTTAGAATGTAAACATAAGCTTACCGAGACCAGCGCTGCAGGGGCTTTCGGCACCACGTCGGGAACCACGGCGTTCGCCTCGAAGGATTTAGCCACCGTCGCCATCGCTCTTGATAGCACCCTAAAATTGACCATAGTGCTGTCTGCTAGTAAAAAAACAATCGCAATTCTTAAAAGGGCCATCTTGTCCACACGACAACACGACAATGACGCGACCGCCAACAGAGCTAGCCTTTATAGCGGCCTTAATAAGCGCCTACGCGAACCGGTATAATAGTCCATGCACAATGCACTGTGATTACATTCACTGACTTATTAAACGAAGTTAAAGATCAGATTATATTTTGTTGTCATTGTCTTATGCGGCATCTCTTTGGCCCATGATGAAATAATACAAGTGATTTCGACTTGTACTGAGGTCTGGGACATATTCGTTTGTAACTGCCCATGGGCCATGATCAACAAATAAATAGACAAGTTCCGCAATCATGGCAGCCCTAGATTTATAAATGGACCGTATAGGCTGATGCCTAGGGGCGGCAGCATGCTAGGGCCTAGGGGGCCGGTAGCGTCCTAGGGAGGGCGGCGGAAATTAAGTGGTACTGGCAGTGGCGGCCCTAAGGTGGCGAACAGGGCATGCGCCCGGGGCCTCGCAAGGCGGTTTTTTAAGACAAAGGGCCTCGCAAAGATTTGCGGTCCTGGGACTCGCAAAGACCTTCTGCAAGGAGTCTCGCAATGGATAAGGCCGCCACTGGCCGCACTGGTAGCAATGTAGAGAAAATCTATTTACTTTCGAGACAAACAATCAATGTGGACATGGAATTACATGAACATGGAACATGGATTACCAGAGTCCTGTCTTTATTTTCGTTTTTAATAAGGCAGTCAATGTCTTCGTCAAAACTAAGGTTGCCGAGGGTCTTTAGTAATGAAGCTCTACTGTGCTGTGTGCATAATACAAACTGGTTTAAATTACGGTTTCGGAAGTTTATTAAGTCAAGAATCAAGATGTCCTATGTGTGTCAAGCAAAACTTTCACCATCACGGCAGGGGGGTTTCACTACGCGATTCCGCCGCCGAGCTCACCCCATTGGGATGACAGTCTCGTTGGGGTGACCCCAACGAGACTCCTCAACGTTGGGGTGATTCAATGGTTGCCGCGCACTGACCCGTGGCGCACGCGCCGAACATATATTGTTTTGTAGATTTCGCATATTATCAACGATTAAATATTATAATAATCGTTAATTTAAAGATGGTAAAAAACAAACAAAAAATACCTATATAAAAGTTACCTACTTATAATTTTTTTTATTTTAGTTAATTCTTACTATTAGTTTATATTCGACCCCGCGCCATAGAATAAATAAAAGTGCAACCGCTAAGTAAATATTATAAACAGCATAGATCTGATAGTATAATAGGTATTTAATTAAAGTATTGACAACCCTTATTTCGGAATATCGGATAACACAGTGACAAGGTGTGGAATAATGTCGACCTTCGCGCGGCGCCAGAGAGCTCAAAGTCGGCTGCTCGCGTGCGGTCCGTTTGTTAATAATAATAATTATGTAGGCACATAAACAGGCGGCATTTGTGAAGATCAAAGCATTGAGACTTCTGTACTTGTACTATTATCTATTCTGTGATCACGGCGAGAATTTTCTGCATGATAGTGAGCATGCGCCATATTATTGTTAAGTTTAACTAGACCTACACTATAACAACTACTTAATTGTATGTTGTTCATCACATCATACTAATCACATTAAACTAAAATTAAGAATAAAAGCAACAATTTGTGTTTTTTATTAATTCTATTAAAGTGCTAAACAAAATTTAATGTGGTAGTATACTGCGTGACTGGTGAGACATGTTCAATACTCGAGGACGTGATATTTGGCTATTATATTAGTTGGAAAAAAATAATATAAAAAAATAATATTAATTGATCACTGAGTAAATGTAGCTTAAGGGCCCGGGTTACCCTCGAAATTTTCATACATTCTTAATACCAAAATCATTTTCTCATACGAAAATATTTAACATGTTTGAGTTATTTTTCAGCTTAAGATAGTAATTACCTAGGGTTCTGAACAAATTTTTTTTACAAAATATTTAAATACTAAAAAAAAAATTTTGTGTTTAAATATTTTTTAGTAAATTTACTACTAAATATTTGAACACCAAAAAATAGACAAAAACACTAAAAAATATATAAATAAATAGTAAATTTACTACAAAATATTTAAATAATAAAAAATATTTTTTAAAGTTTAAATATTTTGTAGTAAATTTACTATTTATTTATATATTTTTTAGTGTTTTTGTCTATTTTTTGGTGTTTAAATATTTAGTAGTAAATTTACTAAAAAATATTTTAACACAAAATTTTTTTTTAGTATTTAAATATTTTGTAAAAAAAAATTGTTCAGGACCCTAGGTAATTACTATCTTAAGCTGAAAAATAACTCAAATATGTTAAATATTTTCGTATGAGAAAATGATTTTGGTATTAAGAATGTATGAAAATTTCGAGGGTAACCCGGGCCCTTAAAGTTAAATAATTATTTACCCAACGCATGGACACCGCGAGCGGGAGGGGTAGTTGTGTGGTGTTTCTTTGGTAGCGCACGCCTCTGCACCGGCCGCATAGTATGCCTACTTGCCTAGCCGCGTAATTTACTTAGTATCCATGATTCATTAATTTTTGGGAAATTCAAAAAAAAATTAAGAACCTAATTTTATTACATATTTATAATGAGAATCGAGTACTGAATACTCTCCTTAAATATCGGTATTGACTCACCAGTCATGCTGTATAATAGGCTCCTGAATATACATATAGGCCTGACAAAGTACATCCTTGCTGTGGTATACTCCTTTCAAAGCCCCTAAACATAAATTTGATACAGTATCCATTTAAGAGTTCTTCAATTCTATGATTTTGTATTACAAGAAACCTATAATTAAAATTAATTTACAGCTATTGATCAGGCATGAGAGTATTTAAATTTATTGATCTTCATCAGTTTTAAAAACCTGAACTAATCTCTCCATAGTAAGTTTAATCAGTTTTAAACGAATCTAAATAACATTTAAAAAAAATGTTGTATTTTACTACTTATTTTAAAAAGTTGACTCAACAAAAATAAGATTCTACCATTATAATTCTTTAATTCTTTATTGGGTGGTTAACTGGTTACTATGTACTTTTTTTGTAGCTAAACAAACACCAATATTGATCTTAGTTCTACTAAGATCAAAGTAAATTTAAACATATAAAATAGAAAATAACAGAACACTACTATAAAACAGAAAAATTGTATCACAGCATGGACCAATCATACATATTTATTACTCTATGATCACAGCAATCTTAGTTTTAATATTGCAAAGAACTCCTGTAGTCTAGCTAGCTATGTTATAGGCTAGGTAGGAGAGGCTACGCATATGCGTTAAGCTTCGCTTTGCAAGGAAATATATGTGACTGTGTCCACTGCAACCCACGGACACGCTACGCACACGTGGCTTGCTCGAATAGCTCGCACACATAGCTCAACACTGGCTATGCTACGCATGCTGTGCACGGGATACACGGATGTGTGTACATAGTATTCAAAACTGTGCTGTGCTACAGTTGTACATAGTCGTAGCTGTGTGCGTAGCGTGTGTTGCTGTGGAAACGTTGACCCACGTAGTCAAACTAATAAATCCGTGCGCCGCGTAGCCGTGCACGGCGTGCGCCGCGGTGGGTTGGCGGCTTAAAGGTGTAACAATCAGAAAATAGGTACATATTTTCTGATGTATTTTCTGTAGGTATACGATATACATATTCGTTGAGATTGCGCCATCGCATTGAAATGTATTTATATGTCTCAATGCCATTGAAGCAATGAAATTGAAAGTAATATTGAACCGAAATTGAATCGTGTAATATCTGCTTTAGTGGGTGGGTACTGGGTAGTCAGTAGTCTATTTTTTTTTTTTTTTTGAAAAGGAAAACTTACAGCTAGCCATCACAAAGGTACTATAACAAAGTAGCAATATAAATGCCAATTAAAAGTTTTCACTACTTATCTAGAAGAAAGTACTGCCTCGAGAGGCTCCTAAGTATTTTTTCTCATAAAAGTCATAAAATAAATATTTATTGAACACACAGGTACATAAACACTAAACATTACGTAATTTTTATTGGACAGAGGTTATGTTTCGCAAATTGTTTGCAGACAAATTTTCTACATAGGGTACAAAACAAGTCGTATGGTACAAAAGAGCTTTGAAAAATTTAC
Organism: Plebejus argus; assembly: GCA_905404155.3. NCBI lineage: Eukaryota > Metazoa > Arthropoda > Insecta > Lepidoptera > Lycaenidae > Plebejus > Plebejus argus. Next base: position 10,529,786 of record FR989933.1, read on the forward strand.
AATATGTGCAAGCGTTAATAATTTTGATAAACAGTCTTGGGAAATTGAATATTGATAGGAGCCGTGCAAAATATATGTATGATTTATCTTACCGATTTGTAATCTGTAGACTGATCACTGACTAGACTTCCTTGCTCGTTGTCACTGACTGACTGCACCGCGCGGCGCGCCGGCAAAACAGAAAACCAACAGAAAACTTTGTTATCTTTTTTGATAATGATATGTGATAACGCAAAACCCAGCAAAAGCAAAACCCAAAAGTTGAAATTGAACGGTGCACCCATAGACAAAGTATACCTTTCTCTCTCTACGGGTGCACCACAAATCAATTGACATTTGACATTTGACAATTCACAAACGTCAATCGAATATCAAAATTGACATTTTAAATTCTTCTGTGATGACTAGAGGAAATGGAACAAAATCTACAAATCTACGACGAAAATAAATATTAAATAATGCTTTTTAGGCAGTAAGCTTGCATTTTGTGATTTTCTTTCCTTATAGTTGCATGGAGTTCCACAGCTACTTCTGCAATTTTATATGAAGTTCGTTTTGGTAAATTGGTTGTTGAACAAGCTACGGTTGTGACTTGTGAGTTGTGACTTGTGTTGTGACTCGCGAGTCGCGACCATAGAGTCTGGCCAACGAAAGCTGTCCACGGGCCACGGCTATGGCTTTTTTGCAAAACTTTGGTGGTCTTGTCAGTCATCCTGTACTGTGTACATCATGTTGTCATCTTTGGCGACTTTGGCTGTCACTTGTCAGTTTTCAACAAGTTTTCAGCGATTTGCTGCATAATTTCTCCTGAAACAATAATTTTAATTTTATATACAAAAAACCTGTGTCTTGTGTGTGTCTTAGTTTTTACTGTACCATGGCTCGTGTGTGAACAAATACAATGGAAATCAAATTCCGTTAAGTACGTAAAATCATGTAAGGGTAATTCTCATTTTTCCAAAAAAAGCGTGTGATCATCGTTTTTCCCAGTGATGGTACATAAGTATCAACTTTTATTTTTGTTTTCCTTAAATATTAATAAAATACTACATATTCCATAAAAAAGCATTTTCAATTTACAGTAGCGTTATATTGTTTTTTAACATGAAATAGTCAAAAATGTCCCTTCCATGTGTGTGATCACTCCATTTTTATACGGTTTTAAATTCATAACTAAATATATCATTAGAATAACAATATTTTCTGAATGCCATCATAAACCAGGTTAAATAAACTATATAAATAAAAAAAACTACGGCCAAAACCTTAAAACACTCATATTGTAATTACTTTTAAAACATTGTGATCGATTTTTTTAGTCACCTCCATGGATGATGTCACGATTGTTTTTTAAATGACAAACAATTTGCGTAGAAACGAACGTCGCACGGCTTCAAAAAAAAACATCCGCACCATTTTACTTCAGTTGTCAGATTTTACCGGCGACGTAAGCGTTACCAGAAAATGTATTTTCTGTTGTTATTCTCACAACTCGTCGAGCATAAGTAGTCACTACTGTGGTTACTGTCAAAGGTATGTGCAGTTAAATTATAAACTTTAGTTTTGTGTTTCGAACGTGTTTTTGTATCGAAAAACGCTTGGCAAAATTTGTATAACCATGCTTGATTTGGAAGTTATGTTTGAACATTTAAGTAACGAAAAGTCACTTCCATGGGCGTCACATCCATGGATCCGTGGATAAAAAATCACCCATGGAAGTGACCATGGATCCAGGGAAGTGAGTTTTACTTACGAATGGCTGGTATTTTGCATTGTTATTATTACTAGTAATCGCCCAATGGTCGAAATTCGACCTCAAATAAAAATATTAAATTATAACAACGCTTTTCTAATAATTTCTATTGATATTCTTTTATCAAAATATTGACTTTATTATTTTAGACACAATTCCTGCGATAGGCTCAGATTAATAAAGTCAAATGATGACATACTCGTACAATAATAGCAATACAAAAGGTCTAATAAAAGCTAAACTAAGCTGTGCAAATGTTTTCACAAAAGTAAAGAATGCTTGATAGACAAACTGATTTGTTATTTAAGCTCGGGCTGAAGCCAAAAAAATTTAATTTTAAGATCTCTTAGAATTATCACAGTCTCAAAAAAGTCTTACTGGTTTCAATAACAAAGTAGCCTTACACTAAAAATACAAAATAACATAAAATTAAATTTTTTTGGCTTCAGCCCGAGCTTAAATAACAAATCAGTTTGTCTATCAAGCATTCTTTACTTTTGTGAAAACAAAACCTACTATGTATAAGTAAATTTTATGAAAATAAATGTTTCTTTTTAGGGTTCCGTAGCCAAAATGGCAAAAAAGGAACCCTTATAGATTCGTCATGTCTGTCTGTCTGTCTGTCTGTCTGTCCGTCCGTGACATACGGTGTCACAGCCACTTTTCTCCGAAACTATTAAAGCTATACTATTGAAACTTGGTGAGTAGATGTAGTCTGTGAACCGCATTAAGATTTTGATGCAAAAATGGAAAAATTATTAAAAATTTTAGGGGTCCCCATAGGTACAACTGAAACAAAAAAATTTTTTTTTCATCTAATCTATGCGTGTGGGGTATCTATGAATAGGTCTCCAAAAATCATATTGAGGTTTCTCATATCATTTTTTTCTAACCTGAATAGTTTGCGAGAGAGACTCTTCCAAAGTGGTAAAATGAGTGTCCCCCCCCCTCTAATTTCTAAAGTAGGGGCATGATAATTCTAAAAAAAATATATGATGTAGATTCCTATAAAAACTACCAACGAAAATTGGTTTGAACGAGATCTAGCCAGTAGTTTTTTTTATACGTCATAAATGGTAAACCTTAATCTAAATTTCATTAAATCGACTGAAATATAAAAATAAATCAAAAACCTTTTAATTTCATAAAAATAAACCTTATTGCTGCTGCGGAACCCTTCATGGGCGAGTCCAACTCGCACTTGGCCGCTTTTTTAAGTTATTATACAAATTCATTTATAAAAGTAAATTTGTGATATTAGTTCATATATTTTAGTCAACTAATGACAATAAAGCTGATTTTTTAAATAAAAATTGCATTTTACTTTTAAGAAAAGTCACCTCTTTGTTTTATGTCACAGCTATGTATTGACTTTTTATATGGAATGTCATTTCCATGGAAGTTAGGTCACTACCATAGAGGGCACTTTTTTAAAACCCCTTATTTCTCTATATATAGAGGGCTGCAAGCTCGGAGAACATTTTTCCAATCTAGAACAAGACTCAAACTAGTAGAATCAACCATCAAATTGCTCAAAAAGTCGTTTAGGATTTTATGAAAAAATTTTGTACCAAAAATGAGAATTACCCGTAAAATGTAAATCATGTTTGGAGATATTCAACTTACCAAACGCCTTATTGTTATTGCTTTAGTCCTGGGCATTATTTTGATTTTGAAAGACTACGTATTTGTTTTTCCATAATGACTGAACACAAAGTTGCATATTTTTATAACCCCGATGTGGGTAATTTTCACTATGGGCCTGGGCATCCTATGAAACCTCATAGGTTATCAGTTACCCACAGTCTAGTGCTGAATTATGGATTACACAAAAAGATGCAAATATACCGACCATATCGTGCGAGCGCCCATGATATGTGTCGATTCCATAGCGAGGACTATATCGAGTTTTTGCAGAATGTAACTCCACAAAATATACAAAGTAAGTATTGCCCTAATGATGTATGCATTTGTGTCAGAGGTTACAGTTACAGACTACAGTTTACTACTTGATCAAATTTGTACTACTCTTTTAATTTCTGGCACATTGCTTACATTTTATGGGCATGTTTTACATAAAATTAATTATTTAGTTTGTTTTAAAACAAAATAATTCTATATTCATTTGCATATATTAATGTTTTAGGTTTTTCAAAGGACTTGCTCCATTACAATGTTGGAGATGATTGTCCAGTATTTGAGGGTTTATTTGACTTCTGCTCCATGTATACGGGTGCATCTTTGGAAGGTGCCATGAAACTCAACAATAATGCCTGTGATATAGCTATTAATTGGTCTGGTGGACTACATCATGCTAAAAAGTTTGAACCATCTGGTTAGTTATCTCATGTAATTCTTGTTAAAAAAACAGAAATAATTTTTACTTTAACGTATCAATCCCTGAGTGGCAACCGACTGCCGGCATAACAATTGAAAATCTATTGTGTCTGCTATACCCACAATGGACGGGTTAAAATCTTACTTTAAATCAGTTGTTGAATAACCGGAAAATATAGGTACCTTTTTTTAACAGTATGACGTCATAGAGATAAACTACGATAACATGGCGCGCCCCTCCAAAATTCAAAATGTTTGAAGTGCGTTGTCAAAACGTTTGAAGAGCGTTGTCTTGCGCGGTCGGCTATTTATGATTAGTTGACCAACAAATCTTGGTAATAAGTGAAATATTATGATTGGTTGAATACTTACTACAATATACAAACTCTTTCATAAGGATATGACTACACACATTGAAACAGTAATTTGGAGGGGCGCGCCATGTTATCGTAGTTTATCTCTACCTTTAAATTATGGTAACCTTTAAATAACAGTACCGTTATATATCAGTATTGAAAAATTACGGTATCGACATTTTTTTAGGTATCTTTACCTAAAAAAATATTGATTATCCCCGATTGTCCAAGTCTTGACATTATAAGTTGCGGCGTTGCCAATACGAAAATTGGCAACGCCGCGCCCGCGCCCATAAATTTTTTCGGTACCGAAATAATATCTGTTGGGGTACCAATAAAATAAAGTGACATATAAAAATAAAGGTATATTTCATTATTTTGCGGTATCACAATGGTGAAGTTCAACTGTTTTGACTCTACCTTTAAATCAAAGCAATACCGTAATTTTATACCGGTGTATACCCTTTATAACGGTACCGCTTTCAATCCCTGCTTATTCAGCTGAATTGAAGGGTTTAAATTATATTATTGTTAAAATTGTTTGTTATGTTGTGTGATTTTTCAGGTTTCTGTTATGTCAATGATATAGTGATTGCTATTTTGGAGTTACTGAAATACCATCCCAGAGTTTTGTACATAGACATTGACGTCCATCACGGAGACGGTGTCCAGGAAGCTTTTTACTTGACTGACAGAGTAATGACAGTCAGTTTTCATAAATATGGCAATTATTTCTTCCCTGGCACTGGTGATATGTATGAAATTGGGGCTGAAAGTGGCAGGTACTTCTCTGTTAATGTACCACTAAAAGAGGGTATTGATGATCAAAGTTATGTGCAAGTAAGTATTATTATTTTTTTCATTTCAAGTAACATTTTGTAATTACTTTTTCATAGAGGGATGACTTGAAAGGATCATGGGCATTTTGGTATAATTCTCAACAGAGATAAAATATATACCATTAGATAGCTCTTAGTGAGTAGGTAAAAAAGTTATATGGCGCCCAGCCCCTAGCAACTGTACTTTTTGAAATAATGTACAGTCAACGTACAAGGCCAGGGTTACCGACGTAGGTCTTATCGTCAATGTGGTAAGGTTTTTTTGAGCTTAGAAAGGTAACAAAGGTAACAAATAATCATGCTGTAGTGTAACGTGATGTTATCAGCATGAAATATACAAGCGCTGATGTCACTTTTAAGTTTTAACATGGATTTTGTTGAGTTAACTCCGTACCTGGCGGCTATATATAATATATAGTATGGCCGCCAGGTACGGCGTCAACTCGACCGAGTTGTACTCAAAATATACAACGAATTTTGACAAGCATTGGTCATTAATGTTCATGGGCATACCTTCAAAAAAATATATAATAAATTGTTGTTGAGCCATATACCAGAGCCCATACATTTTTTCCCATCATCATTTGTTTTATATTTCAGGTTTTCAAGCCAGTTATATCCAATGTCATGGAATTCTACCGTCCTACTGCGATTGTACTGCAGTGTGGTGCAGATTCACTTGCTGGGGACCGTCTTGGTTGCTTCTCTCTATCTACAAGAGGACACGGAGAATGTGTTAAATTTGTTAAAAGTTTGAATGTACCTACTCTTGTAGTAGGAGGTGGTGGGTAAGTTATACTTTTTATTACTTTTAAAGGAGGTTATCAATTTGACCTGTATGTATGTAATATTCCTGTATGTATGTAATATACCCCCCAATGTATGTGATATTTATTGAGCAAATGTGCCAAATTTCAAAAGTGTGTGTATCTATGTTTTTATGTTTGTGTTCACATATCTCCGGAACTACAAGTCCCATTTAAGTGATCCTTTTTTGTTGTACTAGGTATTGTTCAACTTAGGGAATGCTGCGAGTTTCATCAAAATTGGTTCAGTAGTTTTTGAGATAGGGAATTTTAATTCCCAATTATGTACAATTTTGAAGTCAGTTCTAACTTTTATCTTTTTAATTCATCAAGCCCCAAGCGGTCGCATGCAACAGCGATAACAATAGATAAGTTGTTTTTCTCACAATCGATGGGTTAAAATACTATTTTTTCGTTTATTTTATATTTATCTAGGTAAAAACAGTCTCTTACTAAATACCATATTTTACCATACTATTTTTATATGAGATACTTATTATCTTATAACATCAAAGCTTATCAATTATCATATCAATACGTATAATTTCTGCTTGGATCAATGTATCAATAGTATTTTCATTTCATGACAGGTATACACTACGAAATGTAGCAAGATGCTGGACCTATGAAACATCACTTCTAGTTGATGAAAACATTTCAAATGAGCTTCCATATACTGAATACTTGGAATTTTTTGCACCTGACTTCCAACTGCACCCAGAAATTAACAGGTTTGTTACCTGTGTTGTATAATAATTATATTTCTTATAAAAATATTGTCCTTGTTTATTTTTTATTAATAATTAATGTTACTCAGTTATTTATAAGAGCATTTAATGTGCATGTCCTGGCCTATTGCAGGCCTGACAGTTCCTCGAATGCCAACAGCAAGCAATACTTGGAAGCCATAACCAAACATGTTTATGACAATCTGAAGATGTGCCAGCATTCTCCAGCTGTCCAGATGACTCATATACCTGGTAAATATCTTGAAAACCCTCATTAAAATAAAATCTGAAAATACAATTTTATTTTAGCTTTTTTATTCTTAAAATAACAATACAAACTTACAAGGTTTTTTTGGCGCGTTAGCTAACTTTGCCCTATTGTAAAATGTTGCTTGAGAAAATATAGCTGTTTCAAACTATCGACAATGTCATCTACCCAACCTTCTGTGTTATAGGCAGGCATCTGAATAAAAGTCCTTGAGCTCTTACACAAAACTGTACAGCGTTGCATCGCAAATTTCCAATAGTAAAAATTTTAAAAATTCGAAAATATTGCGATGCTACGTCGCATCCCAGTTTTGTGTACAAGCTCTTAGTTCTAGAAATCTTCTTATTATTGGTAGTTATTTCCGTTATATTATGTAGGATATTTTATTGTGTTACAGGTGATTTCTTTCCTGAGGAATATAGAATTAGAGAGGAGCCAGACCCAGATATCCGTATCAGTCAAGAGGAAGCTGATAAGATGGTGGAACCAAAGAATGAGTTTTATGATGACGATAAGGATAATGACAAGGAAACAGTTACAGAGACTAAGGATCCATAGCATACGAACGGTCCGGCTGACCCACTAGCCATTTGACGACACAAGATGTACAAACGTCTAGGTGCGTAATGTGTCGCAGACTTTTTGTGTTTAGTGAATTTATAGGTATGCAGTAGATGGCGTTGAGCTTAAGGACTATTTGGTTGTGGTTATCAAGCAAAATGAATTGTTATTGATAGTTTTTATGACCCTAGATTATAAAAATCTAAATACATGTATTGCAACCTAGTATCTACATTAATTATTTATGTGTGGCATACAATCAATTGAAATTTTAAAACATGACTTCCAAACTATGTAGAAAATCTGGTATGCTAATTTAATGATCTCTTATATAATCATACAGACTACAGTGTATTATATTTCACTTTATATGCTCAGCTGTAGTTGAGTAAAATCATTTATAAGCAGATGATGCTTATGAAGCTAGATGAAGTGACAAAACATTGATAATTCCTACATTTATAAAAATGTTAACTTAATTAGTAATATTTTAAGGGATTTTCAGGTGGTTAAAGATAAGTAAGCTAAGTTAGTAAGCTGTTGTAGTAAAGTAAGTACAGGTCTACCAGAATCTGATGGCAAAAAGTGAGAAAGTAAATTGACTAGCAATACCGGGGTAATAGGAATAACATAGTCATCCTTTTTTATTCCTTTAGCGGCTTATTTTGTGTATGAAACATGCAAATATATAACAATTTATCCAATGATCAAGGATATTTTTTGAAAATCTGCTGTCAAAAATTGCCATGAGATTCTGGTAGACATATTATAACATAATATTAATTTTTAAATAATTAAATGGCTAGAGTCTGACTGCCTTATTAGAAAACAATAAATAATAATGGACTTACTAATTAAATCTGATTATGTTGTTGTCTTTTATGTTTAAAAAAACAATACACTAATTTTGTGCATTTGGTGCATGAACTTCTCTTAACATGTTATAGTTCATTCTAACAACAATATGGATTAGTAGTGCCGTCTTAGGGACATTTTAGATTATCATTTATATTGGATCCTAGATCATTGAGTCAATTATATTGGATAATGTAATATAACGTATAATAATTAATACCTCGAATCTGGATTGTGGGAATCACAGACACAATAGATATTCAATTGTTATGCGGCACCCGTGTGCCGCCGCTTGGGAGTTGACTGTTGATGGGCTTATATGCACGTCAAAACGAGAATACATTATTCTCGCCAGTCGCCAATATAATAAGCCTTATTAATTGCTATAAACTGTAAAATTGCAACAATATTTATTACCATTACAGTGATACCATAGAGTAAATATATTATATAGAGTTTCAAAGCCCATACAAACCAGCGTGTCTGGAGTTTTTAGTTCTCATTTGAACGATAGATGGCATTGCGTGTATCAAACTAGCATGAAACTAGCCCAAGGCATGTGATACCAATGTAAGGCAAATCATTTGTAAAAATAAATTAGCTATTTGTATTGCTAATTAATAATTCTTATTAAGTAAATTAATATATTTATTAATTAAAAAATGAGTGTGTGTTATACGTACTTCTACTTCGATGTTTTCTTTTTGTGAAAGGTTTGGAATGAAATATATATACTAGGCTATCAGATATTTTGAACTTGTAAAAATTTTTTCAAGAGTAGGTAAGTACATTTAAAATCATTTGAGTTTATGTAAAAATAACGAATATGTGATAAAATTAATGAATGTACTAAAAATAAAAACAATAATAATAATTTGTAGTTTCAATATAAGTATAAAAAGTTTTCCAGATTATTAAAGTAAAATATAATTATCAGTGTTGTTGGTGGTAAGTAAAAAAACAGAAATATTTTTATATCATTTATTAAATTGAAAAATAAATATATTATTTAATATGTTTAGAACTTAGTATCCTCCTAATTTTAAATCTAAATTATTATTACATATATATTCATGAACATCTTTTATGTCTTCATTAAAATCAACTGTTAAATTTGTAAGGTTGCAACAACTCCGAATAACCTGTTTAACCACTTCTTTAGAAACTTCCAGGGTACAATCCAGCCATAATGATTTTATGTTTGTAAGGTAACCTTTGCTGAGTATTAGCTTCAATGTTTCATCAAACTGTGTCTTCGACTGATATTTGACGGTCAACTTCTGTAAATTTTGTGCAGCCTCTAAAAAGAAAATCAGAACCTTCTCCAAGTTGAAATTATCACTACCAACAGTTAGAGTCTGTAATTTATTAAAAATATTAGGTTTTTTGTAAAGATGTGGAATGGACAAGCTATTAGACTGTGTTAACAGACAGATGTTAGTGATATTGGGACAGCTGACTCCTAAATTGATTATAGTTTCTATAGTCATACAGTCGTCTATTTCCCACAAAGAGAAGTGGGTCAAATATTGACCTTGGACTTTTAACAAGCGATCTAGCGAGGGGGAGTAGGAAAAAAATAGCATATCTAATCTAGATAATTGCAAATTGCTAGCACTTATTGCCTCTAGGACGTCATCTTTATCATGTGTTGATAGATGTGTGATAGCTAATTCCTTAAGATTGGGACATATTTTGACTAGTTTTTGTATACTTTCAGCAGAGATATAATGACAATTGACCTTCCTTAAATTTAAAGGTCCAATCTCTACCTGAGAACCTATCAATGTAGACCCAATATCGCAAGATTCTATCCTAAGCTCCTCGAGATAAGGTAATTCCCTGATGAGCATTATGATACCAGTTTGGGAAACACCACGAACTACTCTATTAGATTTTTCGTTTCTGGGTGGGTCCATCGACAATATTCGTAAGCGTTTTAGGGTTGTCAAGTAACTGAGTCCGACATCGGAAACATTCCTAACTATTACTGAAGCATTGATGAGGGATTTACGAATTTCAACCTTCGAAACTATATTGAGCTCTTCAAGTAGAGGACAACTTTTAGCGATTGTTTCGAGGATTTCATCGGTACAAATAAACTTTAAATCGAGGACGACTAGGCGATTCAGCATTGGAAACATGTGAATCCAGAAAACTTTAGGAATGCAGTTATCTACATCTATTTTCCGAAAGACAGACATTTGAGGGTGTGTCAAAACTCGCAGTTGAACTCGGGGGTCACCTCCATAGGGACAACATGACCGTGACATACACAAAACATCAAACAACCTGAAACAATAAAAACAGATTATATATAGTTTTTGTCGTGATTTTTTTTTATAATAAATATTACAAACAAGTTAAGATTACATAATTCAGTTTATTTAGAAGCTTCTATTTACAAAGAAAACAGTAAAACTAAACTCTTACCCGCTTGGTAGTGTAGACATCAGGTACTGTTTTAAATCATACACATGCCTCTGACAATCATATATTTCTGTAACTGGATAATTCTTTTCGATAAAATAACAAAATTCATTTATTAATTGAAGGGAATTTTGAACACAAATTTTAAACAAACTATTCGGTTGTTTATGAGGCATTTTACCTTTGATAGTTTATGGTTCATAAAAAAATATAGAAACAGTTATGTATATTATTTGTTATAGTTCCTCTTTTCAAGATTCGTTTTTTCTATATTTCCTGAAATAATAAACTGCTGAACACAATTAAAATTCATCTTAAAAATCTTGAAAGTTGAATCAGCATTCAGCAATTTGCTTTGTTTTTATTTTGACAGACGTCAATATCAATTGACACTTTTTTTTCTTATTATGGCACTTCGGCTATAAAACTATGGCCAGTGTCGAGTATAATATTATGGCGGGAAAGCAATATTTTTCAATACAATTTTCAGCATCGTATATTGTCAGGTCTAAAGTCTAGTCAAAGTCTAAGGCCGGTATAAATAGTCAGTACTCAAGATGCATCTCGGTCTTAAGACACGGTTCAGGCTCTGTGATTGGTTGGCTGTCAAAATTTGGACTAATCACAGAGCCGAACCGCGTCTTGAGACCGGGTCGCATCTTAAGTACTGACTATTTATACCGGCCTAAGTAAGTGAATACAGTATTACAGTCAGAAAGTCAAGTCGGTCGATTCAGTAAAGTGGTACTTTACTGAAACTTTCGATGGAGTTTTGGATGGAACACAAAATAGCACGTTTCTGGATATTGCATCACTTTCCTACACTTGTGCACGATAACGAATATCTAATGGTTAATTTTAATTTGAGCTGGGCAGGTTAATTTAATTATATAATTATATTATCTAAATTCATCAAGACGTGTTACGACTTACGTATAGCACGAAAACCTGCCAAGTTCAAATTTAGAAGTATTATGGATCAGGCTGTTGATGAAGATGATTACGATCGATGAAATGTATCTGAACTTGGCATTGGATTGGATTTCAACTCTTTTTTGGGCCAAAAATTAGCCGATAGGAACTTGGCCCCATTTTTACAGGTACTTATGTTTTTGATGGGATTTCATTACTTTTTTTTAAGAAATCTTATCCTCCTCCCACCCTCCTCCTCCCACCCTCATCGTATTCTCATTGTATCACTGGTTAAGAAGAATAGAGAATTAATAAGAATTTTTATCTAAGTATATAGTTCGTAGATGAGCCGACTCCCGCTTGCTGATTTTCTTAAATTTCTTTATTGTTTTTTAATCTACATATACCACACGACCTGTGTGCCAAATTTCATAACGCTAGGACAATTGGAAGTTTCCTCTATAGTTCGTAGATAAGCCGACTCACGCTTGACCGATTTCTTAAATTTCTTAATTTTTGTTAATCTACTTATAGCACTCGACCTGTGTGCCAAATTTCATAACGCTAGGTCAATTGAAAGTGGTCTCTTAATTTCGTAGATAAACCGACTCACGCTTGACCAATTTCTTAAATTTCTAAAATTTCTGAATTTTTTGGTAATCTACATATATAACACCCGACCTGTGTGCCAAATTTCATAGGAAGTGGCCTAGAGGTTTTGATTACCGTTCAGTGAGTGAGTGAGTGAGTCAGTGCCAAAATTAGCCATTTTTACAGGCAGATATCTCAGGATCTACCGAAGCTATATCTATGAAATTTGGTATACTGCTTAAGTACTTGTATATAATTACGTAGGTATAATTTTATATTTGCACTCGCAATAGGCACCGAGCTACAGGGGGGTCAAAAGTGCGTCGAAGCGGTTCGTGTAAATAGTGCACGGCAAACGCGCGGCCTGCTGGAACTTGGCCGCGCACGGCCGTGCGCTTTGATTTTTTTATATCTATGCCGCGGCCGCATATGCGTGGTGCAGGGTGCTTCGCGCTAAAACCGATATTATTGGACGATCTGCGTGTCGTCCAATAGTATCGTCTCATAGCACGAAACTTTGGACGATAGACGCAGATGCGCCAGCCGGGCCGATATTTTATGGCCTTGGCCTGTTAAGGGGCCCATTCACGGCAGGCCTGCTTGCCGTCCGTCGCTGTGTCGCAGGCCGGCCGCCATGCATGATGCAGACCTACGACACAGCCGGCGGACGGGCGACGGCACGGCCGACTGCCATGCAGGATAGTGAATGGCCAATGGGCCACTTTAACGAGACCAAACTTCTGATACAGTCGTCAACGGCGGTTGTCAACAGCAAAAACGGGTATGCGCGTTGCCAGCAATGAATAAGGATTTGGTTGCCAGCCACACTGTTGTCAAAGCCAAGGACCAGAGCATTATTACCAGCTGCAGCAGGCTGGTTAATGCTCTAGACTCTAGAGTCTAAGCCAAGGACAGATGAACTACAAGAGCACACAAGAGACAATTTTTTTTATTAAACAGAAATGAGAAAGGAGTAAATAACTATGCGGACGTGATAATACAATCCTGAATATTAATATTATTCAACGTTAGGTTTTATGTTCTATGATCTATCGTAATTTTTTTAAATATAATAATTAAAAATCCAAAATAATAGAATTTTTTTATTACTTACCATGAGACAAAACACCGTAAAACGGCTAGTCAGTTAGTTACATTGCAATTTATGATTTTACAATACTTAAAGATGTGTTCTTGCCACAAGCTTTAAAAATATTATATTAAGCTATTTTCTCATTTAAGAATACTTAATTAAGAAATGATTAAGAATTTTAAGTTGAGCTTAAAAATGATATAAAAATTCTTAATATCTAAATAATATCTAGTACTATCCATTATAATTAGTGTTTTTGTCCTGATCTTGAAAGAAACTATTTATATTTTCTTTCTTCGTTTCTCAGGTGTAGTAGGGAACATTGCTTCATCTGCACGAATAAGCCGACTTACAGCCCTGCTTAAAGATACTTCTGCAATTAAAAATTATAAGTTAAACTTATAATTTTACCACTGCACATAGTTAAAAGAAACATAAACACACAACCTTTGATCAACAAAAAAAGTTACTATGAAGTTTTTTTTAATCCTCTTTTAAATAACAAGTGATCACTTTTTTCTATTTATAAAAAGTAGTTTTTTTTTTGCTTTAAAGAAAACAAAGAAAATTACCAGGTGTAGTATTAGCCAATCGCCTCATACGACGAGTGTTACGATCTTGGTCACGAATCTTCTTCTCCATTTCGGCATTAGTGAGCGTCTCTAGGTACGGCGCCCAAGCTTCGGCATCCGAAGGTTGTCTGTATGGAGTCTGTAAAACATTTACAAATAATATTATTATAATGGAAGGAAAGTGGAAACAGATTTCATAGGTCAAATCACCTTCACAATATTGTTTCTGAGATGTTTGTTTGTAGATTTGTTACGCGTTTGACGTTAGCATATTAAACACGCTCATGAATAGTAAAAAAATAAACTTCTTATGACAATAAGGGGCCAAACGAGCGTAATTTGTGAGTTGTGAATCGCAGAATTTCTGCCGGGCAGAATTCTGCTGCATTCAGTTTCATACAAAAGTCCTGTTTGATTCACACGAGCGTAATTTTGTTAGTCGTGATTTGTATGAAAAGAAATTCTGCCCGGCAGAAATTCTGCGGCTCACGACTCACAAATTACGCTCGATTGGCTTCACCCTAAAAGCTAAGAAACCAGGAACAAGCATTGGGCTGTTTAATTTACAATAATATTTAAAAGTATTAACCTCCACAACGGGCAATGGTGCTTCACTGAAAGCATAAGTTCTCTGATGCCAGCTAAGCTGTCCACGGACACTGTATGCTATGCCAGTCACAAATTCTCCTCCTAGGCCCAGCTCAGCACACAACTTCATAGCAAACTGTTCAGGATTATTTTCCTTCTCAGACATGTCCCATTCCACCTTAAATGTTTTTTAAAATAACATATTATTTTATTAGTAACTAGCTGTCCCGGCAAACGTTGTTTTGCCATTTAAACTATATTTTCTACATCATCAGTTGATACATGTTTTACCCCCTCTTTTGTCCCCTAAGAGGGTGTGGGGGGGAAGGTCATACACCAGATGTTAAGATGAAAAACACAGTTAATACCTAATATGAAGTAAGTCCACTAAAGAAAAAAGTTGTATACAAAATCTGACCCCTCTTTGGTCCCCAGAGAGGGTTGAGAGGGGAGGGGGGGGGGAGGATTTTTATACACCAGATGTTGAGTTGGAAGAAGACAAATATAATATATCTGTGAAAACCGTATGCAAATCCGTGAAAACCGTATGCAAATCGGATCAGTAGTTTTCGTGTTAAAGAAAAAAGTTTGATACAAAATCTGACCCCCTCTTTTGTCCCCTTAGAGGGGTGGGGGAAAAAAAATTTATACACCCGATGTTAAGTTGGAAGAAGATAAATATATCTGCGAAAACCACATTCAAATCGGATCAGTATTTTTCGTGTGATGCTGGAACAAATATACAGACAGACAGAAAGAGTGACAGACAGACAGACAGACAGACAAAAAACTAACCACATTTTTGGCTTCTCTAGCGATGTAGTGACAAAGGTGTAATTTCGGGTGTCATTTCATATCTTTTATGTACTTACAGAATTTTCATTTCTACAACAGAATATTGTATTCCTCCCGCACGCGCTTTGGTGACGCCCACTATCGTAATATTTTAATTTCGCCATAATTTCAAAACCAAACGTCCAATTTTAATCATTCAAAGACCAAATATTATCTACATAAACTGACTTAGTGATAAAATAATTTATTTTGATAAGGATTAATAGCGTGAGTAAAATATATCCGTTTCAATTTAGTAAAAAAAAAATCAGGATTTTTAAATAAATAAATGGTTATTGTGCCTCACTCGACATAGATAGGTATAGTGTGTCGCGGACTTTTTTGTAGATATTTATAAGATCTACAATTACTTAGAACATTTTATGGTTCTATCTTTTATAGTTTAGGCAGCGTACGCAAAATAAGTAACTTTTCTAGCTGATTTTTTACACCTTGCGTCCGAAAAACTCAAATATCTTACGGAACCCTACTTTTTTCCAAAATAAAATGTAGCCTATGTTCAGCAGAAATAATGTAAGATTCCAATAGCAAAAGAATTTTTCAAATCGGTCCAGTAGTTTCGGAGCCTATTCGACTCAAACAAACAAACAAACAAACAAAAAATCAAATCTTTCCTCTTTATAATAGTAGTATAGATTTATACAGGGTGCAATTATACCTTCCTGCCAAATTTTAATATATTAATCTTTGTTAAAAATAAAAATACACGCATTTTTTCTTTTATAATCACTCAGTACTAAAATGTTGAGAAATAGCTTCCGAAAGTTATCCTAAAAAACACTACAATTAATTGAATTAATGGACACGACGCGTCGCCCGCGCGTGATGTGACGGCGCGCGCGCGCCTCCCCCCTGCCTTACCCCCGATCATTCCCCCGCGCCGCGAGTGACCATTCTGCAACGATTTTAAATGGGATAACATATGTCAGTAAAAAAAATATGACACCCAATTTTTTTGGTCAAATGGACTCTCCTAATGATACCTAAGCCCTGGAAAAAATTTGGCAGGAAGGTTTAATTGTACCCTGTATAATAATAGCTCCCACACCGGTTTCGGTGACGGTGGCCGACTTCATTGAAACCAGGCCAGCTACGCAGGAGTAATTTTATAGTGCCCAAGTGTGTGCGCAGTACATAAGAGCATTCTCTATTCCTTTACTCTCTGAATAACCCAGTGGGACGGCAGACGACACGACCGGCGAGAGATCAGGCGCAGGACCGACTTTTTACATGCCCATCCGACGCATGGATCATCTTACTTGTCAGACGATTGTCTAGTGATCAGCCTGCATTGTCCTAACCAAACTTGGAAGTAACATGTTTCCAACGCGGGAATCGAACCCACGACCTCCGAGTCAAGAGCCGCGCTCTATACCACTAGACCACGGAGGCGTTAGTAACTTTATCAATTATTATGTGTCATCTTGTCATGCTAATTTTTTTTCTTATAATTTATACAAACTAAAACTAAAACCATAGATAATAATTAAGTACAGTAAAACCAAATGTTTCTGATGCATTGTGACAACTATAAATAGTCTATTTTGGATAAAAATTACAGAAACAATCAACGAGGGTGAATGTAATATTCACCCTCGTTGATTGTTTCTGTAATTTTAGATAGAGTGGTCATACTGGAGCACCAATAAAACCGGCCAAGTGCGTGTCGGGCCACGCGCAATATAGGGTTCCGTAGTACCGCTAGTTTTTGAAAATTTTTGTATGGTCAATAAATGTACATTTATAACATGTTTTACACTATTAACAACATCATCTCAGAGTTACTTTCAAAGGAATTTGAACGAAAAGTTCCTTTATACTTCGCCGAATACATTTTTTTTAGTTGATCGACTATTACTCAATAACTTATGAAGTCTTCTTAGCCGTGATAGTTTTCCTTTTAAATTCAGCATATTTCCTACTCCCGTGAATTTTTTCACATTTCCAAAAGCAACCGTTTAGGGCGTTTAGCTGGTAGAAGGGGGGACACTGGACTCTAACGATTTTTTCCACTTTAAAACTTAATATTTCGCAAATGGATCCCTAAATCGAAAAATGATCTATGAATACTCATAATATTTTTAAGAAACCTATCCAACGACACCCCACACGATGGGGTGGGCGCGAAAAAAAAATTCAACCCCGCTTGATGTGTAGGGGAGGTACCTACCATAAAAAAAATATTTTTTAAATATTTTATGTACCATTTTGTTGGCATTATTAATATATGTATTCATGCCAAATTACAGCTTTGTAGGTCCTATAGTCTCTGAGCAAAACCGCGGACAGACAGACGGACAGACGGACGGACAGACCGAAACTATAAGGGTTCCTTATTGACTACGGAACCCTAAAAACGGGAAGATATTTGAAGGTAATATACCTGATCAACAAGGGAAGTGTTCCCAACATGTATATTTAACTTGATGATGAGTCGCTGATCAGTCTGCTCCTCGAGTATGGCTGGTGGTTCACTGGGGAAGGCCTCAATCTGTTGTCGGATGGATGAGGCTATAGCTGGTATAAATGTGCTAGTGTTCAGCTCCAGATCATCACAAAGCACTTCAGCAAATTGCTCTGGTGTGATAATAGATTCTGAAACAAAGTTTGTATTGGCAAGCTGATATGTAAGTTGAATATTAAATAAAAGTTATTATAATATTATGCTGTCAATAATGTATTAAGATTTAAGTCCTGTAAAAAAATGTAGTATCTCAGTTTCCTCATCTTTTTGTGTAGTTCAAATAAATTTAAATATGTCAGAAAAAGACAGAGACATATTTATTAATAGTTTTAGTTATAGTAGTCATTAAAAAAAATTTTTTTTCTGAATAGATTTAAAAAAATGCCTTCAGAATGTTGATACTACATGGTGCCTACCACCGGTTCAAGAACTAACCCGGCGAGAAGAACCGGCGTAAGAAACTCGCACGGGGCCCACTTTTTCACCAAAAAAAGTGAGAAAAAAATTAATCTTTTAAATAAAATTTACAATATTGTAACTTAAAATTATACAATGTCAACATAATTGTAAGTCATACACTAATGTAGAAGTAGCCTTGCAAGAAGCCATCCTACAAGGACCCAAAAAATTTGCCTAAAGGGGCGCCAAAATCCTTTTTGTGCACACAGGCGCCAGTAGCCCTTACGGGGGCCCTGTAGATGAGAAAAAGAAATGGGCCTAGATCCCTGTGGGACACCTAATTCTATTTTGGTTCCATTGGACCTTTTACCATTTACCTCAACCCTTTGAGTTTTATTTTTAAGGTAAGAAGTCAAAAGGAGTCCTTTATGCTGTAGTGGCATAAAGGGCTCTGCTCATGGAATGTCAGCAAAAAACTTTTCAAATACCGTCGCAACTTCTTGATCATTAGTATGTAATCTTTTTATTTTTAAAGTATAGTTCAAAATCAGAGCTGGGACAGGATACAATTCCAGTCTCATCAGCTATTATATATATATATTATATATATTACCTGCCATTTTGTTTTTATTTTATTTTTAGAGTTTTTAATTTTATTTTTTATGTACAGGGCTTTAGCAGCTTTAAAAACTTTTTTAAAGGTTTTTGACTAGTTTTTACCCGACTGCCAGGAGGGTTATGTGTTTGGCGCGTATCTTGTATGTTTGTAATATTCTTTATTACCTCGTATCTTCAGAACCGCTAAGCGGATTTTCATATTTGAGGTATCGTTAGATTTGTCTTAATGGCCCAAGTGTTCTTAGATAGGTGACATTAAGAAAAAACCAAAATGGCGGATGTTTGACGCCATATTGTGAGGTAAACAAAAATAAAAATTCACCAAGCATATCGAGTGGGGTATCAAAATAAAGGATTTTAAACACTGATTCTAAATATGTATATATCTTGCAGTTTTAATATTAAATCGAACGATAAATCTACACTAATAGTATAAAGAGGAACGATTTGATTTTTGTTTGTTTGGCTCGGAAACTACTGGACCGATTTGAAAAATTCTTTTACCATTGGAATTCTACATTATTGTTGCTGAACATAGGCTGGATTTAATTTTGGAAAAAAATAGGGTTCCGTAAGATATTTGGGTTCTTCGGACGTAAGGTGTAAATAACAACCAGAAAATATACTTATTTTACGTACGCTGCCTAAACTATAAAAGATAGAACCATAAAATGTTCTAAGTAATTGTAGAACTTATAAATATCTACAAAAAAGTCCGCACAACACTATACCTATCTATGTCGAGTGAGGCACAATAACCATTTTTTAACCCCCGACCAAAAAGAGGGGTGTTATAAGTTTGACGTGTCTGTCTGTCTGTCTGTCTGTCTGTCTGTCTGTCTGTCTGTCTGTGGCATCGTAGCATCCAAACGGGTGGACCGATTTTGATCTAGTTTTTTTTGTTTGAAAGCTGACATGACGGTGAGTGTTCTTAGCTATAGTTCATCATCATCAGCCTGCTCATTGCTGAAATATCACGGAATATCTGGTTTGTGATAGGACGATTAGCAACTTGCAGTCGTTTGATGGGTTTTATATTTTGCATCCTGGTTCGAGACACTTATGAATATATACACATTATTGGAAAGTTGACCTGGTGGTGCAGCATCACCTGGTAATCAATAGGATACCCAACTCCTCACCAACTTAGAGCAGAGGTTTCGTGTTTGGGCTCATTTTAATTGCGACAACCAGTAAGACGTAGATAAACAGTAAATATTTGCATGCTGCTGCTGCAGCATCACCTGGATTCTATAGGAGCCAAGCTCCGTATGAACCTAAAGTGGAGGTTTCATGTTTGGGCTCATATTGATGGCCTCATCCAAGAGGACATATTTTATAGATGGTATTCATTGGGATATGATCCAGTTGATAGGAATTATTCTGCACAAGTTTAAAAAGCATAAAATAAAATTAAATTAAGAAATTTAAAAAAACCCCCGCCAAAAAACTTTAAAAAGTAATGAAATAACATTTCCTGACTTTAAGTTTAAATCATTCCTAAGAGTAAAGTAATATTTTAGTCCATAATAATAATTGTTGTCAAGGTGTGTCGGGGGACCGCTAATGTAGATGTTTGATTTCACATAACAATATAAATTAAGGGTCTGTTCACAGCGACCCGAATCGAGAGAATCAGCGACTATTGTGGCGATACAAAATGCAAAAGTCGCTGTTGTGGTAGTTTACTTAGCGGTCCCCCGACACACCTTGACAACAATTATGGACTAAAATATTACTTTACTCTTAGGAATGATTTAAACTTAAAGTCAGGAAATGTTATTTCATTACTTTTTAAAGTTTTTTGGCGGGGGTTTTTTTAAATTTCTTAATTTAATTTATTTAAAAATCTTGAATTTTTTTGGACTACATGTAAACTCATTTAATTTACTCATTCTTTTAATCCTCATCAAAATAAATTATTCCATCACTAAGTACAGTTTATGTAAATAATATTTGGTCTTTGAATGATTAAAATTG
Source organism: Plebejus argus (assembly GCA_905404155.3). NCBI lineage: Eukaryota > Metazoa > Arthropoda > Insecta > Lepidoptera > Lycaenidae > Plebejus > Plebejus argus. The sequence goes on from FR989933.1 coordinate 10,550,791, forward strand.
GACGTTTGCTTTTGAAATTATGGCGAAATTAAAATATTACGATAGTGGGCGTCACCAAGGCGGGGGTGCGCGTTCGGGAGGAAGACAATCTTCAGTCTACTAGGGCTGGTGCAGCCTGCGTATAATAACTGCGTCTTCGATGTTAGTGTCGGAGTCTGCGAAATGACCTGGGAATCATTTTGCTGACAGAGTCTTTCCTGGGACATACTTTTTGCAGCGGTCACCGACATCCACGCGGGCGAAGCCGCAGGCGACCGCTAGTACTTAATAATAATATGTAAAAAAACAAAAAACCGCCTGCATGGATAAATACATTATTAATTAAAAATTAACTGACATTACTGAAACGACGAAAATTCAATGACAAAGTATTGAAAAAACAATGATTAGGTACCTACTTAAAACTAGAAACATACATTGAATCAGTACCAAACCTATTTAAGTACCTATTATAACGTATTGTAGTTAGGTATAGACACGGAAATATCAGCACGGTAGTTAGTCAATTTTTTATTAGATTGATTGTCGAAATGGTTAGATGACTACAACTAAAAAGTCACAAATAAAATAAATTAATTAAAAATCAAAAAACCCGACTGCAAAAAATGTTAACTAAAAAGAACGAAACAAGACCTAATTCTACCGGAGGCATCGAATCCAATATCCATGTTTTAATTGATACGACTTTTGCTTACGAGTTTCATGCCAGGATAAATCGAAGGTCACTTAAAAAAATGTAGAAGAAGAAAGTGGATTATAAAATGCAGTCGGAGGCATAATATTGTATGATTTATGATTAATTAATGTTAAACTTGGTGCGACATGCCTCCGACTGCATTTTATAATCCACTTTCTTCTTCTACATTTTTTTAAGTGACCTTCGATTTATCCTGGCATGAAACTCGTAAGCAAAAGTCGTATCAATTAAAACATGGATATTGGATTCGATGCCTCCGGTAGAATTAGGTCTTGTTTCGTTCTTTTTAGTTAACATTTTTTGCAGTCGGGTTTTTTGATTTTTAATTAATTTATTTTATTAACATATGCTTTAAATACTTCACTATTGTTAATAGACCTTTCATCATATAGTTCAAACAATCTTTTCCTACTACATAATTTTAATCCCTTTTGTTGCCCATTCAATAAATTTAGTTTTTAGGGTTCCATACCCAAAGGATAAAAACGGGACCCTATTACTAAGACTTCGATGTCTGTCCATCTGTCTGTCTGTCTGTATTGAGGCTGTAACTCAAGAACCGCTATAGCTAGACTTTTGAAATTTTCCCAGATTATGTATAATATCTGTTGCCGCTATAACAACAAATACTAAAAACAAAATAAATTAAATATTTAAGGGGGGCCCCCATACAACAAACTTGATTTTTTTGCTACTTTTTTCTCGATATCAATAACGGCAAACACTAGGCACTTGAACTATTCAAGAAACACTCAATTTTATTAGCACTTTAATAATTTATAATAAAATTTAAATAAATAAAATAATTAAGGGGGGCTCCTATACAAAAAACACAATTTTCAGTCTATTTTTGCTCTATTGTGGTACGGAACCCTTCGTGCGCGAGTCCGACTCGCACTTGACCGATTATTTTATTACTGTTTCTAACCGTTTTAGAAGTAAATATTGAATTAAATTGAGTTCTTATCACCTTAAATAGTTTATTAAAAGCTTCATCAGAGCTATGTGACCTATCCAATAAATGGATATTTGAATTTAATTTACTTCTGAATTGCTCAATACGTTTTGTGGTTACAGCATAAAGTTAACATACCTAGCGGAATAGAGAAACAAAGGCCTGAGCAAGCGAGATGTCACTATCAGTAACACTGCGTGGTAAAAAGAGACGTGTGATACATGACAGCATCACTCTTTTTTTGACAACCATAAGCCTGCGGGGTTACCGTTGACAATTTAATCTCATAGAATTCATGTCCAATCATGCTTGTGTAAGTGTATACGTACACATATTTTACACACAGATGAAAACCAATTTCGGTTACGTTTGACAGCTCGAGATTGTTGCTCTATTCCGCTAGGTATATTAACTTTATGGGTTACAGGAATAAACACAAGATTCTTCTTCACATCACTGTCACATTTCATATTAATAATTAAAAGAAGTTTAATATGAAATGTGACAGTGTTTTCTTTTATATATATCTCTTTGGCAACATTTGTATGTAGGGAAAAGTAAACAAGATGACTTTTGTAACATGATTTATATTAAATAATTTGTCCAAATATTCAGTCATCTGTTTTTTGTTTAATTTGCCTTTCCTCCCAACTAAAAGTATTAATGTAGTATTCTGACAATATGTCATAGTTAAAGCCTGTTTAAAAATTTCAGTGTAAGTAGCACCGGGTATTATCATCATGAATGTGTTTAAAGTTTAAACCATTTAAAGAGGATTAAATTCCAAGCTACAACAATGATTTAAAACCATACCATTCTTATTCCATGTGAATGTGTCTCTAAGTTTTTGACCTTCAATCTCCATGTCCAGTCGAATTGGTACCAGAATTTGCTTTTGAGATGCATTTTCTAACATCGCTGACATGTCAGTATCATCAAAACACAGTGGAAATGTGCGCACCTGAAGTAAATAACATTTAGTCAATTTTTTGGAAAACTCAACAAAATATGCTAATTATATAAATTATAATATTATGTAGTTATAATAATTGTAAATTATAACAGTAGATTATTATTTTTAACAATCACTTAGTACCATTTCAAAGCCATTGAAGTATTTTTACCTAAGCTAAAAATAATATAACATACTTTCTTATTGTGTACCCTTGTGCGGCTTATTGGTGTAGCTTGTGGCACAGCATCCAAATGGGATGAATTTGGCATAACAGGTAGCCATGATGGATTATGAGGCTTCTTACTCTTGCTCTCTCTTGGTGTAGCTAGTTCTTGACTTACAGAGACTGCTTTGTACCTAGTAACAAAAATATTTACTAGATTCCATTGCTTTTAGTCAGGGTGCCCTAGAACAAATTTTTTTGTGATTACTAACAAGCAAATTTTTTGTGAGTAGCTACATTTTGATAAGACGAACAACATTTTTATTTTCGAAAAATCTCGAAAGTGGTAGCTAACAGAGATAGAAAGGATTTCATATGAGGTGTGGGGCGCTGGTGTAAATGACGTGACACGACCGTCCTGGTTGAACTTATGATTTATTCTGTCTCACTAAGTTACAAGTATGAATGTATATTGTATAATAAGAATACATAACATAGACCATACCACTACACTAAAATAATTTGGGGAAGGGGCCGCGCACTTTTATTTTAGCTTCTGTCATCAGGCTGGATCAGCTCCCTCGTCTGCTCCGCCGAATCTTCCGGACAGCCTTTGCCGCATGCGCAAGAAAAACTGCTGCTGCATTTTCCTCTGCATCCACTTTCTTTCACTCCGCCTCCACTTGGTTAGCAAGAAGTAGATCACGACAGCAATAACCGCGACTAAAATCACAGCTAGTAGAATATTATTTGTTACGACCTGGTGTTGGACGTCATTTTCCTCGAAAATTTTGTGCCTTGTTGGAACCTGCCACATTTTGGTTGATCTGAATTTCCTTATCTTCCGTTTTTGAATAAGATTTTCCCATTATGTTCAAGCACTTTTACTGTCTTCTTACACACGTTTGTCACCACGAGGTTCCAGAGTTTAGTGTGACGCACTAAAAGTTTTTATAACACCAACTTTAAACTTGGCTAACTACGAGCACCGAGGCACACAGGAATCCGGCGCGTCGGCGAATTTCGCCGGGTCACCGGTCACCCGACACTCGGCCACGCCACGGCATGGCAGGGTCGCCATGAGGTGTGGGGCACTGGTGTAAATAAGTGACACAACCGTCCTGGTTGAACTTATGATTTATTCTGTCTCACTAAGTTACAAGTATGAATGTATATTGTTTAATAAGAATACATAACATAGACTACACATACTTTGACTTGATGGTCCTAAAATAAGGATTGTTTTATTTGTAGGACAAGGTTACTCTTAAATAATATAACAGTAATCAACCAAGTTTTGTTGATTACAGAACCCTAAAAAGGAACCCTAACCAGCTGATTTTTTGTATATTGGTAGGTTAATAGTTATATTATTTAAGAGTAACCTTGTCCTACAAATAAAACAATCCATATTTTAGGACCAGCAAGTCAAAGTATGAAATCCTTTCTATCTCTGTTAGCTACCACTTTCGAGATTTTTCGAAAATAAAAATGTTGTTCGTCTTATCAAAATGTAGCTACTCACAAAAAATTAGCTTGTTAGTAACCACAAAAAAATTTGTTCTAGGGCACCCATACTATTTGATATTTTAATGAGAATATTTTTATATCACATAATCTGAGCATAGCTAAGTCAAGATTTACATTTATATAAACATACTAAAACCTATTATATTAAATACCTTTCATCATTTCCTTCAATGATGTCTTCTACTTCCGATGCTTTCAATAATGAAACTGAACTGGAAAGAACATGGGCTCCCAACCCATTATCAACTAAGCGTTTTCTTTCTTCATTTGTGAGTGTCCTCCTGGCCATGCCAGGGTATTTTTTGTACAAAGACCCGCGGAATAACCGCAGGTAGTTTCCGACCTGTTAACCAAGACACAATGTATGTTAGTTCTGAAACAATTACCAAATAACTATCTGTACAAATGTAAGGTTCTTTGTTTATTGTTTATTTACCTCTGATCCCACGCAGTAGAAATCACCACCCTCCTCTATCTGGAAACTAATCGGCTTATCGCCATAAGTTCTCAAAGCCATTTTGAGATGAGGTTTTCGAACTATATTTATGTGAAAATGTATTAAGTAACTTTTGCAAAGATCTACACTTGTGTCGTATTAAAACATAATGAAATAGCGCCGATCAAACAGTATTTTTAGAAAGTAGTGCTAAACACAGATTAGAGTATTATTGGTGCTAAAAATTAAAATTGAAATCGAAATTCGAAGCTTGAGCACAGTTATGTCAATAATTGTCAAATATGTTTGACATTTACTAATTTTTTTTCCTATTATGGCACTTCGGCTATATAACCATGGGCCATGGCCAGTGTCGACTCACTCGACTGTCGAGTATAATATTATTATGGCGGGAAAACAATATTAAATATTTTTTACAATGTTCAGCATCGTTTTTCTGTATTTCAGGTCCAAAAGTCTACTAAAATTTTAAGTTATAAAAGTCAATACAGTCAAGAAGTCAAGTCGGTTTATTCAATAAAGTGGTAACTGGTAGACGCCTTACTGAAACTTTCAATGGAGTTTTGGAGGGAACACAAAATAGCACGTTTCTGGAATCTGGATATTATATCACTTTCCAACACTTGTGCACGATAAAGAATATCTAATGGTTAATATCCTACTAATATTACACATTAAAAACCCAGTTAACACAATTTTAGGAAAATAATACAAAAACACAACATTGATCTTTTACATTCCTGACAAAACTCCAAAGACGGAAGACCTATAATACGGGCTATACTATACCAGCTAGTACAGTCTACAAAACTCCCATTTACTAATTATTATCAAGAAAAAAATAAAAAGCTATCCATGGTTGTAAAAAACATAAACAGGAGTCAGAACGGTAAAGATTTCCAAACCTACCCCAAGTACACGCTCGGCTCCCTCTGTGTTGTGGCTTGTGGTCTACATTTTAACCTTTTTTTTTTTCCGGAGGGGGAAATGCATTACGCATATCACCCAGGCGCAGGGGGCGACCCGGGTTTTAACCTAACCTAACCCACTTTTGGCATTTCTGGATTGTGTTTGTTTTTGTTTTGGCGGGGGGCTGCGCCCCCCGAACCCCCCTTTCGGGGGGCTGCCCCCCCCCTGCTTCGGTAGGTACGGAGGCACTCCCTAGTAAGTAAGTAATACTTAAACACCAGAAAACAGATGACCTTATCTCAAGATTACGAAAATTTCAAATGTAAATTTCTACTAAATAGGGGGTGGGGGGGTTTTCCAGGGGTGGAAGTGGCACGAGGAGGTTTTCCTCACCCAAAAGATCTTCCCTCAATCCATGTGACCACCAAAAAATTGGGGTAGGCTTGGAAACCTTAGTCGTCAGAACTCAGAACGCCGCATTGTCATATTTTGCCACGGCCCACGGCCTGAACGCCGGTCTACGGCCATGCGACAACATAAAACTTGGGCAAAATTCTCTACTTTTACTATACGAGAACGAGACACAGTAGGAGTGAGGGCCAAACGATACGTTCGTTTTGTGATTACGATTTACGTAAGTACATTTTCACGGAATAAAAAGCATCCTATATTGTGGTTTCGCAGGAAACGAAATATCTCCATACCCAGCAAAATCGGTTTGGGCGTGAAGAGGTAACAGACAGACACACTTTCGCATTTATAATATTAGTATGTATTTTTCATACTAATCATGACTTACAAAATTACGCTCGTGTGAATTAAGCAAGATAGGAGTTTTCTATGAAACTGAATGCAGCAGAATCTCTGCCAACCAAAATTCGGTGACTCACGACACGACCTGTCTTCACCCATGGAATAAGCAGTAAGGTCAAAAATAAAGTCTAAACTTGGTTTAAGCTCTGATCAGCCTCTGAAGTCCAAAGTTATGCACCATAAAAATATTTCCTGCAAAGTGGCTTTGTTTCATCGCCCACCATCGAATTCATGTAAAATAAACTGTCTGTCAAAAACAAAATTCACTTGGGGGTTTTGTCGGGAATGTGAGAGAGTGATGTTATGTTTTTGTATTATTTTCCTAAAATTTGTGTTATCTATCTGGGTTTTCAATGTGTAATATTGGTAGGATATTAACCATTAGATATTCGTTACTGTGCACAAGTGTAGGAAAGTGATGCAATATTCAGAAACGTGCTATTTTGTGTTCCCGCCAAAACTCCACCGAAAGTTTCAGTAAAGCGTCTACCACTTTACTGAATCAACCGACTTGACTCATTGACTGCATTGACTTTTATTTAAACTCTGACTAGACTTTGGACGTGACGAATGACGATGACGAAAAACGATGCTGTGAAAATTGTGACAAAAAGAACATAGTTTTCCCGCCATTTATATACTCGACACTGGCCATGGTTCAACAGCCGTAGTGCCATAATAAGAAAAAAAAATCACTTGACATATGACAGTGACGTATGACAATGACGAAAATTCCCACAGAGTAAGGCTATATGTGGGCTATATAGGTAGATGTAGTCTGTAGAATAGGGACCGTGCAGAGCGACGACACTGCCACAAGTGGCGAATAGCCGAAACTTTTACGAAAATTTTACTGTCAAGCTCTAGTGAAGCTACGGAAAATTAGAAGATTTCTTAACAAATTCTGAGTATTTTCAAGAATTGAAATGTATTGTTGTTCTAATACATACAAGAAATATAAAGGCAAATCGAACGATGTAAAATTTTACTAGTTTTCTGCCAAAATATTCACATGGCTTTGCTTATTGAAAAACGAAAGAAATGGATAAAAGGCGGTAAAAATATACGTAAGTATTTAAAAAGTTCCATGAGTGTTATGTGTAGACTAGTAAAAACACTAAATTTTGTAGATTATAACCGTAAATTCATTTTTTATGAACACAATATGAACATAACCTATAACCATTGCTTTCTTTCAGTAAACATCCAAACTGGCTTCCATCTTAATTGATATACATACATAGGCACCGCTCATTTAATTGGCATAAAGTTGCATCAAAAGTAAGGATAATTTGGAGAAGTCCTGCCAGGAATTCAACACTGAGGATAGTATTGAACTTGAACCATCTTGTCAAAGTGTTGGTTCTCAAAAGGATGATTCTTCAAGTAAGAAAAAGATTAGTAGTGCAGTCTTTGTGTGTTATTTAAAGAATACATACCTAAATGGTGTTTACAATTATGAGATCCAGACTGAAATTAGTTAAAAATAGTGACAGACAAAAGTTGTGAAGATGGTATCGATCGAATCGCAGAAGGTTGAAATAAAATTTATTTTAGTGAACTTGTTTTATTTTATTAATCCACAAGCATTTTCAGTAATTAACATAAGTATTTTTGCATAGCTTCATTATTTTATTGCAATATTTATCAAGTTTTTACTTTCTATGCTGATGGATGCTATTAATTACTTTTTCAGATATTTTCTTAGTTAACTAGATAAGCTTTATACATTTTTATTCACTCTTCCATTCTTTGTTTACGGGTAGAAAGTAGAAACCCTTAATATTATATTTAATACTAGCTGTCCCGGCAAACGTTGTTTTGCCATTTAAAGTATATTTTCTACATCATCAGTTGATACATGTTTTACCCCCTCTTTTGTCCCCTAAGAGGGTGTGGGGTGGAAGGTCATACACCAGATGTTAAGTTGAAAAACACAGTTAATACCTAATATGAAGTAAGTCCACTAAAGAAAAAAGTTGTATACAAAATCTGACCCCTCTTTGGTCCCCAGAGAGGGTTGAGAGGGGAGGGGGGGGAGGATTTTTATACACCAGATGTTGAGTTGGAAGAAGACAAACATAATATATCTGTGAAAACCGTATGCAAATCTGTGAAAACCGTATGCAAATCGGATCAGTAGTTTTCGTGTTAAAGAAAAAAGTTTGATACAAAATCTGACCCCCTCTTTTGTCCCCTTAGAGGGGTGGGGGGAAAAAAATTTTATACACCAGATGTTAAGTTGGAAGAAGATAAATATATCTGCGAAAACCACATTCAAATCGGATCAGTATTTTTCGTGTGATGCTGGAACAAACATACAGACAGACAGAAAGAGTGACAGACAGACAGACAGACAAAAAATTAACCACATTTTTGGCTTCTATAGCGATGTAGTGACAAAGGTGTAATTTCGGGTGTCATTTCATATCTTTTATGTACAGAATTTTCATTTCTACAACAAATATTGTATTCCTCCCGCACGCGCTTTGGTGACGCCTACTATCGTAATATTTTAATTTCGCCATAATTTCAAAACCAAACGTCCAATTTTAATCATTCAAAGACGAAATATTATCTACATAAACTGTACTTAGTGATAAAATAATTTATTTTGATAAGGATTAATAGCGTGAGTAAAATATATCCGTTTCAATTTAGTCAAAAAAAAATCAGGATTTTTAAATAAATAAATGGTTATTGTGCCTCACTCAACATAGATAGGTATAGTGTGTCGCGGACTTTTTTGTAGATATTTATAAGATCTACAATTACTTAGAACATTTTATGGTTCTATCTTTTATAGTTTAGGCAGCGTACGCAAAATAAGTAACTTTTCTGGCTGATTTTTTACACCTTGCATCCGAAAAACTCAAATATCTTACGGAACCCTACTTTTTTCCAAAATAAAATGTAGCCTATGTTCAGCAGAAATAATGTAGGATTCCAATGGTGAAAGAATTTTTCAAATCGGTCCAGTAGTTTCGGAGCCTATTCGACTCAAACAAACAAACAAACAAATCTTTCCTCTTTATAATAGTAGTATAGATAGTATAGATTATAAAAATATACTTAATATTATAAATGCGAAAGTGTGTCTGTCTGTTAGCACTTCACGCCCAAACCGCTAAACCAATTTTGCTGAAATTTGGTATGGATTTACTTTGAGCCCCGGGAAAGGACATAGGATACTTTTTATCCCGGGAAAATGTACGGTTCTCGCGCGATAAATGATTTTTGGCGCAACGGAGTTGCGGGCGTCATCTAGTCTTTAACTTTAATATTTCGATCGCGGATTCTTGGAAATCTGTCGTTGTTCTCGCGGCCGCATGTGGCCACTTGGGAGTGTAAGTATTATATCATTTTATAGTGTAAAACATAAAAAAACACTCATAAACTAGCCAGGGTCAAGGAGAATGCGAAGTCAAAGTCACTCACAAGTTACGTCTTTTACTCGCATCGCGTCGCTGCTGTCGAATTACGACGCCCTCTATAGTTTCTGCACGGTCCCTATTCGCCTTTCGCACTTCGCATCTCCAGCTTTTAACTCTAATCTGTGATCTCCGAGACCCGAGTCCTTATCTAAATACCTATTACCTTGCTATTACCTACTACTATATACTCTAATCTGTGACCTAGTCTGTGTTTTTGTATATAGAGAGGTGGACGCCTTCTGCGGCAGTCGTTACACTAACGACGGCGCGGGGTACAATTATTGAAAGAATTAAAAATGAGTACGAGAACAAATAACTTTAAAAATCCATTTTCTCGACCATGGATGACGGAGACCGGAGCCGCAGCTGCCGCAGGAGGCTCAGGATCACTCGGACTGAAGGGAGTCGTAGCCGGTGGAATAACTGGTGGCATTGAGATTTGTATTACATTCCCCACCGAATATGTAAAAACACAGCTCCAATTAGACGAAAAAGGTGAGTAACGTGTATTTGTTTGACTATAATAAACGTTCACAAGACATGCTGTAATAATTCTTTCATTTATCATTGGCCAAATGGAAACGGATTGTTTTTCTATGAAACTAAGGTACAAAATTCCAATTGCGTCATATTACAAGGTCAAATAAATGAATAGCACAAACTTTAAAGAGTGTGATGAATAGCATATTTACATTACCTACTATTTCCAGGCTTATAATATTATTACGGCTACTAAGAAATTCGATTTCTCTGAAATTATAAATAAACTTTTAAATGAAACACATGTGGTTTACTAATCGAAAATAGTGATAAATGATAAATTGATAATGTTGTTTACAATATCTAATCCTAATAAATTGGACTTTGCCCACACACTTAAAAAAATACTTTTTTATACTTTGCATAGAATTAGAGCGACCGCAGACTTACAATTTCAAGTTGTACAACTACAGTCTGTCAAGAAAGTCATGACAGGCGGGAAAATTTTCTAAACGTAATCACACTTAGAAGGTGTATTGTTTTCTTTGTATTTTTACAGAGAACGCTTATTACATTTTAAATATTGTCACCTTGCACATTTTTATCTCGAATTAATAAAGTTCTCATATTATTTTTTTCATTTAAAAATTGTAGTTGACTGTAGTTGTACAACTTGAAATTGTAAGTCTGTGGTCGCTCTTGGTGTAATTTTTTTAAATAAAGAGTTTTCTCACTCCTAAACAACAATAATATAATATTAGGAACATGCTTCACATAATATTATAATTTTGTACATATTTGAAGTGTATTTAAAATTAATAAGGTAATAAAAAAATCATAATAGTAATCTACCAAAAAACATATAGTGGGCTTCAGCCAGAAGGGGAGTATAAAAAATTTGTTTATTTTAAGAAGAAAATAGATATGTACATGCAATATTGGGAGTTTTGGAATAATTAATATACAAAAGAGCATTTCACGTAATTAAGGAAGTACTTTTATAGACACAATATGCAAATTTTCAGTTGTAGAGATCTTATCTATTTTCTTCTTAAAAAAATAACTTTTTTCTGGCTTGAAGCCAGCAATAATATGAATTATTGGATGATCTCAGTATTCTACTCTATTACTACTAATGGTTTTAAATCTTCAATCACAGATTCTCGGAATCTTTTGTTCTTCTTTTGTTATCGCGGTCGCATGCGACCGTTGGGACTTGAAAGGTTAAATTAAAGTAACAAATATTTGCATGTACATAGCAGCAATAATGTTTGAGGTTTACCTATAAATTAATAGAAAAGGAAAAATCGCATACAGACTTTAAAAAGAATAGCAGATTACATTAATTATCTATGCTACAATAACATTGATAAGAAAAATTACAGTTTGAATGTAGTATGATCAAATGGCAAGATTATGTGATACATAACTGTATCCATATCTAAATATATTATAAAAAAATGAATCCATATTCGCGTGGTCACGACATCACGCCTGAACGGCTGGACCGATTTTGCTGAAATTTGGTATAGAGATACTTTGAGTCCCAAAGACCAACAATGGATACTTTTTGTTCCAGAAAATGTATGGTTCCCGCACAATAAACTTTTATGATTTACTTTTATCATCGTTAAGACAGGACAACGTGTCGGGTCAGCTAGTTGATTGATAAATATATATGACACTGATAAAGTAGATACTTACTTAATGTGATAATAACCGGCAGAAAATATTTTCACAAAAGGTTGTAATTTTTTTACTTCAACTTCCAAGCCCATAAAAATGTTTTTGAAAGCATTATAATTTATTTTTTAAGAAATAAAATATTCTGAACTAGAAAACGACTGCAACTCCATTGCTCCAAAATCCGTTTATCGCGTGGGAACCGTACATTTTTTCGGAATGAAAAGAATCCTATGTCCTTTCCTAGGATTCAAAGTATCTCTATGCCCAATTTCCGCAAAATCAGTTCAGTGCAGTGGTGTAGGCGTGAAGAGGTAACAGACAGACCCACATATTTTGTGCATTCTGAATTACTTCTTATCTTTAAGAAAGAAAATGAAGAGAATTTACATTTATATGCTCATAGCCCATAGGAGTATTATAGTGTTATAATTATAATATACAGTGGTTTTTAGGGTGGTTTAGGGTCGTTGATATCGAGCAAAAATCGGCCAAGTGCGAGTGGGCCTCGCGCACGAAGGGTTCCGTACCGATATAGAGCAAAAATAGGCCAAAAATTGTGTTTTTTGTATGGGAGCCCCCCTTAAATTTTTATTTTATTTTATTATTATTCTTAAATATTAAAGTAACCATATAAGTAAGGCCTTTGTGAAAATATTAAGTGCCTACCTGTTGCTATTATTGATATCGAGCAAAAAAGGCCAAAAAAATCACGTTTGTTGTATGGGAGCCCCCTTTAAATATTAACTTTATTTTGTTTTTAGTATTTGTTGTTATAGCGGCAACATATATACATAATCTGTGAAAATTTCAGAACTCTAGCTATAGCGGTTCTTGAGATACAGCCTGGAGACAAACAGACGGACAGACAACGAAGTCTCATGAATAGGGTCCCGTTTTCACCCTTTGGGTACGGAACCCTAAAAAGGCCAAAAATATCATATTGTTTATTGTATGGGAGCCCCCATTAATTATTTATTTTATTTTATTTTTATTATTTGTTGCTATAGCGGCAACAGAAATACACAATCTGTGAAAGTTTCAGAAGTCTAGCTATAGCGGTTATTGAGATACAGCCTGGAGACAGACAGACAGACAGACGGACAGACATCGAAGTCTCAGTAATAGGGACCCGATTTTACCCTTTAAAGTCATCTAAAACGTATGAAAGTTAAATTAAAATATCAGTGAATGGCAGGTAATGCACTGCATTTCTGCCTTTAAGGAGTGCACGCCCCTGCAATTTAGTTCACCAGGGCTTACGATTTTCATTTCGTGATCAGACTAGCTTTGTATTTTAAATTACATAATATATTTTCTTTTTTTGTTACAGGGGGCACAAAAAAATACACAGGTATCGTCGACTGCATTAAAAAGACTGTAAAGGGCCACGGTGTTTTTGGACTTTACCGAGGATTGAGCGTTTTAATATACGGCTCCATACCCAAGTCTGGTGTCAGGTTAGTTAAAAAGTATTAGTTGTTTTGTGATATAGCTTTAATATATTATTTTCCAGACAGAAGTCTTCCGACTAAAATCCATTCACCTTCCCCGCCTATCGCAAACGGGATGTAGTGCATAATCTATAGGTACATATAATAAAACTGTAGAAATGTGAAAGATATTCAAAAAGGGTGTCACTAGATCGCTATAGAAGCCAAAAATGTGGTTAGTTTTTTGTCTGTCTGTATGTATGTTTGTTCCACTATCACACGAAAACTATCCGATTTGAAAGCGGTTTTCACAGATATATTTGTCTTCTTCCAACTTAACATCTGGTGTATAAAAAAATTTCCCCCCACCCCTCTAAGGGGACAAAAGAGGGGTCAGATTTTGTATCAAACTTTTTTATTTAACATGATAACGACTGATCCGATTTGCATACGGTTTTCGCAGATACATATATTTGCCTTCTTCCAACTCAACATCTGGTGTATAAACTCCCCCCCCCACCATCGACCAAAAGGGTGTCAGATTTTGTATCAAATTTTTTCTTTAATGGACTTACGTCATATTATTATTAACTGTATTTTCCAACTTAACATCAGGTGTACACAATTTTTCCCCCCACCTCTCTTAGGGGACAAAAGGGGGGGTAAGATTTTGTATCAATTACTGATGAAGTAGAAATACTTTAAATGGCAAAACAACGTTTGCCGGGTCAACTAGTATTTAATATAGGTAATGCTAACAGCATATTTTTTTGCACCACCCATGATGGATGCTAGCTTTATTAACCTGAAACACTGGCCTTTTTTTCTGGAAAGCATTTTTTAGTTATACCTAAACATTGTTTGCCAAGAGTCCACAGAAAATTATAACTACCTATAGTTTCCGACTTTTCCGAGTTTACTAGGTCAGATTACTAAATTATGCTTATTACGCAACAAACAATATAAGTACCGTATGAGTTCGTCACTTAGTAGTTCATTTGGATTTAGCTAAAAAAATAAAAATGTATGAAGGACTTAAATATGTACATGATAAAAATACATAGGAAAGTTATAGAAACCATTTTATTAGGGTTCCGTACCTAAAGGGTAAAATCGGGACCTTATTACTAAGACCACAGAATATATTATATTCTAAGACTTCGATGTCTGTCCGTCCGTCTGTCTGTCTGTCTGTCGTCAGGCTGTATCTCAAGAACCGCTATAGCTAGAAAGTTGAAATTTTCACAGATTGTGTATATCTGTTGCCGCTATAACAACAAATACTAAAAACAAAATAATATTAATATTTCCCATACATCAAATGTAATTTAATTTTTCTGGCCTTTTTTGCTCGATATCTATACTGGCAACAGGTAGGCACTTTAAATTTTCACAAATGCATTAAATATTTATGTGTACTTTAATAATCAATAATAATATTTAAATAAAATAAAAATGTAAGGGGGTTCCCCATACAAACAACACAATTTTTGGCCTATTTTTGCTCTATAACGGTACGGCCCTTCGTGCGTGAGTCCGACTCGCACTTGGCCGAGTATTTTTTTACATTTACCTACTCAACAGAAACACTAAGGTCTTTACTATAAGTCCAGGTGCCTATACGTATACATATAGATAATATGCCCTTATTTAAATGAAATAACGCATGCTTATTCATCATTAAAGTAATAATATCACTTGCGTAACCTGGTAATTTCAATTAACTGGTAAAACAAATTATAAAACAATCACTAAGTGAGACTTAAGTGGGAAATTTTAGTTGCAAACAATAAAACAGAAAAACCTAATATTTAGTAAATATATTGTGTAAACCAGTTGACGTGCGTAGAAAATACTTATCCCACAAAAAACATTTTCATGTAAAAATGTTGCCAAGATGAGAACATAATATTATTATAGTTCGTGGTGTCAAAAAGTAGTGAAATCTCATGTAGAGCCAAGTTTCTAACCTTACATACTTAGCCCTAAATCTAAAAACCTTAATTTTACATCAAAGCGCGGCAAAATATTTGATAATAATATAATGTGTCAGCCGAACGAGAAGAATCTAAAAACTACTACACATTAGTCAAAATCGATAGCCTGGCCATTTTTCTTTAGTTAGGGTATATTAAGTTCAAAGCCCTGCCGAATAACAAAATGGCCAAGCCACCGATTTTGACTAATGTGTAGAGTTTTTAGATTCTTCTCGTTCGGCTGACACATTATATTATTATCAAATATTTTGCCGCGCTTTGATGTAAAATTAAGGTTTTTAGATTTAGGGCTAAGTATGTAAGGTTAGAAACTTGGCTCTACATGAGATTTCACTACTTTTTGACACCACGAACTATAATAATATTATGTTCTCATCTTGGCAACATTTTTACATGAAAATGTTTTTTGTGGGATTTCATTTCTTTTTGTAAGTTGGTTTAATACGTTGTTTTTTTTTAGTTAATTTTTTCTTTCTTTTTTTTGGTGTATTTCTTTTAGGTTTCAGTACCCAGAGGGTAAAAATGGAACCCTATTCCTAGACTTCAGTGTCTGTCAGCTGCCCGTCTGTCTGTCTGTCTATCTGTCTCTTGGAAGTACTTATCTCAAGAACGGTAGTAGCTGGAGAGTTGAAATTTTCATCGATCATGTATTTCAACAAAATAAATTTAATATTTTGCGGGGCTCTCATACAACAAACGTGGTTTTATTTTTTCCTATTGATATTTGATAATAATTAATAAATAATAGATGTCGCTGCTGGTCGTCTACATCGCTTAATACTTGTAAATGTACTCTAGTCAATAAGAGATTTCACTGTTAGGTATCTACATCGCACTATTGTTTGACGTGATTATGTTTTAGCCGTTTAACTTTTAGGCACAGGTTTTTTCTTTGAACTAACCGATGTTGTTTACATCCTACAATTAGATATTTGCAAAGAAATGCTGAGACTACGAGAATACTATACTTTGAACTTACATATTTTTAAAATGATTTAAGGTCTAGAGTCTGCAAAGTAAAGTTATTAATAATATACTTAAGGAACATACATACAATTACAATATACAAGCTGTTGCCCGCGAGCCCGCGACTCCGTCCGCGTGGACTTCAGCTTTAAATAGCGCGCGGTAGTACCCGTCATAAAGCAACTTCTATTATAATATAATAATATTATATGGTAAGTAGTTCTCGTTGCTACATTACTGCAAATTGCATTTGCACGACAGACATACGACAGACTACAGGTGCTTCCGGGGGACGCTTACTTCAAACTTCAATGTTTACAGACAGACAGAAAACATTTCTTACATATTTTAAACTAGCTGTCCCAGCAAACGTTGTTTTCCCATTTAAAGTATTTCTACTTCATCAGTTGATATAAAATATTACCCCCTCTTTTGTCCCCTAAGAGGTGTGGGGGAAATTTTTTATCAACAGATGTTAAGTTAGAAAACACAGTTAATAATATTATGAAGTAAGTCCAAGAAAAAAGTTTGATACAAAATCTGACCCCCTCTTTGGTCCCCTTAGAAGGGTGGGAGGGTGGGATTTTTATATACCAGATGTTGAGTTGGAAGAAGACAAATATATCTGCGAAAACTGTATGCAAATCGGATCAGTAGTTTTCGTGTTAAAGAAAAAAGTTTGATACAAAATCTGACTCCCTTTTTCGTCCCCTTTGAGGGGTGGGGAGAATTTTTTTATCACCAGATGTTAAGTTGGAAGAAGACAAATACATATTCTGTGAAAACCGCATTCAAATCGGATCAATAGTTTTCGTGTGATAGTGGAACAAACATACAGACAGACAGACAGACAAAAAAACTAACCACATTTTTGGCTTCTATAGCGATATTGTAGTGACACCCCCCGCTTGTTATTTTTTTAATATTATCTTTATTGTACAGAATTTTCATTACTACAGTTTTATTATATGTATAGAAGATTTTTGCATAGGGGGTTATTAACAGCTAGGGAGCGGGGTCGAAGTCGAACATCAACTCTTCTTAATACAATATATTTCAAATATTATGTGAAACATCAAATTAATCGAAAACAGTATGTTCATCCTTACCACCTCATATAGAAACACGTTTGGGTAAGCGATAGTGCGATGTAGAAGACGCGCGGCGGCGGCGCGGCGCCATCTATTATGAATTTTTGGAACTAACTTTATTTGAACTTTACGCATTTTCACCACCTTACAATTCGCATTTATAATATTAGTAGGTATAGATAATAGATGTAATATTATTTAAAAGGAGGTACGGAATGATTCTTTGAATGATGGAAAAATTACCACATAAATTATTACGTTTTTATGAAATTAAGGAGCAATTAACGAGGATGTGCACTCGCAATATTAGAAAAGTTGCAAGTGCTTTGCCAGCCTTTAAGAGGGGATCTGTTATATAAAATTAGGAGACAAATGAGCAAACAGGTCACCTGATGGAAAGTAAGTTCTACCGTCGTCTATAGACACTAACATCAGAAGTGTTGCAAGTGCGTTTTCGGTCTTTTTATGAAGGAATAGGCTAAGGGAATCAGCAGAAGAGAACAGGGATAAGGGAATAAGGTTTAGGCAATAGGGTGCAGTTGGGCCTCCGCTTAACTCACTCACTAAGCAAAACACAGGGCAAGCGCTGTTTCACACCGGTTTTCTGTGAGAGCGCTGTTTCCCGCCGGTTTTCTGTGAGTCTGTGGTCTCTCATGTCTAATACGTATTTTTTTTGGCACGAGAATTATTTTATACTCTATTTTTAATTTTGTATCTAGCACAAGAAACGGGGTATCTCATACTAACATCCCCTCTCTATATCAAGGGGATGGGATAGGTTAGGTTGGGTTTGATAATTTTTTTGTTGTTTCTGTACTAATAGTATGTCACATACCAAATTTCAGCTTTCTATGACTTCAGGAAGTACCCTAACAATTTTGATGATCGGTGAGTCAGTCCATTATTGTGGGGTTTTTGGACCCCTATAAAATCTGAAGTATAATAGTAACAATATTCAAACTTTGCGCATTTAATTATTATACTCATGTTATAATATCTTGAAAATTTAAACTATCTGGCATTATCCAAACCAAAGTTACAAGGGTGCAAAAATACGGCGAAACGTTTCGAGAAAAGGTAGGTAGTGCCCGTGCGCGCTTCGCTTGGCTCATCTTGGCGGGGGCACTCCCGTGCCCCCAGATCCAATCAACAGCCACGCCCCATAGACTTATATATTACCCACGCCCATTATTCGGCTTGATAACTGACGACGATTGATTTTTTAAATGAAATTAGCATGAATTTCCATTTTCCATACGTGCAAATTAAGAATGTGTTTTTGATACCCTTAAGCCTATTATTTATTAAATTTTAAGATATTACGATATTATAATTCTCAAGCTAAGAAATAAATTCACTTTATATTTTAATTATTTTTTAACAGCGCAGCCTTGAACTTGTATCGAAACCGTCATCATAATAATAATAAGTAATACCAAATAATAAATATCATTGTCAGGAATTGAACCCGAGACCCCACATGGGCTGTGAGTTGTGACTGTCACTATGCTGTCACTCATAACTCATATTAACTGATAAGCTCGTCCATTGCGCTACAGGTGTCAAGGCGTTGCTCAGATCAATAGAGCGAGATCGCGATCCATGCTAAATGCATGATAACGACAGTTCACTGTGTCGCACGACTCAGTTACGTGATGAAGATAAGTCTCAATGACATTTAGGACACTGGCTACCGTTAATAAATATGAAATGTCACACCTCTATGGAAACCTTGGGTAATAGAGACTATTAAGGCCGTCCCTTGAGCAAACGACCTTGACCATACATTTGACGCGTCGCGTTGTCGAGATCGCACAAAAATCCCATTTTTTTACTTATCGCAGTTAAAAATTGATCTAAAAAAATGTAAACGGGGAATATGTAGTTATATTGAAATTTTCTATCTATCCTGTGTTTCAAATAAACGTACATAATTTGTAAATATTAGGGAGATGCAGAAAGTATGCTTGAATTTTAATAAATTGGTATTACTTTGGAAGTTGATATCATGAGTAGGTACTTATAATAAACAAAAATAGAAAATTAATAACGGGGAAAGGAATATTGATATACTGAAGATTATTGCTGTATTTTTATTATAACTTTGTAGCTTTCAAATTATGAGTTTATAAGGCTCTAAATACGGTGAATTACGGCATCCCGCATCTCCGTAGGGGGATCGCCTTGATTTGAATGGGAATCGAGACCACGGCACGACGCGGCTGTATACGGTGTGTCTTGGTCTGTGGTCATAGAGAAAATCTTGGTCAAGTCATATTTCTTACCAAGGAAAATACTTTTTTCTGGTTTCCTCTTCTTTTGCATATAAATTAATTTATAACTTTAGTATGGGTATGGATTCTGAATGTAATGTTTAAAATCACTCGTAAGCTTTTTATTACCTGACCGTCTGTTTTCCTGTTTATATAACTACTAGCTGTTCCGGCAACGTTGTTTTGCCATTTAAAGTATTTCTCTTCATCAGTTGATACATATCTCACCCCCTCTTTTGTCTCCTAAGAGGGGAGGGGGAAAATGTTATACACCAGATGTTAAGTTGGAAAACACAGTTAATAATAATATGAAGTAAGTCCACTACAGAAAAAAGTTGGATACAAAATCTCACCCCGTCTTTGGTCCCCAGAGAGGGTTGGGGGGGGGGGGGGGATTTTATACACCAGATGTTGAGTTGGAAGAAGACAAATATATCTATGAAAACCGTATGCAAATCGGATCAGTAGTTTTCGTGTTAAAGAAAAAATCACCCCGCCTTGGTGACGCCCACTATCGTAATATTTTAATTTCACCATAATTTCAAAACCAAACGTCCAATTTTAATCATTCAAAGACCAAATATTATCTACATAAACTGCACTTAGTGATGAAATAATTTATTTTGATAAGGATTAATAGCATAAGTAAAATAAACGCCTTTAAAAGTACTCCAAAAAAATTCAAGATTTTTAAATAAAAAAATGGTTATTGTGCCTCACTCGACATAGATAGGTGTAGTGTGTCGCGAACTTTTTTGTAGGTATTTATAAGATCTACAATTACTTAGAACATTTTATGGTTCTATCTTTTATAGTTTAAGCAGCGTACGCAAAATAAGTAACTTTTCTGGTTGATTTTTTACACCTTGCGTCCGAAAAACCCAAATATCTTACGGAACCCTACTTTTTTCCAAAGTAAAATTTAGCCTATGTTCAGCAGAAATAATGTAGGATTCTAATGGTAAAATAATTTTTCAAATCGGTCAAGTAGTTTCGGAGCCTATTCAGGACAAACAAACAAACAAAAAATCAAATCTTTCCTCTTTATAATAGTAGTGTAGATGAATCTATTTTTTACAATAATTTTCCTTTTTCAATCAAGGACAAATGGAACTTTACGCAAATGAAGCTATTATGTTTCGCATTGTTTAGTAAAATATGCTAATTACAGACCATTTCTAATCATAAATAGCACTGAGCCTTGGTAACAATGAATTAGGTACCTACTGTTATTGTTTAAGAAATAAGACCAAGAATTATTAAGAAAAGTTGGTACGCAAAAAATTTAAGTCTCATCTCTTGATTTTTGCATCCAAAATACACAATAAAGCGAGCTCGAAGATAACTCCGAAACATTTATTGAATTTATTTTTATCATCTCGAGTGTGGAGATATTTTAAAACTATTTTTAAGGTGACCTCATTCCCGATCTTTGTATATTCGAGATGCACTCCAAGACATTGTGGAATACAAGTAGTTTTTTTTTTCAGATTCGGAGTGTTTGAACAAGCCAAGCAGTATATGGTTAAAGAAAATGGCACGCTATCGAACACAGGAAAACTCGCTTGCGGTCTCGCTGCTGGAGTCGCCGAAGCCATATTTGCGGTCACACCCATGGAAACAGTCAAAGTCAAGTTCATCAATGACACCCGACTGGAAAAGCCCAGGTTCAGAGGATTCTTCCACGGCGTCAGAACGATTGTTAGGGAAGAAGGTAAATAGGCGCCCCTAACTTTCACCTTGCGCCTTTCCTGGTTCTTCATCTTCTAACAAACACGAACAAACTTCCTGCAAAGACCGATTTTTTCTTTCCTCGACCCTTTTCAAAGAACCGAGTCCCCCAATTATTTCGCAACAGGTTCTGGCGCTGGTCGAACGAGTTTTTTATACACATCAAAAAGATTACTTCCTCTCATGTCTCATTAGAGATTGCGGTGATCTTCGTAACGATTTCTTTCGTCTTAATTTTCACCACAACATTTAAAAAGAAAGTGTCCCAGACACCATAGCATTCGATGGTTACTTTAGAGTTTAGAGAATATTGTATCATCCATAAAATAGATGCAGGTCTCAAGGGCTTGTCACATGGCAGCTAAAATGTAAAGATAAAAAGATGCTATTGATGTGTCTCGTAACGACTTCTATGGAGTGTATAAGATACATGGTGATATACATCTTTACATTATACTTATATGCCGTATGTAAAGCCCGTATATAATTAACTTTTTTGGGGACTTACCATGAAATATTTTTTTAGGTGTCGGCGGTGTGTACAAAGGTGTGACGGCGACGATAATGAAGCAGGGCAGCAACCAGGCGATTAGGTTCTTCGTGATGGAGTCCCTCAGGGACTGGTATAAGGGCGGCGACAGGGACAAGCCCGTGCCCAAATACATCGTTGGCTTGTTCGGTGGTGTTGCAGGTTTGTATAATCTTGGGTCCTACCACGAAACCGTTTTAAGACTCAAATGAACAAATCAGAATGCCGCGTCCTACTCTAACAAATACGTAAAATTACGTTGTTAGAGTAGGACGCGACATTCTGATTCATTCGTTTGAGTCTCAAAACGGTTTCGTAGTAGGCCTTCTTATAAGTACATACTTATGAAAATAGATGCAGATGTCTGTCTGTCTGTATGTTTCCTTTCCAAGCCTCATTGCTTAACCACCTTGGATATTGTATCATGTATGTAGTTTTGGAAAGGCAGCTTTTATTACAACAAAATAAACTGTTTCTGCAATAGAAATAAACTTCGGTGCAACATCTAGTTTATAATAAGATATAATATTATGTCATGATATAAATAATAAAAGGTCAATAAAAACGGAAATAAATGAAATACATCATACTTATTTGTAAGCACCGTTTGCATGGTATGCCTCTGCACTGGCATTCCGCTTAATTATGATAATAAGAAACCGCATGAAATTGTGTCAATCAATACTACCTACGCACGGTTTATTTAAGGATGACCCCAAATACTTTCGGGAAGCCGTATTTTTGTGACCTTGAAATGGCATTTCACATTCGAGATATTTTCGTAATGTTTGTCTCACAAAATAATGTTTGTTTTAACATTTTTTGTATTTGTGGAAAACGCGTCCGTCTAATGATCATTACGTAAAATTCCGCTTCCACTGACCAATATCAATGAGTTTACTATCTTTAACGAAACTGGTTTTTGTCGAGCGACATTAAACCACAATATAAATATGTACAGTAGCCTAACTCAGCCTTTTGAGTTTTTTTGCTTGAAATCAAACTCGTGATGACTTAACAAGGTTCACGCGTGCTTCGTGAATCGTGATACTAAATTGTTATGCTTTTCTTTCTGTGGGCCCACTCCAGTGTAAGTTTCGCCACTTCTCAACGCGACGAAAATTTATAAGGCATCGAATTTGTTACCATTAGTTGCCACTTGCCACTAGAGTCGCACCTTTGTTGCCTTCGCGTCTCGCGATGAAAAAACTTATACCCCCACCATAACACACTTACTTGTTGATGTCTACCACAGTATAGCAATATCCCTACAGTAGTGAAACGAATGTACTTGCGCAGAGCAACGGAGGGGTACCCGCGGGGAAGCGGGCGGTGCGGGCCCGCGCTTTCAAACTCGCGGAGTTTGTACGCATTCGCGCGCAGGTGTGACGTTGGCGCGTTGTCTACGAATTTTGTGTTGTAAAACGATAACTTATCTTATAAACAATGGGATATAATAAGTGTTCAGTGTACAGAATATGTAAATCTGATTCAAAAAACAAAAAGGATTTAAATTGTCATAAAATATAATATCGACTCACAGTTCACACTAATATTGTGTTGGCCTTGGTGGCATTTATTTGCAATTTGCATGTCTGTTTTATTGTTTACATTGTAAGAAGTGTAACAAGGAGAGAAACAATATAGAATAAAATAAAAAAAAACTGTCAAATACCCTGTTACATACTAATTAGTACCTACCTAGTTAGGTACACAGGGCCACACATCAAGTGTAACATTTTGACCTTTGGACCGCCCTTACCGCGCACGTAATAAGAGCGAGTTTTGAAGTGCTTCTGTTACACCTGACGTGTGGCCTACCGTACCTACCAATTGTTATAATATGATTAATTATTGTTGGATATTTTATATATAATCCGAATGCGTCTTCATTATTTTAAATTCTTATTCTATTATGTCTTGCTCACCGGTGAGCTTATGGGGCTTGATATGATAGGTTAATACAATTTTTAAATCCATACTAATTAGTAATTACTAATATTATAGATGCGAAAGTGTGTCTGTCTATCTGTCTGTCTGTTACCTCTTCACGCCCAAACCGCTGGACCGATTTTGCTGAAAGTTGGCATGGAGATACTTTGAGTCCCGGGAAAGGACAAAGGATACTTTTTGTCCTGGAAAAATGTACGGTTCCCGTGCGATTAACGAGTTTTGGCACAACGGAGTTGCGCGCATCATCTAGTAAAGAACTCAAATCATCTAAAAATAAAGTTTCACGTAAATATCTGGCAGTACGACATAATATGTAAATATAACACGCTGATTAATTACAAGCACAATATTTTATTTTTATTTTATTTCCCGTTTCGTGGCAAGTGGCAACCCTGGCATATCTGCTTGGTACTTACACCGGTGGCGGCATCGTGCGACATCAAAGGCGTTTCGTTACTGTAGGGATATTATATTGCTATACTGTGATGTCTACTGTATAAAGTGTATACTATGATTTCACCTTCGCACCGAAATGTTCTGGAAATAAACAAATGAACGTGTTAATAGGTGCCGCTTCCGTGTTCGGCAACACGCCCATCGACGTCATCAAGACGAGGATGCAGGGTCTAGAAGCTTCCAAGTACAAGAACACCATGGACTGCTTCATCAAGACGTGGAAGCACGAGGGTCCGCTGGCCTTCTACAAGGGAACCGTACCCCGGCTCAGCAGAGTCGTCTTCGACGTCGCCATCACCTTCACCATATACGACAGTATCATGGACGTCTTCAATTATGTGTGGAAGTAAGGTCGGTGACATGTATGTGATTGTAAGAGCTCCAAAGAATAGAAATATTTGTATACATTAGCCCACTTAGGGCCTGTTTCACCACTTCCTGATAAGTGCCGGATAGGCTATCTACATCTTATCTAACAGATACGCCATACTCCATCTGTCAGATAAGTTAGAGCCTATAATCAGGGCCGGTTTTAGTACTACCAGCGCCCTGGGCTAAATTTCTTCGGCACCCAGGGTGCTGATAGGGCTGAAAAAATTTGGCGCCCGTTTTGTTTACCTTCAGCGCCCTTTTTTATCTAGCGCCTAGAGCCCTAACGACGCCGCTACTGAGCCTATCTGGCACTTATCGGGAAGTGGTGAAACAGTCCCATACTGACAGATATTTACACAGCGAATACAAGGCCTTCTTGTCTTTGTCCAACACATTGATATGACAGACGATTACTGTCATATCAGTAGTCGTTAAATATTAGCTGAGTAAATATTTTTATTACTTTAAGGGGTATGTTGTTTTTTTTTTGTACAGCTTCGCATTCCATTTCGCATTGTTTTACTACGAAGAAATAGATTTTTATTTATGCATTTAATGCAGCATGTTATGTTTGTTTCGTGTAAGAAATGAAATTTCTTTATATTTTTCAATTGGAGTACCGTGTGCCTGAAGAAGTGACGAAAATAGTTACAATATAAATACCGAACGAACTAAAGTAGGTGTTACAAATTAGTATATTTTAGTGGTAAGGTGTAATGAGGTATAGGTAGTGCTCTTGTGTGGGATACCCTTAGTGGGAACATTACGTATTTGGTACTGTTATCTGTGTGACTATTATTGTATATAACAATTTTACTATCATATATGTATTACAGATGTAGTCATTGATATTGTGGGAATACTGTAAGAAAATTATTTATGTACAAACTGTTAGATAAGTATTGAATTGACCACATCGAATTTTGGAACCATATTTTTTATATTGTTGTTTGTACGGGACTTTTTAAATTCATGTGTTTTATGCAGGGTCTCTTGAACTATTGTGATTTTATTTTTGTTTAACATGATTAACATTTTTATTTATATTTATTTTATTTTTTATGACATATTTTATATCTATTACTATTATATTATTATTGTCTGTACTCTGTGCAACAGTTAGCTATTAACTAAATTATACATATTATGTTAATTATTATGCTTTCGAAAATGATAATTTTATTCTACTTAAAACTTACGAGGTTTCGTGACATGTGAAAATGAATATAAGGGTGAATTTCAGACCAACGAATAATAAAAACTAAGGAAGAGTGTGTCAAAAATTTTGTCCACGAGTCTAAAAAATGTGACCCGAATACATGCATACCTACTTTATGCAAAATATGCATGTTTTCGGTACACAATTTTGTGTAATTTAAAGAAGTGACAATTATTATTGTCAACGGCTTTATATCGTAAATTTGAGTGTTCGTAGCTATTGGCATGTTTCAGTGTGCGAAAAGGAACCAAATTCAAAACGGTTGGTGAGTTACGTTTCCTTAGTTTTTTTATTCGTAGATTCAGACTCCCTGCCTGCCTAGCATACGCCAACGAGATATCTCACTCTCGAGATAATTAAAAACTACTCGTCTCATAATGTCAAAATTTCGACATTATCTCGACAAAACTCTATAAAAATGTGTTATTTCGATGATAGATCTACGCGAGAAAAAATGTTTGTCATGCTAGGGTCAATAGAGATGAAGATACAATCAAACATCGAGAAACATGCAGAGTGAGATATCTCGTTGGCGTATGCTAGGCAGGCAGGTTATAGTGATTGTGACAATTCAAAGGTACTGTCATAGTCCCAACTTCCATCTAATCTGGATTCTGGACCTACCTTTATGTGTAAAAAGTGTAGTACACTAGGTACAGTTTAAATTATTGTGAAAAGTATTGTTGTTAACTAATATTGTTATTTAAAAAATGCTTGTATGTACTGTTCTCGGCCTAGTTTGCTACCACTTGTGTATGAAGACAACTGACAATATTCCGAAAACAATGATTTTTTTATACTAGATGGATTTCTGGAAAACTAACATGACCAAACAGTTATTACTTTCTAATGTAGTACTATGATAATTGATAAATAATAATTGATAACAAATATGTTTTGTTTTTCCTATGAGAATAAAGATATTTTGAAGTTCATGTATCAAAGCTATTCACTTACCTACTTAACTAGAGCTTAGTAGGAAGTAAATGATAGTTGTTTACTTACTGTAAAGTAACATTTTATAATATTGCATTTTCTACCTGTCTGGATCTCCCAAAATTACGATGTTGCCACTTTTTAATTTCTTCACTTTTTTAACAGACTATACACTTAATATGCTAATAGCCTTTAACTAAGAAAATGCTATAACCAATATCATAGTTTAAATGTAGTAGCAATCTATGATCAGACACTTTGTTAATTACTTTTATTTCTTTTATATTTTATGAGACCTAAATGGGCATTTCGGCAAAATAACTAAGTAATTAAATAATTTTATTTTTACTATAAATTGTTACATGGCATATTTACTAATTTTGTTTTTAATATTGACTTTTGTTATTTTTTTTTCTGCAAAATAAATTGTCAAACAATATAAAAACAGGTTTTTTAATTTTTTTAATGTTTCTGATTTTACTACAACAAACACGTCTTGGTTACTTCAATTTTGTATTGTTTTTTTTATTTATAACTAGCTGTTGCCCGCGACCACAGAATATATATTAGTAGTACCAACAGAATTCCCACTAACGAAACCGGTTTAAAGAAAAACGACTCATGCTACGACACTATAAAGTTCAAATTCCGACCGCGCAGTGCTAGGCGCCTACAATTAAGGCCGTCACAGACTTAGCTATAATATATATTAATATATTTATAGCTAGGCATATTAATATATATTTTCTATACAATTTTCGCGTGACTACACACTCAGCTATAATATATATTTCTGGTCTCAGTGTGTTAAGTAATAGCTAAGTCTGTGACGGCCTTTATATTTACCTACATCTCCGCTTTCGTTCTATCGCATAACGCGTATCTTTTCTTACGAAATCAAGGTTTTCGCCTTTTAAAAAACATTTTTTTTAATCAAGTATTGGTGCGAGTAGCAAACCTTTTTATAGTAATATCAAATTTTAGTAACCCAACCTATATTTTATAGTAGTTTTACATTCGATTATAGTGCAGGAAACTTTTACAATTTCTGTGTAGTTTGTGTATTTTTTTGTATGAAATTGGTTTATTTGCTATGTTTGTAAATATTTTATCTACTTTTTGTACATATTTAAATACCTTATTCAAATACATATTTCGTTGGCCTTTTTAGGGTTCCGTACCCAAAGGGTAAAAACGAGACCCTATTACTAAGACTTCGTTGTCTGTCCGTCTTTCCGTCTGTCTGTCTGTCTGTCTGTCTCCAGGCTGTAACTCAAGAACGGTAATAGCTAGAGATTTGATATTTTCACAGATTATGTATATCTGTTGCCGCTATAACAACAAATACTAAAAATATAAAAAATGAATATTTAAGAGGGGCTCCCATACAACAAACGTGTTTTTTTTACCTTTTTTAGTGTCTCCTGGCTGTAACTCAAGAACGGCAATAGCTAGAGATTTGATATTTTCACAGATTATTTATATCTGTTGCCGCTATAACAACAAATACTAAAAATAAAATAAAATAAATATTTAAGGGGGGCTCCCATACAACAAACGTGATTTTTTGGCCTTTTTTGCTCTTTATCAAAATTGGCAACAGGTAGGTTCTTGAATTTTTCACAAAATCCTTAGTTATATGTGTACTTTAATATTTAATAATAATATTAAAATAAAAATAAAAAATAAGGGGGCTCCCATACAAAAAACACAATTTATGGCCTAATTTTGCTCTATAATGGTACGGAACCCTTCGTGCGCGATTCCGACTCGCACTTGGCCGATTATTTAATTGTTCATTTTTATAAGATTTATAACGATTTTGTCACAGCGGTTAAATCAGTATGCCTACACGCGCGAGTGGGACAGGCCTGCCGCGACTTCGTCCGCGTTAGCATAGTAGATCACGTCCCAAGTATTTTTTTTTAAATAGCCTATGTGTTGACCCGTAATATTCGTGCAAAACTTGAAATAAATCCATTCAGTACTTTCTGAGTTTATCCCAGACACAGTGGCGGGGCAAGACCAAAATTTTATGTGGGCGAGATACATTTTGCGAGGCCCCCTAGGCCCAAATGGATTATTTTTAGACAATCATTTTCTTATAAATAAAATTTGAGTCTCAAAACGATTAAATTCCCAAGAGGCGCGAGGCCGTGGGCGGTCGCCCACATCGCCCACGCCTTGCGAGTTGCGCCGCCTGCCCGGACAATGGACATAGGTACATACATGTAGACAAACAGATAAACAGACAAAAATTCTAAAAACTATATTATGTTTGGCTTCCATATCGATTGTAGATCCAAGTATTATTTTTCAAAAATATTCAATACTAGCTGTCCCGGCAACGTTGTTTTGCCATTTAAAGTATTTCTACTTCATCAGTTGATACATATCTTACCCCCTCTTTTGTCCTTAAGACGGGAGGGGGAAATTGTTATACACCAGATGTTAAGTTGGAGAACACAGTTAATAATATGAAGTAAGTCCACTAAATAAAAAAGTTGGATACAAAATCTGACCCTCTTTGGTCCCCAGAGAGGGTTGAGGGGTGGGGGGTGGGGGATTTTTATACACCATGTTGAGTTGGAAGAAGACAAATATATCTGTGAAAACCGTATGCAAACCCCGCCTTGGTGACGCCCACTATCGTAATATTTTAATTTCGCCATAATTTCAAAACCAAACGTCCAATTTTAATCATTCAAAGACCAAATATTATCTACATAAACTGTACTTAGTGATGAAATAATTTACTTTGATAAGGATTAATAGCATAAGTAAATTAAACACGTTTAAATGTAGTCCAAAAAAAATTCAAGATTTTTAAATCAAAAAAATGGTTATTGTGCCTCA
Organism: Plebejus argus; assembly: GCA_905404155.3. Lineage (NCBI taxonomy): Eukaryota > Metazoa > Arthropoda > Insecta > Lepidoptera > Lycaenidae > Plebejus > Plebejus argus. The sequence continues at coordinate 10,580,679 of FR989933.1, forward strand.
CTCGACATAGATAGGTATAGTGTGTCGCGGACTTTTTTGTAGATATTTATAAGATCTACAATTACTTAGAACATTTTATGGTTCTATCTTTTATAGTTTAGGCAGCGTACGCAAAATAAGTAACTTTTCTGGTTGATTTTTTACACCTTGCGTCCGAAAAACCCAAATATCTTACGAAACCCTATTTTTTTCCAAAGTAAAACTTAGCCTGTGTTCAGCAGAAATAATGTAGGATTCCAATGGTAAAATAATTTTTCAATTCGGTCCAATAGTTTCGGAGCCTATTCAGGACAAACAAACAAAAAATCAAATCTTTCCTCTTTATAATAGTAGTGTAGATACAGAATTGACTTTCTTACGATTTTATTATATTATTATGCAACTATAGATAAATTATTAGAATATTGGAAACTAAATAAAAAAGATTCTTACTAACAAAATAATATAATATTTAAGTAAGTAGTATAAGAATAGAATTGGCTTTTTAAATTATTGCATTTTAAACTTTTAATTTATAATACATAGGCACTTTGATGTCTCCTATTACTAAAAATATTTATGCATCCATGTTGCCGTCCTTTTCTGATTGACAGATACTAATACCTACATGAATAATTAGTGAGCGAACTCACGGCGCGGTTTGCGCCCGCCGCGGTCGCGGGCCCGCGCAAATACGCGGTTTTATTTCAGAACTCACGAGACCGCTCATTTGCGCGGGCCCGCATCCGCGGCGGGCGCGGGAAAAACCGCGCCGTGAGTTCGCTCCCTACTACGGCCACAGAATATATATAATATAATAGTACTCCGCTACGGCTACTGCGATCGCCCGCTAAATTATCGCAGAGTGCGCGGGCGCAAACCGCCGAGGCTTCGGGCGAACGCCGCCCGCCGGTGCAGCGGGAGCCGCAAACAACCGCGCCCGCCGCGGGCGAAAACGTGAGTTTTGCTTTCGTTTTTTACATACAAAACTGGATTCTACGAAGGCTGCGGGCCCGCAATCGCGGCGGGCGCGGAAAAAAACCGCGCCCTGAGTTCGCTCCCTTATTTAGTGTGTAGAGTTCATTTTTTAAATTTTAACATAGGTAAATTGTAACTTACGACCTATTTAATCACTAATGGAATGGAAAATAAGTATATTTTTCAAACTGGGTTGCTGGCACGCAACGGAGATTCAAGTTGAAGCTATCCACCACAGTCATCTCGTCTTCTGTCAGTTGGAAGTCAAAAAGGTTGATATTGTCTTGTATCCTTGATCTGGTAAAAGACTTTGGTACCACTGGTATTCCTCTTTGAACCTGTAATATAGAATGTATTTATAAATCAAACACCTAATCCTTTAAACTGTCCATGGCCTAATGTAAGACGTTTTGGGTTAAATACTTTCTGAGTAAGGCGTCTCCCAGACAGACGCGGCCTGCGGTGGCGGTAGCGGTGGCGGTCAGTTAGATGACTTGGCCGCGTGGCCGCGTATGTCGGTGTCGTTCCTAGAACTCTCAAGTCATCCAACTGACCGCCACCGCGACCGCCACCGCAGGCCGCGTCTGTCTGGGAGACGCCTAAAGAAAATTGCGAAAGTATGCAATATGACAGACTATGTTAATGACATGGCCAAACAACACACAAAACACTCCAATGTCAAAAGAAATTTAAAAATGTTATTAACTGTACATATTTTGCTATATTTTATGTTTACTTACCAAATACCTAAGTCCTATCTGTGCTAAGCTTTTTCCGTGTTTTTCCGCTATTGCTTTTATTTTTGGATCATTTTTTATACTAGCATATTTCTCAAACTCGGGTCTAGCTTCTGATATTAGTCCCAATGGTGTGTAAGCCACAGGTACCACAGATTGACTCTTACAAAAGTCCACCAGCTCATGTTGTGTCATTGTTGGACTTATCTGAAAATATAATAATGTTATTAACATATTAATAATTGCGCCAAAATTCATTAAGGGCCCGGGTTACCCTCGAAATTTTCATACATTCTTAATACCAAAATCATTTTCTCATACGAAAATATTTAACATGTTTGAGTTATTTTTCAGCTTAAGATAGTAATTACCTAGGGTCCTGAACAAATTTTTTTTACAAAATATTTAAATACTAAAAAAAAAATTTTTGTGTTTAAATATTTTTTAGTAAATTTACTACTAAATATTTAAACACCAAAAAATAGACAAAAACACTAAAAAATATATAAATAAATAGTAAATTTACTACAAAATATTTAAATAATAAAAAATATTTTTTAAAGTTTAAATATTTTGTAGTAAATTTACTATTTATTTATAATATGTTTTTTAGTGTTTTTGTCTATTTTTTGGCGTTTAAATATTTTGTAGTAAATTTACTAAAAAATATTTAAACACAAAAAGTTTTTTTTTAGTATTTATACTGCGTGACTGGTGAGACATGTTCAATACTTGAGGACGTGATATTTGGCTATTATATTAGTTGGAAAAAAATAATATAAAAAAATAATATCAATTGATCACTGAGTAAATGTAGCTTAAATTAGGCTACTTGACCTAATTTTTTTCTTCATGCTAATCGCTTCTTAATCATTAATTTTCACGAAATAAACTAATATTTTATTATTTTACACAGTAAAAACCCATAAAAATGTTGATTGAAAAATACGCCTTATAAATGGCGCCGAAAACACTGTCCGCCATAGTGTGACGTCATGCTGTTTGTATTTTAGAGTCTCTTTATTTAACATTTTTTTATGTGCTAAATGTACGAGTCTTAAGGTGCCCAAAAATTATAAAAGAATTAAATAAGAAATTAGAAATCATTTGTAATGTTGAAAACTTTTGGAGAAAAGTTTTGGCCATTTCATTTCCCGTCTACAATAAATGGAGATAATATATAAAACTGGTGTTTTATTTGAATTACTCAAGAAAATATATTTTGCAAATCTTTCTAGGCTTATTCTTATTATTTATGTACAAATAAACTTACACATAACGAGCGCGATAAATAAAAGATATTAAATTACGAACATGATGACGTCACATCCAAATCGGAAGTACTGCAAAAGCGTTTTAGTCAGTACAAATCATATTTTCAAATCGACTTTATTTATCAATCATAAGCTTTTATTTGATGATAAGGGTGAAATACGGTTTCCTACGCCAAGTTCTACTAGAAATATGCATTTGTTCAATGAAATTGAATATAGGTCAAGTAGCCTATACGCATGGACACCGCGAGCGGGAGGGGTAGTTGTGTGGTGTTTCTTTAGGAGCGCACGCCTCTGCACCGGCCGCATAGTATGCCTACTTGCCTAGCCGCGTAATTTACTTAGTATCCATGATTCATTAATTTTTGGGAAATTCAAAAAAAAAATTAAGAACCTAATTTTATTACATATTTATAATGAGAATCGAGTACTGAATACTCTCCTTAAATATCGGTATTGACTCACCAGTCATGCTGTATATTTTGTAAAATAAAATTGTTCAGGACCCTAGGTAATTACTATCATAAGCTGAAAAATAACTCAAACATGTTAAATATTTTCGCATGAGAAAATGATTTTGGTATTAAGAATGTATGAAAATTTCGAGGGTAACCCGGGCCCTTAACGCGCGGGAACCTTACATTTTTAGGTGATAAATAAAACCTTTGTCCTTTCCGGGTACAAAAAGTATTATACCATACTAAATTTCAGCAAAATTGGTTCGGCGATTTAAGCATGAAGAGGTTAAACAGACATTCATATTAACAGAGATTCGACAGACACATGATTCACTGTAATTTATATTATTAGTATGGACATATTACTCTCCATCTCAAAGTCACTTGACAGAATAAAACGTCATAATTATCATAACAGACTATAAATAAAAGCAGCTTAGCTGATTTTGATAAAAAAATTTTCATCCCAGGACTAATGTATGATTCCTGTACAGTATTAAATTTTGGCAAATAATAATAGAAATTCCTAAGTTACCTCAAATTGATTAACAGTGGGTTTAATAGAAGCATGCTGCAGTAACCTCTGCAACTGCTCTTGGTTAAAGTTTGACACTCCTATTGACTTGGCAAGACCCAGTTTCACTGTCTCCTCCATTCCCTTCCATGTTTCTAGATAGTCTATTGCAGTATCCTCACCCTTATCCTGTAATTGATTAATATCTTCAAACGAGCAATTCTTGTATATATATAATTGGAATCTCGGAATCGGCTCCGATTTTCATAAAATTTTGTATATATAGGGGGTTTCGGGGGCGATAAATCGGTCTAGCTATGAATGATTTTTAGAAAATGTCATTTTATTTTGCTCGGTCAAATAGCTTGTGTTGTGTGCTAAAATTATTAATTATTATTAAATATGAATAAAAAAAGTTAATAAAGAAAAATCTTTTAAATACTGGAAATGTCGCAGGCGGTTTATATAATACGCCGTTTTACATTATGGCTAGCCGTTTTAAAAAACAGGGTCGTTTTGTAATGCGGCAGTTTAACAATTAGTTGGATTGAATGCGGCTGAATAAAAAACTGCCAGAATGTATTCGACGCCATATGTTATTCAAAACGGCTAGCCGTAATACCAAAAGTGTGTTGCTAAATTGTGAAGTTTTGAATGAATTAATAATTAATTGTTAAACATACAAAATTGTCTGTGACAGATATACTGTAAAATATGATATTGAATATTTTACAGTATATCTGCAAAATATTCAATATCATATTTTGAAAACATACTTTTACAGATATACTGTAAAAGTTTACTTACATTAACAGAAACTGGCCAGTGTATAAGGTACAAATCAATATAGTTTAATTGTAGTCTCGCTAGTTGTGATTTAAGAGTAGGCACAACATCATTTTGTGCATGTTTGTCATTCCACAGCTGCAAAACATACATTTTTAAAAACAAGGTTAGTAGAATATCTTTATTTTCTTTCATGTTACACTGTAAACCAGTAAAATACCTTAGTTGTTACAAACAGATCTTCTCTTTTAACAATGCCCTCCTTAATTTCATTGGCTATACCAGCACCAACACTTTCCTCATTGTTATAACATGATGCAGTATCAATGTGCCTGTATCCAGCGTCAATGCCCCATTCTACTGCTTGTTGGAACTGGTCAGTTTCAGCCTTACGCTGCAAAACATCGTCGAATATAGCAGAGATGTGAGATAAGACTGGGGTATAGATAAAGAGTTCTTTAGTATATTTTTTGGGAAAACAAAAATTAGGCAATAGTACCTAATTGTATATATTCTATTGTAATATAACGTTATGTATTAATGGCCCTCATGAGCAGACAGAGCAGCTCGTAGGTAAGAATTTTATGAAATTTATTTCAATGACAAACTGGAGGTCAAATTAAGTTCTAAGTGTTATTTACTTACCGCGTAAGTTCCAAGTCCTACCATAGGAATTTGAAGGCCGTTGTTAAGTTTTAAAGACGGTACAGAATTATTAACCATATTGTTTTATTTATTTATTCAAACGTTTCATAGACTTTATAATTTTGCCTTTACCGCCGACCGCGCCAACCACAGATTAGAGTATTATAGAGTAGACGCCATTGACGCCAACCAACGAATCAGAATATTTTACCACAGACTACTATGGGATACTACGGTTCTTCTTCTTCTTCTTTTTTTTTTTTTTTTTTTCTTATTATGGCACTACGGCTATTGAACCATGGCCAGTGTCGAGTATATATAAATGGCGGGAAAACTATATTCTTCTTGTCACAATTTTCACAGCATCGTTTTTCTTCATCGTCATTCGTCACGTCCAAAGTCTAGTCAGAGTTTAAATAAAAGTCAATGCAGTCAATGAGTCAAGTCGGTTGATTCAGTAAAAGTGGTAGACGCTTTACTGAAACTTTCGGTGGAGTTTTGGCGGGAACACAAAATAGCACGTTTCTGAATATTGCATCACTTTCCTACACTTGTGCACAATAACGAATATCTAATGGTTAATATCCTACCAATATTACACATTAAAAACCCAGATAACACAATTTTAGGAAAATAATACAAAAACACAACATCACTCTCTCACATTCCCGACAAAAACTCCTTCTTCTTCTTTTTGGCGTGAGCCTCCCCATTTAGGAGTTGCCAGCGATACTATACGGTTTCCACAGACGTTTTCACTGTGATTTGTCACATGTCAATATAATATAATTGTCATATTTTAAATTTTCAAAATATTTTCATCATTTCATAACCTAAATTTGGGAAAATACTAAAAAGGAATTGATTAAAATATCCTCTGTGTTAAATCTTATACCTACAATATCCCTGTTTGCTAAAATAATAATGTCTAATGAGAGTTTGCACGATGAGGCATCTACAAAGGTACTAAATTTTCTAAAGGCTAATGTACCGAAAACAAGCTTAGCAAACATCGAAAGTGATCTGCGTAAAGATTTTTTACTTGCAAAGAAACGCAGCAAAGATCATAAAAAACGGACAAAAAAACGAAAATTACAAACACTAACACGAGATCAAAAACGAGTCCTTGGCTTTTATAACTTTTCGAGGCAAAGTGTAAAGTACTGCGACGTCCTACCACTAAACGAAATTTGGACTGAGTATATAAGTGAAGTGCTTGAACTAGAAAAAGTTCAATTGGATTTTACTGGTAAAAGTTGGGAACAGTTGTCACAATCATTCTATCGAGCTGATTTTCATGGCAGTATATTGCACGTAGTTCGTTCCAGGTGTCCAAGCTATGTAGGAAAGGCTGGAATCTGTATAATGGATACTAAAAATACATTTAAGTTAGTTTCCAAAACCGATGTCATCACAACTATACCTAAAAAAGAATGTGTCTTTGAAATAAAATTGAAAAATAATTTAGTATTATTGTATGGTAAACATTTATGTACAAGACCTGCTGAGAGATCTGTTAAAAAAATAAAATCCCACATTCATCCTGATTTATAAAATAGAACTTAAAGCAAATTTAACCTGTTTGTTTTATTTTAACCCAGGAACTGGTGAAAATAATACACTACAAATATTTAATACAATTTTTTTTATTCAAAAATATTATAATAACCTAAGACACATTTGAATAGCGTAGTTTTCTTAAAATAGTGTGACAGTTATCTATATTACCAGTGCAAATTTCTAAGTACATTTGAAGCGGAAGAACTCTTGGTGAATTTATTTGCAGCAAAATTTTTCGAGCTGTAATCAAATCTCCTCTTAATATGTGACATACTGCGGCCTTCGCCCATACTGAAACTGCTATCATGTCACGTAATTGGTTAGGTAGCAGCGAAACCAGATCATGAATCATGGGTGGATTTAAATGTTCAACTGCATCTGTTATTCTGTCGAGGTTTATAAGTGCTTCTGCGGCATAAATGTGGGCCCAAGCTTTGTGTCCACAGGAAGCATCTGGCTGAGACAAAAGTTCATTAGCACTCATGAGTGCAGACAGGGGATCCTGTAAATGCAGCAGAATGTAGCTCTGCAGTACTAATATAGAATTTTTTAATTCACATCTTTGCTTCCAATTTATTGGAGGACCTGGAGGTGCTTGAATGAAGGGTGTAGTCGTGTCAGTTGGTGTTTCTTGTATAGGTAGAAGAGCTATAGCATTTTTTAAACACAAAGCGGCAAACTCTAAACATAATGAAGGAATTGCAAAAGATTCACCAGACGACGTAAACTTCTCTTTCAGATCTTTTGTCAACAATATTTTTGTGTGGGGTCCACTTCCTAATTTTTTTACAGTCATTTGTTTAGTTTCATCTCTGCAACAAGATTTAACACAGCATTCTGCTAATCTCAGCCAAATTCTTGGATTATTGGGATAGTGACGGGCAGCTTCTACCAGACACTCAAATGCACCTTCAGCGTTGTTGGCTGCCAACAGAGCCAATCCCAGGTTATAGACATACAGCGGCCTATCTTTACAGACATACAGTTTTTCACTATCATCACTTTCTATGGCCTTAAAATGTTCCTTCACAGCATTTTGAAAATATTTCACAGCCAAAAAAGGTTTTTTGATAGATAAATAAATAACACCCAAGTTATTATTGATGGCAGCCCATATGTCTTCTCCCTGTGACTTATGGTTATAGTTGTGTTTCAGTGTTCTGTACTGGCCCAAGGTAGTGGAAGCTTCATTAACATCACCATTCATGTAATGTTGTTGTGCCAATATGAAGATATTTTCAATACAATCTGGTTTTAATTTAATTCCTTGTCCCAAATACAACTGAGCTCTACTGACAAGTCGTTCATATAACTTATTTAATTCAGCATTTCCTTTCACAGATTCTCCGTATGTTTGGGCAATGTCTAGAGTTTTTTTGTAAGTTCTTCTACACAGGGTAGCCTCCAAAAGCAGCATAACTATTTTTTGTAACAAGCTTTGATCCTTTATGTTTGTAATCAACAACTTCTCCAATAAGGCTGCACATTGGTAATAATATCGAGTATGATAGAGAATGACAGCATAGTTGTAGTAAATGAATGGTGTGGAGTAATCCTTTGCCTCAATGTCTGGAAAATTTAGACCTGTTAACTGAGCAATTTTCGACTTGAATTTATCAATATCCTTAAACTCACTAGACGTGAACTCCACTACAGCTTTATTATGTTGTATTCTTTTGAGAAGATTGTTGTTTGTTACTATGCACTCTAACTCATTCAGATGTTGCAGGGTCGCATTGAAATCTTTCTTGCGAAAAGATTGGCAGGCTAGTATCACCAAATCCTCTTTATTAGACATATTTATTTAATGTACAAAAGTAAAAGAAACGATGCCGAGCCCTTGAGGCCAGACAACAGCTATGGTGATTTTACAATAATTATTTGAAAGTTTTCGTATACCTAGCATTTAAGCTAATAACCTTCTAATAACTGATTGTCTCCCTCAATATCCATTTATATTTTTATATTATTATTGAGTTTATAAAAGGGTTAGCTCACAAAGTACCTAAATATTGTTTCTTATTTTTTGAGAATCAAGTAAATCTGTTCTGTGTTGAGAATGCAGCAAAAAATCTCTTTCTTTCTTCTTTTTCTTTTTCTTCGTTTTTGGCAACTTGACACAAAGACCAAAGTATGTGTATGTTGCACAGGTATGTTGTGCCACAGACAAGGTAAAAAGGTAAGGAATATGGCGGGAAAACCGTATTCCTCCCATAATAATTTTCAGCATCGTTTTCATGTAATATCGTCAGGTCATAAGTTAGTCAAAGTCTAAGTACAAGTCAATACAGTCAAGGAGTCAAGTCGGTCGTTTCAGTAAAGTGGTAGACGCTTTACTGAAACTTTCAATGGAGTTTTGGAGGGAACACAAAATCGCACGTTTCTGAATAATGCATCACTTTCCTACACTTGTGCACGATAACGAATATCTAATGGTTAATATTCTACCAATATTACACATTAAAAACCCAACTTAACACAATTTTAGGAAAATAATACAAAATCACAACATCACTCTTTCACATTCCCGGCAAAACCGCGAAAAATCTCTTTCTTTCTTTTCTTTCTCTTCGTTTTTGGCAACTTGACACAAAGTATGTGTATGTTGTGCCACAGACAAGGTAAAAAGGTAAGGAATATGGCGGGAAAACCGTATTCCTCCTATAATAATTTTCAGCATCGTTTTCATGTAATATCGTCAGGTCATATAGTCAAAGTCTAAGTAAAAGTCAATACAGTCAAGAAGTCAAGTCATTCGCAGTAAAGTGGTAGACGCTTTACTGAAACTTTCAATGGAGTTTTGGAGGGAACACAAAATCGCACGTTTCTGGATAATGCATCACTTTCCTACACTTGTGCACAATAACGAATATCTAATGGTATTCTACCAATATTACACATTAAAAACCCAACTTAACACAATTTTAGGAAAATAATAGAAAAAAAAAATCACAACATCACTCTTTCACATTCCCGGCAAAACATGCGAAAAATCTCTTTTCTTTTCTTTTCTTTCTTTCTTTTTCTTCGTTTTTGGCAACTTGACACAAAGTATGTGTATGTTGTGCCACAGACATGGTAAAAAGGTAAGGAATATGGCGGGAAAACCGTATTGCTCCTATAATAATTTTCAGCATCGTTTTCATGTAATATCGTCAGGTCATAAGTCTAGTCAAAGTCTAAGTACAAGTCAATACAGTCAAGGAGTCAAGTCGGTCGTTTCAGTAAAGTGGTAGACGCTTTACTGAAACTTTCAATGGAGTTTTGGAGGGAACACAAAATCGCACGTTTCTGGATAATGCATCACTTTCCTACACTTGTGCACGATAACGAATATCTAATGGTTAATATTCTACCAATATTACACATTAAAAACCCAACTTAACACAATTTTAGGAAAATAATACAAAATCACAACATCACTCTTTCACATTCCCGGCAAAAAACCCCTGCGAAAAATCTCAAAAATCCACAAAAAATCTAAATTATACTTCTTCTTCTTTTTTTTCTTATAATGGCACTTCGGCAGCTTCGGCTTTAACAGCATTTTGCGAAAACCAACTTCAGCATGGACCGGGTCCGTCTATCTGTACTCTGTAGAAGCCTTAAGAGGCCGAGACCCTCGAAATTTTCATACATTCTTAATACCAAAATCATTTTCTCATACGAAAATATTTAACATGTTTGAGTCATTTTTCAGCTTAAGATAGTAATTACCTAGGGTCCTGAACAATTTTTTTTACAAAATATTTAAATACTAACAAAAAAATTTTGTGTTTAAATATTTTTTAGTAAATTTACTACTAAATATTTAAACACCAAAAAATAGACAAAAACACTAAAAAATATATAAATAAATAGTAAATTTACTACAAAATATTTAAACTTTAAAAAATATTTTTTATTATTTAAATATTTTGTAGTAAATTTACTATTTATTTATATATTTTTTAGGGTTTTAGTCTATTTTTTTTGATAATAATTACTATCTTATGCTGAAAAATAACTCAAACATGTAATGTCGGCTGTACACTCTCGCCGAGGCCAGAGTGCGAGAGTGTAAATGGGTGCGCTCGCCTCGTCTCACCTGTCTCGGATCCTCGGACCTCTCGGTCCGGTGTCGGTATATTGCGCCCGAGTCAAAGGGTCTCGCGAGGAAAGCGAGCGCATTACTGTACACTCTCGCGTTTTTCACTACTAGTCGCGCCGCTAGACAGTGCAGAACCGAAAAATAATAATAATAAAACGTCATTATCAGTCATTATCTGTGAGAAATAAAATTAAATATGATTATAGGTCTTTGGATTAGGTACAATGATATCTTTCAATGCATGGTGATTGGTGAATGGTGATCATTGATCGTAGATACGTTTTCGCCATTTTTTTATTTTTGTATTTTTAATGTGTGAATATTTGATAATTACTAGTTATTTATAATAGCTCATAGCACAAAGAGCTACGGCAGCTGCAAGATAAGTGTTTTCGTCCATCTCATAGAGAAAAATAATGGTCCATCTTCTCTGAGTTCATAACTACGATTGAACTAAGCGAGAATGTACATGATCGCACTCGGGCAAGGGGCTCTCGCACGAGACTCTCGCCCGAGAGCTCTCGGCGAGAGTGTACAGCCGACATATTTTCGAATGAGACAATGATTTTGGTATTAAGAATGTATGAAAATTTCGAGGGTACCCCGGGCCCTTAAGTTCAACTGCTTTACCCTCATATAGGTAACTCTAATCTGTGACAGATCTGTGATTCTGTGTTCAACTGTTGTCAAAAGTCAAAACCAAAACTCAAGTCAAAACTGTAAACAGCCACTGATCTCTATTATACAAGTACGCTGGATAGCTGATACAGACCTGCTTTTTGTGCCTACTTGAAGCGGAATTTGAAGCGCCCCCATTATTCGGGTAGAGAACTAAATTTGACGTATCACGTAACCACAACCAATAACAACAGCTGTTGTCATCAGTATTAGTTCCAAATACTCTCACTACTGCTATCAGCGCCAATATGGCGGCTTTCAAACGTCATTTTTACGTCAGATTTAGTTCTCTACTCGAATAATGGGGGCGCTGATTCCGCTTCAAATAGGCACAAAAAATAGCTGTCATTTCAAAGGCCAGCACTCAGCAGGTTTTTGTCTTTCTCTGTACTCTAATCTGTGTTCACTACATACAAAATTACTATATAAAATAGTAATTGGTTTACCAATAATTATTATATATATTTCTATTTTTGTTGTAATTCTAAGGCCGGCGCCACACATAGCACAAACATTTGAACACATATTTGAACACTTGTTTGTACACATGTGTAGCACGGGACTTTGAGACTTTGTTCACAGCTTTGTACAAACATTTGCACTTTGCCCTTCGATGTCGGTTTTTTGGCGCACATCAAAGAGCTCAAAGATCTATGTTCAAATGTTTGCTTACCTGCTACACATATGCGCAAAGTTCACTTGACACTTCTGTGTAGTCCATAGATAATACAATATATACAACCACAGACTACATGTCATGTAGTCTGTGGTTGATCGAAGTATTTTGCCGGGAATGTGAAAGAGTGATGTTGTGTTTTTGTATAATTATTTTCCTAAAATTGTGTTAATTGGGTTTTAATGTGTAATATTGGTAGGGCTAAGGGCCCGGCCGCACCTGCGTCTATCGTCTGAAGCTTCGTGCTATGAGACGATACCTACTATTGGACGATACAAGAAGATCGTCCAACAGAATCGGTTTTAGCGCGAAGCACTACGCATAATATGCGGCCGTGGCAGTAGAATATTATCCATTAAGATATTCGTTATCGTGCACAAGACGTGTGGGAAAGTGATGCATTAAGTATTTATTCCATTACACTAAATTTAGAAATCTAAATGATTTAGTCACTAAATTTAGTGAAGTGGAATAACATTTAGAAAGCTAGGATCCTAATTAGTGTACTAAATCGGCAAAAATGTGGCTTCTAAGTTCTAACTTCTAACTGACTAAATCAGTGTTGCCAGATGGTTTCAACCTTTTATTGTATTAAAGTCAATATATTTTAATATGTTATACGATCTGGAATCCATTCATAATTAATTTCTAAAGTCTGCTGGTTCCAAATAGTTCAGAAAGTTCATGATTCATAATTTTTCGTGGAGCAAAAATTCTTTCAACCATCTTTTTCGCCTTTTATTTATTTTGATTTTTTGTTGGTTTGACAGAACTGGAGCCATTATGAAAACGTCTGGCCAAAATCGCCGCGTCGTCACAACTGATTTTTAATCTGTGCAACTGATTTAGTTACTAAATTAGGACAAGTGGAATAAGTAGCTTCTAATTTGTCTTCTTTTTAGAATCCTATTTAGAACTTCTAAATTTAGTGTAATGGAATAACTACCCAGAAACGTGCTATTTTGTGTTCCCTCCAAAACTCCATCAAAAGTTTCAGTAAAGCGTCTACCACTTTACTGAATCGACTGACTTGACTTTCTGACTGTAATGACATTTACTTAGACTTTGACTAGACTTTAGACCTGATAATATGGAAAACGATGCTGAAAATTGAAATAAAAAATATTGTTTTCCTGCCATATTATATTATGCTCGACACTGGCCATGGCTAAAGCCGAAGTGCCATAATAAGAAAAAAAAAATTCTTGTCTGTGGTCAGTTGTCACGTCAAATCAGTCGTCCGTCTTGTTTGACGTCCTTGCAACAACTGTGAAGTGAAAATGTATGTGAAACTCTGTGAAACATGTCTGGCAGGTTCAACATACAAGTGTTCAAATGTGTGACAAAGTCTGTGTTCAAACATTTGTGCTATGTGTGGCGCCGGTGTTAGTATAATAACATAAACGGACAAAACAGTCTCAGGATTCAATTTACGAAAGACCATAGAAGGAAAAATAAGTTAAAACAGCTGCAATATTAATTTGTTACGGAATATTACAATTTAACTACAAGAGGCGGACCGTAAATTCGTTTTTTAATGTGTTAATAATATGTCGTACAACGTTTTATATATAACTTGAAAACTGTGTACATATCATTATGTTCAGAAGATCAATATTTTTGCTTGCTTTTTTGGTTATACTACTGTACTTTTCAATAATTTTATCGATGTTAAATCCTCTAAATGGAGATAAGAGTTCCTACTATAGAAAGTCATATGCGGGCCACTTGGGGCTGATCAGACGAACACCAACAGTAAAGTGGTGTAGAGAACTGCAGTGGCAATCACCACCATCACCCAATGTGGTGGCCCTGGTCTCTCACCCGGGTAGTGGCAACACATGGCTCAGATATCTTCTGCAGCAAGCAACAGGTATAACCTTGCATCTATTGATACCATAAAGTTAATATACCTAGCGGAATAGAGCAACAAACTCGAGCTGTCGAAAGAAACCGAAATTGGTTTTCATCTGTGTGAAAAATATGTGTACGTATACACTTACACAAGCATGATTGAACATGAATTCTATGAGATTAAATTGTGAACGGGCTGATCCGGGCTGACTGGATGTCAAAAAAAGAGTGCTGCTGTCATGTATCACACGTCTCTTTTTACCATGCAGTGTTACTGATAGTGACTTTCTCTATTCCGCTAGGTATATTAACTTTATGATTGATAGATACATCATTACAATGTGGAGGCATAATATACAATTTTATACTACAATATTTTGGAAACGGACAAAGAGTTTCTTACATCCATAAGTATCTAAATAAAGTCATCAGCTAGTGTGTTAAATGCATGCTTTATATTTCTAATAGTGAATTTTTTTTTATAAAATTTATAGGCATTTTAACTGGATCAATATATATGGATTACGGGCTACGAATGCATGGATTCCCCGCAGAAAATGTAACAGATGGATCGGTGTTAGTAGTAAAAACACACGAGCTTTCACCTACGGACCCACATAAGTTTATGTCAGCAGTTCTGTTGATACGAAACCCACGAGATGCAATACTGGTAACTACTGTCATAAGCATGGTAGTTTTATCTTCTTTGTGTTATCTATTTAAAAAAAGTTATACATTAATCATAGAATTCCTGTGATATATTTTAAATCCTCGATCACAGATTCTTGGAAATCTATTGTTCTTTTATTGTTATCGTGGTCGCATGCGACCACTCGGGGCTTGAAAGGATAAATACTTAGATACAATAATAGCCAAAGATATCTGAAATATAATATTTATTTCAGAATTAATGTTATTTTTTCATTGAAATTGCTTATTTTGAAAAATAAAATTTAAATATTATGTAAGTATATTTTTTATTTGATTCAAATCAAATCTACCATCTATCATCATCATTCATCAATCATCATCTATAATTAAAAGTCAACATATTCAATATAGAATTGTTCTAGTCTTGTGATAGTTTTATTTTTTGCATGAGATGTATTTTTTCTAGTGTATGTTTGTGTTTTGTACACTTTTTATAGTTAATAATTTTATTTGCAGTGGTCTGTGTTGCTGTAAACTTACTTGCATAATAACAATGCCTTCATGATATTATTGCTGGTAATTATTATTTAATTTTATAATTTATTTTTGGTTAAACTCATGCACAGCTATTTTGTAATATACATTCTGTTGTATTTGTCCATGAATCATGATTGTATGAAACTAATTTTATAATAATATGGTAACTGACACAATTAAAAAGAGCTATAACATCAATTTACCTAATCAAAAAGGCCATGAGTAATATTGAGTGACTAAAACATGTTTACTTTTTTGAGATGATTCATCATTTTAATCTAATTTCAGGCAGATTTCAACAGACTTCACAAAGGTCACATAGGTACAGCGTCAAAATCTGCCTTTAGAAAGAGGACAGAAGGTCATACTAGATCAGGTGAATAAAAGTACTATTAAAATGTTTTTCTTTTTAATATTTGTTAGTTCTTCTAGTTAAAAAGCACTTACGAATATACCAATACTAATCTAATGTCAGTAATTATTTTCAGTGGCACACACAGATATGCAGTTATCATTTAACAGACTACTGGCCACCATTAACTCTATCCAAGTGATTAAATGGCCAAAGACTCTAGTTATCAAAAGAATTAATATCAAATAGTATTTTTCAGACTGGGAAACATATGTCTTCAACCAGTTGAGAATATGGGAGCATTTACACTGGAGCTGGCTCCACCACTTCTCAGGGCCAGTGCACATAGTTTTTTATGAAACTCTGGTAGATGACACCCAGTGCACTTTAGGTGGAATACTGAATTTCCTGAACCAAACTGTGTCAGAAGTAAGTATATATAATATATTTACCAGAACGAAATTATGGCCAAGTGGTACCTACTAGTTTGGGTGTCAATAATGTTTCTGTCTTGTTGTTTAACTACATGAGAAAAAAATTTTTTTAGCAATTTTTTGGCCTTAGCATTTGATTTAAATACTTAGTTTAATTTTGTTAAAGAAGATCAAAATTGTATGTTTTTTAACAAAATTGTAATTTTACTTTTACCAGGAACATATGGAGTGTACCGTTGCCAATAAAGAAGGGATCTACAGGCGGCAGAAGAAGCTTCACAACTTTGAACCTTTCACACAAGAAATGTATGCAGCCATAGATGTTGTCAAAAAGAGAGTTCAACTTATGGTGCAAGACTATCGAAAAAGAAACAACTGTACAAGTTCACATTAACATTTTCCAAGAAAAACTAAAAAGAAGTAACTTATAACAGCTGATGATGATGAATTATGGCTAAGAACAATGTATCACATTCAATTTGACAGATACATAAAATAACACTCCATTATTTGCATCAGGGTTAAAGATCTAAGGACAATACAATAGCCGTGAAATTTTACTAGGCATTTTACCAGGCATTACAAGCAATAACTTCTTAAAGGAGTAAGATTCGTATTTGAATGTTAAAGTGGTTACTGGTACGTCATAAATGTTAGTACTTAGCTCATCAGTAAATGTTTAAAGCGTCATTTTATAAATGATCTGCTTTTGTCCACGTTGTACCTTCCCTAGCGTAACAATTAGGTATAAATTATTATAGCCTTCTAAATCCCATAGCTGAATGTTGCATCTTTAGTCAAAATATTTTGTTGTTAACAGTAACTTAGCTTTAAATTTTTGACGTAATGTTTCGATGTTCAACTATTGCTCAAAAATACATTTTTATTGCAAACTAAAAGGCCTAAGCGACATCCATAAAGTGTGTAGTTGTACTGGATGTGGTGACTAGTCATATATTTTAACCTAACATAATTGATTATGTTAAACTGTTATGTCTGATCTTCAACGAAACCGCACTTTGTTATATAACACAGTTTGTTTATAATATTAGTACATAGGTACAATGAAAAATTATATACTATATTGTTTCAGACTTCAGATTTAATAAAGTTTTGTTATGAATATACTTTGTACATAATAATATTTCTTATGCTTGAAGTACTCGCATACGCTCGATCGAGCAAAACCCGCAGCTTGGGGGTTTTCGTCCACACATTCAGCATAACTCTATCGATCTATAGGAAACATCGAGCCGGCCCGATGCGAGCCTTCGAGCTGTGAGTTTTGCGATCCACACGGTGGTTTTTGCTCGATTTGGAGTAAAACCGTACAACAACAGCTCTAGGCCCAATTTCACCAACGTGTGTTAGTACTTAGTGCTAACAGCTTAGTCTTCTCTTTCATTCATAAGGAAAACGAAAGAGGTTACGTGATACTTGAAATTCGTTGGCGAAATTGGGGCTTAGAATCATAGACTGGGCTGTTACTTAGTTTTCTTTGGGTAATTAGCTTTTAGCGACATCTAATTAAATAATCGGCCAAGTCCGAGTCGGACTCGCGCACGAAGGGTTCCGTACCATTATAGAGAAAAATTAGGGCAAAATTTGTATTTTTTGTATGGGAGCCCCTCTTAATTTTTTATTTTATATTAATTTATTATTAAATAAGTAAGCATAAAACTAAGCATTATGTGGAAAATTCAAGTACTTACATGTTGCTATTATTGATATAGAGCAAAAAAGACAAAAAAAATCACGTTTGGTGTATGGGAGCTCCCCTTAAATATTAAGTTTATTTTGTTTTTAGTATTTATTGTTATAGCGGCAACGGATAAAATGAAATCTGTGAAAATTTCAACTCTCTAGCTATTACCGTTCTTGAGTTACAGCCTGGAGACAGACAGACGGACAGACAACAAAGTCTTAGTAATAGGGTCCCGTTTTTACCCTTTGGGTACGGAACCCTAATAAAAAAGGGAAAAGAGGGCACTGTCACAGTGCGCTCATTTCCCTTTACACAATGATTTATATTAAATATTATAATATTACACAAAGGAAACTGATACTAAAGCTAATTAACGCAATCAGCGTTATATATTTGGGTCAGCTCGTTTGAAAGAAACATGTTAAGTGTTCACACCAGCACATAACGTGCACATAACCAGGAAGAAAATAATTAAACAACAAATCCATAAAACTAAATACGCTTTATTTCACATTGTGTCAATATTCAATGGTCACAAAATGTTCTCACATTAACGGAATTTAAATTAATACATACTTTCGATATAAAATATATGTAATCAATAACAATCCCTCTTCGATACATTTTCCTCGACAGTGAATGGCGTGAGAATATTTGTACATAGGTCTTAAATAGTGACTGTTTGTAAACTAGTATGTATGTATATAAATACGCCACAGCGCCGCCAGCGGAACTAATGTTCTGTGTGGGACGTGGGTCTGCTGCGGTCGTCCCGGGACGTGTTGCCTCGACAGCAACGGAGGGATGTACAGATGTTACACTACAGCGCGAGCTATGGTATGAACGCTCCTCGACATTTAGGGGTTTCATAAGAATTTAGAGTTGTGCAAGTCTCGTAAATATTGGAAAGTAATTTCGGTATTGATTATTGGCCGTTCCCTATATTCAATCTATTTCTAGTTTGACATACAACCGATCGCAGCTGACATAGAATTGACATAAAATATATGGAGCTAATGTCTAATGTGAGCTATTCCTATCTCAAGTAAGAGATAGATCAAATATTGGGAACGGCCGTTAGTCAGTGAAAATCGCCCACAATAGTCGCTATCAACAATAATTTCATAAAATCAACGAACTGTCACCGCAGCGGTGCGCAGTCACAAGTTAACATGACATTAAACTCTCGTATATGATACAAAATATTTACGGATATCACAAATAAAACTGTTATAAACTAAGAATGATATCTCCTGCTGCAGGCCGCTCGCATGACATCGCCGATACAACTACAGCACAACAAAACTACTTCATGTTTTGTTTAACGTTATAATCGTAGCCAGCTTTATAAACATGATAACTTAGCACAGGATTTTCGTAGAATTCGTGTGTCGACCGGCCTGCGTCAATTTACATAATTACACAATTAAACATTGAAAATTAATTAAGACCAGAAACCAAATAAGTAAATTACATTAACATATTTATAAAACAGAACTCTATAATACACTACATTACGAAAACAAACATTTATACAAATTAATATTATTGACACTAATGTCGCAATAAATACAACGGCTTCGTCCCGCGAGGGGCAACGCGGACCGCGGCTGCCGCCATCACAGTTTGGGTGGCCGCTTTTAAATCTAATAATTCAGTCTATAGCGGCGCCGGGCGAGGCAGCCGGGTTCGCGTTGTCGTATAATATTCTACAAATTCGTACAAAAAAAAAACAAATCAGCCTTCAAGTGATACATTTCTTCGCCATTTTCCTAACGCACACAACCTCCCCCCTTTCACCCCAAAACGTCTAACGGCACACTCGTGCGGTCGTCCGTTTTCACGCGTGTTTCAGCAATGGCGCTGTAGATCAAACTCAAACCGTGCACTCCTTATATCTTTATTCTAATAATCAAGGCGGCTGACTAGTTCAATAGGAGGTATCGACGCTGATATTTCATGAAATTAGCTGTGTGTTAAACGCGCTAACGTGCTTCCGGGCCCAAAATTAAAACGATATCCGGCGAGATTTATTTACAGTAAGGACGCTGCTTCTAGTGCGTTTTGATTGGACATGCCTTAGATATCGTATTTTAATAGAGAGCTAAGAAACGGCAAGAGCATAATCGTACAGGTTAGCACAATTTGGATACATGTTGTTAATATCGATACCGACAAAGTAATATTGTAAGCGTGATCAAGCAAGGTACTCGAGTACATGATTGTCCGGTTATTGTAGCTCGTAGTTAGGTCCACTACATAAATACATCGGTTATTAAGAGTAATTCTGTTTGGAGTTTTTTTTTTTAATAAATGAACAAATCTGCAAACTACCGATATAAAACCAACAAGATAAGGCATCATTATTGCATTGTATTACTATAACCGAACGTATTATATTTACGTAGAAGATAATATCTGTGTATCAGCAAGGCCGGCTATGCGGCGTGGACGTAGGGGGGCGGCGCTAGGCTTGCGGCGCGAGGGGCGGCGCTAGAGGCGGCGCGGAGGGCGGGGCGCGCGGGGCGGGTCACCGCGGGCCGCGGCAGCGTCGGCACACGCGCACCGCGCCCACCTCGCCCCAGGACATCTCCGAGCACGAGCCGCAGAAGATTCCGCCGCACCGTCTGCAAAACAACGCGACTACTTTTAGTAACAATAATCGTACTCGATATACTTAAATAAATTTTTATTTAAATAAATGATGGGGGAACGGGTATAAAGCAAAGTTTTGGAATTAGTTCCTTATTCGCGTGGAATTAGTTCCCTATTCGCGTTGCGAAATGGGGCTAGACGGAAAAAGCTGTAACGACACGACACAAAAGTGTTAGCCGACACTTTTTTAGCACCTGCGAAGTAGTGGCAGAGAGCATTGATAGTATTCTTGGGCGTCAACTAGATGGCATTTTTGAGAATAAACGGCGACATTTACCGGAGGTTTAAATATTTTTGAAGTGAAAACTTCTTTAGCGGCGTTGAGCACTTTTGTGGGATGGGTAAAAACTGTGAAACTCGCGTCAGGTCACGTGTGCTGATCGAAAAACCGTAAGACGGTTGGAGAGTAGTGTTGTAACATCGAAATCGATTAATCGAACAATCGATTGTTTTTTTGATGATATTTTTTAATCGATTGTAAGGGTTTCGATTAATTAAAAAAATCTATTTTTAATCTATTTTCATAAAAAATTGGTTAATAAGCAGGTTTTCACTTCTGCCGGCACTCCCGGAGTGCAACCCGTTTTTTTTACAATTCCTCAAGTGTCGTTAGTATTCCTGGGCGTCAACTAGATGTCGTTTTTTATAACTTCGTTCCATCCGGGTGTCCCTTGACATCTCTCATGTTTTTTATACTAATTCATCACGTAATACGTGGTCACTTTGCACTACGCAAACGTGCAGCCTACGTTTCAAATGACACTAATTACGATAATAGACGTTAGTTCCATCATAGAGTAATAAAATAGTTATAGAGTTTCAAAGCCCATACAAACCAGCGTGTCTGCAGTTTTTAGTTCTCATCTGAACGATAGATGGCATTGAGTGTATCAAATTATCCCAAGATGGCCCAAGGAGTAAAAAATAAAACGCCATCTAGTAGACTATTTTAAAACACGTTCGCTAACTGCAAAATTCTTTCAGAGATGTCGCTAATTAATTTTAATCGGAAATTATATTTATTGAAGTTTTCTTAAACTAATGTTTTTGGCTCTTTAAAAATAGCTGTATTTTTTTTTACAAATATAAAATTTTAAAAAATATGAAAAATTTTTGTTCCGTCGGCGGGATTTGAACCCGCGACCACCGGCTTGAGCTATCAAGTATTACCCATTCACAATTCACAGCATTGTATCACAGGCCACAGCGATGCGGTGCGCCGTGCGGCGCGGCGCGCGCCGTTGCCACCAAACCACATTTTGTGTTGTAAAACGATAACTTATCTTATAAACAATGGGATATAATAAGTGTTCAGTGTACAGAATATGTAAATCTGATTCAAAAAACAAAAAGGATTTAAATTGTCATAAAATATAATATCGACTCACAGTTCACACTAATATTGTGTTGGCCTTGGTGGCATTTATTTGCAATTTGCATCTCTGTTTTATTGTAATTACGTTGTAAGAAGTGTAACAAGGAGAGAAACAATATAGAATAAAAATAAAAATAAAAACTGTCAAATACCCTGTTACATACTAATTACTACCTACCTAGCTAGGTACACAGGGCCACACATCAAGTGTAACATTATGACCTTTGGACCGTCCTTACCGCGCACGTAATAAGAGCGAGTTTTGAAGTGCTTCTGTTACACCTGACGTGTGGCCTACCGTACCTACCAATTGTTATAATATGATTCATTATTGTTGGATATTTTATATATCCGAATGCGTCTTCATCATTTTAATCCTTCGATCGTGGATTCTTGGAAATCTATTGTTATTCTATTGTGTCTTGCTCACCGGTGAGCTTATGGGGCTTGATAGGTTAATAACATTTTTAAATCCATACTAATTAGTAATTACTAATATTATAAATGCGAAAGTGTGTCTGTCTGTCTGTCTGTCTGTTACCTCTTCACGCCCAAACCGCTGGACCGATTTTGCTGAAATTTGGCATGGAGATACTTTGAGTCCCGGGAAAGGACAAAGGATACTTTTTGTCCTGGAAAAATGTACGGTTCCCGTGCGATTAACGAATTTTGGTACAACGGAGTTGCGCGCATCATCTAGTAAAGAACTCAAATCATCTAAAAATAAAGTTTCACGTAAATATCTGGCAGTACGACATAATATGTAAATATAACACGCTGATTAATTACAAGCACAATATTTTATTTTTATTTTATTTCCCGTTTCGTGGCAAGTGGCAACCCTGGCATATCTGCTTGGTACTTACACCACAGTATAGCAATATAATTAATATATTGCTATACTGTGACTTACACCGGTGGCGGCATCGTGCGACATCAAAGGCGTTTCGTTACTGTAGGGATATTATATTGCTATACTGTGATAATAATATTATGTAAGTACACAAATCCAGTCTCAATGATCATTAATCACATTTTCACACTTTGCAACCCTCTCCTCGCATGTGCGGCGGCTGCGGCCGCGCGGCGTCATTAGAAATATAATATCAGCACGGTTTTAAACTTTTTAAATTAGGGTTCCGTACCCAAAGGGTAAAAACGGGACCCTATTACTAAGACTTCGATGTCTGTCCGTCTGTCTGTCTGTATGTATGTCTTCAAGCTGTAACTCAAGAACCGCTAGATTAGCTAGAATATAGACAGAGACCAGACATACTAGACTTTTGAAATTTTCACAGATTGTGTTACATATCTGTTGCCGCTATAACAACAAATACTAAAAATAAAATATATAACTGTATCATGGTCTCTGAGACTATATATACATATAACCAGAGACCAGACATACTAGTCTGGTCTCTGATATAACATAATATCACGGACCAATATATATATATAATATTTATTATTATTGTAATGTATGATTCATCTATAGCAGGTATAGGTTAAAAAATTAGTGTCCTTTGATGTTTCCGACACCGCGCGGCGAAGTTCGCCCGAAGGGTATGAAATACAAATATGTTAGCGGTTGTCAATGGCCAAGCTACATGATATTATATTTTAAATGTATTTAAATCGGTATATTATGTTGGTCACTTTATATAATTTTGATTAGACGTGATAATTATATTTCAAACTAGCTGTTGCCCGCGACTTCGTCCGCGTTAGTATAGTAGATCACGTCCCAAGTATTATTTTTAAAAAATATTCAATGTACAGAATTGACTTTCCTACGATTTTATTATATGTATAGATAGATGACTTAGTTTGTTCCTACAAAGGATAATTAAGACGCAATACAAACTCCACGATACCTTTTAATTATGAACAAAAGTTTCATGAGGAATAAGGGGGGGGGTTGGGGGGGCGCAGCCCCCCCAAAACAAACGACACTGGAAAACCGTATGTGTAGTTTAGTTTTTAACGTTGTTCTTAAAAAAGATATATAACGCCGCAACACCGCTTTGTTTGAAGCAAAATTTGAAGAGGTGGGGGGGGGGGGGCTTTGGGGGGGGCGAAGCCCCCCCCCCAAGAAAAGACCGATGCCAAAGCTCCCAGCATGTTAATCAAACGACACTCGAAATTTGTATAGAAAAGATAGACAAAAGCTCATAGCATGGCAAGGAGTGAAGATAGATACAAAGTGTGAAGGAGAAATTTGTAGGAAATTTTATGGGCTTTCGTTACGTACTGGACATTTTTTCTCTACAACGCACCGTTTTAGCGATATGAGCAAAAAACTAAAAATATTGAAACTTGAGCCCCTCCCCCCGCCCTTGGTGATATCGTCATAATATATAGCCTATGTGTTGACCCGACCTCTATATAATATTCGTGCAAAATTTGAAGTAAATCCATTCAGTACTTTCTGAGTTTATCCCGGACATACATACAGACAAACAGACAATCAGACAAACAGACAAAAATTCTAAAAACTATATTTTTGGCTTCCATATCGATTGTAGATCACGTCCCAAGTATTATTTTTCAAAAATATTCAATGTACAGAATTGACTTTCCTACGATTTTATTATATGTATAGATAGTAATAAGTAAGGTACTTGATTGTGACAAATAGATTACTTACTTCCGATAAAACTTCCTGTTCTCATATTTCAGTAAATAATTATCCCACAAAAAACATTTTCATGTAAAAATGTTGCCAAGATGAGAACATAATATTATTATAGTTCGTGGTGTCAAAAAGTAGTGAAATCTCATGTAGAGCCAAGTTTCTAATCGATAGCCTGGCCATTTTTCTTTAGTTAGGGTATATTAAGTTCAAAGCCCTGCCGAATAACAAAATGGCCAAGCCACCGATTTTGACTAATGTGTAGAGTTTTTAGATTCTTCTCGTTCGGCTGACACATTATATTATTATCAAATATTTTGCCGCACTTTGGTGTAAAATTAAGGTTTTTAGATTTAGCGCTAAGTATGTAAGGTTAGAAACTTGGCTCTACATGAGATTTCACTACTTTTTGACACCACGAACTATAATAATATTATGTTCTCATCTTGGCAACATTAACACATGAAAATGTTTTTTGTGGGATTTCATTTCTTTTTGTAAGGTGGTTTACGTTGTTTTTTTAGTTCATTTTTTTCTTAATTTTTTTGGTGTATTTCTTTTAGATTTCAGTACACAGATGGTAAAAACGGATCTCTATTCCTAGACTTCATTGTCTGTCAGCTGCCCGTCTGTCTGTCTGTCTATCTGTCTCTTGGAAGTATCTCAAGAACGGTAGTAGCTGGAGAGTTGAAATTTTCATCGATCATGTATTTCTCTTGCCGCTATAGCAACAAAAACAAAATTGTTAAGGCCCTAATGAGGTTTATACTTGAAATAAACGCAAGTGGACTGTGTAACAAATATATTCGTAATATACAAAAGAATGCCCAATGCCCATATGCAATACGTACAAGCTCTGAAGGTGAAGTGGCGAGACGCGAGCGGCGGGGCGCGCGGGTCGCGGTTAGCGATATATGCGCACGCGCAGCCGACGATGCCCGAGGCGGTCCGCTCGGGTGCATTCGGCCGATGTCGATGCGCCGACAAAATAAATTTAATATTTTGGGGGGCTCTCATACAACAAATGTGGTTTTATGTTTTCCTATAATTGATATTTGATAATAATTAATAAATAATAAATGTCGCTGCTGGTCATCTACATCGCATAATACTTGTAAATGTACTCTAGTCAATAAGAGATGTCACTGTTAGGTATCTATAATCTCCATCGCACTATTGTTTGACGTGATGATGTTTGATATAGCCGTTTAACTTTTAGGCACAGGTTTTTTCTTTGAACTAACCGATGTTGTTTATATCCTACAATTAAATATTTGCAAAGAAATGCTGAGACTACGGCTATACTTTGAACTTACATATTTTTAAAATGATTTAAGGTCTAGAGTCTGCAAAGTACAGTTATCTACACTACTATTATAAAGAGGAAAGATTTGTTTGTTTGTTTGTTTGTTTGAGTCGAATAGGCTCCGAAACTACTGGACCCCTTACAATTCGCATTTATAATATTAGTATAGATATAATATTATTTAAAAGGAGGTACGGGATGATTCTTTGGATGATGGAAAAATTACCACATAAATTATTACGTTTTTATGAAATTAAGGGGCAATTAACGAGGATGTGCACTCGCAATATTAGAAAAGTTGCAAGTGCTTTGCCAGCTTTTAAGAGGGGATCTGTTATATAAGATTAGGAGACAAATGAGCCCCCCGAAGGTTGCTCGCCTTGTCGTGGCGGTGGGGCTCAGTAACCGCGGCTTGGACAACCGCGGTGAAGCGAAGAGGCAACCAGGGCCGGCCGGTGTCGCCGCCTGGCCCGAGGAGGGCGCTCCCAGCGGACTGGAGGAGTCCGCTGCGGATGCGCACCGAGGTGGGGCCGCAGAGGAAGAGGCAAGTAGGTATTACGGTGCGCCGCTTGCCCTATCCTCTGCGGCCGAGGACGGATCGCGGGGGGGGGAGAGGCATTGTGGTAGGTTGCCGCTTTCCCTACCCCCCCTGCGAGCTGGCCGTTCCGTTTGAACGGCATTGGTGGGGCCGCAGAGGAAGAGGCAAGTAGGTATTGCGGTGCGCCGCTTGCCCTATCCTCTGCGGCCGAGGTGTGGTCGGTGGCAGAGCCACAGACCTGATCTGCCACATGGCCTCCAAGTAGCAGACTCGGGGGGCGTCTGCTACAGCCCTGGTGGGGGCCGAGGAGGAGGGCGCACGTGTCGTGCGCCCATCGTGGAGTCTTCGGACCGCTGGCGGGGTCGCGGATGTGTGTATCGTTCCCGTGGCCCCGTCAAAAGGCGGCGTGGCGGAAGATGGGGGGGGGTTTTAGTGGGTATACCGTGGTCTCATCAGCTACGGGAGTCCCACATCACCGCTCGGGTCGCCCCCTGCGCCTGGGTGGTATGCGTAATGCATTTCCCCCTCCGGAAACAAAAAAAAAAAAAAAAAAAGGAGACAAATGAGCAAACAGGTCACCTGATGGAAAGTAAGTTCTACCGTCGTCTATAGACACTAACATCAGAAGTGTTGCAAGTGCGTTTTGGGTCTTTGTATTCCTTCATAGGAATAGGCTAAGGGAATCAGCAGAAGAGAACAGGGATAAGGAATAAGGTTTAGGGTGCAGTTGGGCCTCCGCTTAACTCACTCACTAAGCGAAACACAGGGCAAGCGCTGTTTCACGCCGGTTTTCTGTGATTCTATGGTCTCTCATGTCTAATACGTATTTTTTTTGGCACAAGAATTATTTTATACTCTATTTTTAATTTTGTATCTAGCACAAGAAACGGGGGTATCTCATACTAACATCCCCTCTCTATATCAAGGGGATGGGGATAGGTTAGGTTGGGTTTGATAATTTTTTTGTTGTTTCTGTACTAATAGTATGTCACATAGCAAATTTCAGCTTTCTATGACTTCAGGAAGTACCCTAACAATTTTGATGATCGGTGAGTCAGTCCATTATTGTGGGGTTTTTGGACCCCTATAAAATCTAAAGCAAAAATATTTAAACTTTGCGCATTTAATTATTATACTCATGTCATAATATCTTGAAAATTTCAACTATCTGGCATTATCCAAACCAAAGTTACGATGGTGCAAAAATACGACGAAACGTTTCGAGAAAAGGTAGGTAGTGCCCGTGCGCGCTTCGCTTGGCTCATCTTGGCGGGGGCACTCCCATGCCCCCAGATCTTAGTACATTAATTAATATTTAGAATTATGTACTTAACTTATTCTTAGCCATTCTTAATTTCTAATGTATTTTATATGATTTTACTATATTCGAATTGTCAACGGAAGTTCGTTCCATTTTGTGTAAAATGGTATAAAAGCCAGCCATATTGCATTGATTGATTCATTCTGTAATTAACTTTGAAACGTGTAAGGTGAAACTCTGCTCGAATAAATACCGCTCAATGTATAATTCAAGACTTTCCTACTCCCTAATAAATAATAAAAACTAAGGAACTTTATAATAAAGTTAATAATTATTAAATTATTAAAATAATAATTATTCCTATAGTTCGAAGATCAAAACTATAATTCCGGCTATAGACAGGGTTGCTATAGATCGATTTTTTGAATTTGCCGCCATCGCCACGTGATCGTGATGACGATAGGATAAAAAGCCTAGCGAGAGTAAGCGAGATTTTTTGCAGACGACGCGACGGGGCTGGGCGGGCCTGTTAATTTCGCCGCGAACTATAGCACAAAGGGAATCATATTATTATTATTACCAACGCACACGGCACGTGGCGGCGCAGCATGTCCGCGGACAAAAAGCCCGCCCCGCCCCGTCGTCTGGAAAGCGCCTAATATTCTGCATGGTCATGTAGATGCATCCACTTTGCACAATGCCGGATGCCCTATGCTGCCGCCTGCGGCCGCGGTCGGCCCGGCTGGTCTGCCGCCGCGGTTGTTTGCGGAGGCCCCGCAGTCAAAGAAAATATACACTACGCGCGCAGTGCCCTACACGGCGCACCGCGCGTGCGATCGGCGGGCGCGGGGCATGCGCCATGCCATGCCTCCTTACTCCTCAGTATAATTATGCTGTATTATTTTAGCTATTCTTTCGCCCGCTTTTATTGTTATAAACTGTTATAAATTATAATTTATGTGGATGGATAAATTGATTTTATGGAAAATTGTGTAATGAGAAATTTATTGCCATCTACTTGAGGCTAATATTATTATTTAAGTATTTCCCTAGTCTATGATTTCACTTAATGTACAATAAATAAAACACATATTTTGTAATATATTATAATCCTACTATTCTAGTTAATTTCCTACTAATATTATAATGGCGAAAGTTTGTACTTAAATATAATATGTATAGAATAGATGTTTGTTACTCTTCGCGACGTTGTACGAAAATGTACGGTTTCCGGGAAATTCCTAAAATTACCCGGGCGAAGCCGCACGGAACATCTAGTTTTTATTATAATCTTGAGTCGATTTCCATAACATTTCCTTGTAAAAACTTTTAAAAAATCTTAACCACATGAAAGGTTTGAACTCGATACCCCTATATGCCCCATGCCCCTACGTAGTGCTTGATCACGAAACCGCTGGGCTACGAATTCTTAAGCAATCTTAGCGAAATTTTTGAATAGTATTGTCGCGCTGACGGCGTTTTATCGATTAATAATTGCATTGATAATGCCGTACCCACATTCACTTTTTGTAACACACAAAACAAAACACTATTTCATTAAAATTTGTAGTTATTCAAAGTATATTGTACATAGATATTATAATTAAATAATTATGTTTTGCGCCATCTAGTGTTCAAATAGCAAGCTACTTAGTAAGCGTGTTAGCTATCGGCCGCGGCGCCATCTAACAATTGTTGCTTAAATACTAACAATAAACATTGATTGGGAAGTATTTTTAGAAAATCATAATTATGATCCTACGAGTGTTTTAATGATGTTGTAAAAATGCAGAAAAATGTTCTTTTGTGTTTTAAGGTTACCCCTTTTGATTTGATGGGCTCGTTTTGTTGTAATATATCATTTTCAGATATAGCCAGAATCGATGATAGCGCCATCTAGATTTAGCCTGCTTTTTTCGTACACGCAATTTTGTATGGGACTTGATTGTCTATGTATGATTGGTTTATGGTTCCATCAAGTATAATAATATTATGTATACCTGCAGTGGTGTCTTCTACGCGCGAGCCAGAACTGGTTGCGGCAGTGCTGGCAGCGCGGCGCGGCGCTGTCAGGCAGCCACACGACGCCGCGCGCCTCCTCGCCCACCTCCACCTCGGACGCGCTGCCACTGCTGCTGCTCGCCGCGCTGCTGCCCCGCCCTCCGCGCCCCCCAAGACCGCACACGCCGTTCTGACTCACCTACACAAGTATGATTTATTTATTTAGATATTCATTTACATGTAAATCCTCATATGTACAGCGTTTTAATTGATTTCGATGTAATGATATGTTTAACCTCTTGAACCCCACCGACACCATAACGAGCCACCCGTAAAAATTTAATACTACTAATTTTGACATCCCGGTATTCGAGAGGTTATGTCATGAATGGCAAGCTTATAATGCTTCCAATAAAGCATTGCTGCGCAATAAAGAAAATAGCACTTTATTTTTTCGAGTTTATTTTTTTTTGTAATACAGAAAATAAATTGAAACAAGTTAACAAAAGAAGTAACTAATTTAGGTGTGAAGCTACAAAAAAAAAACAAAAATTTCAATCGTTTCAGTTTCTAAGTAGACTTACACAACATTCTTAAAGATTCATCTAAAAAATAATCAGCTGTCGTTTCAAAACGATTAGCCACGTACCTGCGGCGGCAGCGGGCTAGCGGGGTCGGTGCGGGGCGGCGGCGCGGCAGGTGACGTCGCGCGACGCAGCGCCGCGCGCGCACACCTCAGCTGCTCGCTCAGCTCCTCTACCACTCGCTATGTAAAATTACACAGTTTATATTATGTTAAATAAAATTCACAGTTTATATGATACAAAATCAACCTGCTCACGATTGCAGTAGGTACGTATATGATAATTGATAATACTAGATGACGCCCGAAACTTCGTTGTGCCAAACCGTACATTTTTCCGGGATAAAAAGTATCCTATATTACATTGAAACTAAATAGTATTTTATACAGTGGATTTTACAAAATTACAAGTTTGCCAGTATTTGTTAAGAAAATATAATTAAGCTTTGAAAAAAACAGAACTACCTAATTTTAAAATGAAACTATATTACTTTAAAAATAGAATACCTTCTGATGTAGTATAATCTGATGCAGTCGCGCCTGTAGCGGGTCTACGGCGGGCGGCAGGCCGTCCGCGCTGTCTGCGCCTGCACGCGCCGCCTCCGCGCACGCCGCGCACGCGCCGCAACACGCGCACGCACTCTCCGAACCTGTACACAATGATTATTGTATAGCTATGTTATAGTGTATGAAATCTTATATGAGTTGTGGTAAAACCAACTTACAATATTTTTGAATTTAATAATATAGACGCTTGGATAGCAAAATATTTGACATACTGCAAGTAATAGTTTATTTTGTAGGTGATTCTCCGCTCAGTGCTAAAAACGCCATCTATTGACGCCCAGGAATACTAACGACACTTTTGTGGAATTGTAATAAAATGTATTTAAACGTCCGGTAGATGTCTGTTTATTTTCAAAAATGCCATCTAGTTGACGCGCAGGAATACTATCAACGCCCTCTGTCCTAATAGGCAGGTACTAATAAAAA
Organism: Plebejus argus; assembly: GCA_905404155.3. Classification (NCBI taxonomy): domain Eukaryota; kingdom Metazoa; phylum Arthropoda; class Insecta; order Lepidoptera; family Lycaenidae; genus Plebejus; species Plebejus argus. The sequence continues at coordinate 10,611,931 of FR989933.1, forward strand.
AGTGTCAAGGTCAAGACGTGTAGTTCCGTCCAGTCTCCTTTCGCAACGCCGAACGCGCCATAAGGAACTTTGTTCCAAAAAATATCCTTACCTAGCAGCGAGTAAGCGGGCGGGGCTGGCGGCGCGGCGGGCGGGGCGCGGGCGGCGCGGCGCGGGGAGGCGGGGCACAACGTCAGCTGCGACGCGCCGCGCGGCTCGCCCTCGCTCTCCGAACTAGCCTCGCTCGACGACCCCGTTGTGCCTGCTAAATTAATAATATTATTTTATTACATTTTATCAGTTTACGAAATTCAGGTTTGTATATAAATAGCGGCTAAATATATTTTTTTAGGGTTTTGTATTTGACGTAAATATCAAAGTAACTTATATAATATATTCATTTCCGTGGTCTACCATGTCCCCAAATGGCCCAGCAGTTTCAGAGCCTATCTGCAAAATATGCAAAATCTAATATATAAAAATTCTCGTGTCACGGTGTGCGTAATTGAACTCCTCTGAAACGGCTCGTCCGAATTTTGTGAATCTTAGCAAGCACATCGGCTAGGCTTGAGAATCGGACAACATCTACTTTCTATATTGATACGTGCATTTGTTGAATAAATAATAGTAAATTATTACAACTCGAGCGGGACGGCGACCATCGTTTGTGCGACGGGATAGCGATGGACGTTGCCATGGTGACATACTTATTTAGTCACTTGGTGTAGTATAATATGCAAAAAAAACTTACTGTTGATATCGAGTTCTAGGAACTTGGGCGTGATGTCGGTGCCGTTGACGGTGGTTTCGGGTATTTCGTTGTCGTTGCTGCTGGTGAGGTCCGCGACCACGTTGTGGTTGACGAGGTCCTCCTCGGTGGACGTGTGGTTCTCCGGCGACACGTCCTCGCTGGGCTCCAGTTCCGCGCGGGTCTGGTTCTCGGGTATCACGAAACCCGACGAGGACTGGTTACTCGATTCCGATATAGACCGCCACGTTATGCTGATGTTACGTGATCGCGCTGATTCCCGGGCCGTCTGAAATAATATACGTTCATTAAAACAGTTCGCAGACCGCAGTACATACATTTGCTTATTTTGTTATTTATGTTCATTTTCTTTTCTAACACAAATTCATGGAAAGCGTTTTAAGAACCACCCAAATAACGGATTACATACGTTCATCACTAAATCCACATATGACATAAGAATCACTCCAAAAACACCCCATAAAATGCTGGGTATTCACTTAGCCACTACTAATTATTATATGAAATCCGTGCTACACTTAGCAGTAATGTATGAGAATTGAGATACTCATCAAAAGAGTACATAGGCACGCATCAAAAGAGTACATAGGCACGAGCCCACCTTGTTATACAACTCACTTGTAGGTTGATACAGTATCTGATATTATGCAACAGAGCTAAGTGAGTAGCTGTATCACACCGAACACGTACCTCCGCCAAGCCGCGCACCTCCGTGTACGAGCCGCAGACGAACACGGTCTCGTCAACATCGGGCGCGGTCGGGGACTCCCCGAGTATGGGGACGGGGAGGGACTCCCCGAGTATGGGGAGCGCGGGGGACTCCCCGGGGACCGCGGGCGGGGAGTCCCCGGCGCCGCTCAGCGACACCAGCTCGCGCTCCACGGACGGTGATTGGCTGGACGAGTCCCCGCGCTCCACGAAGTGGGCCGCGTGTAACCCGTCTACTTGATCCTGAACAACGAACACTTTACTATCAACCAAAGTAACAAATAATTATTATAATGAAACATTCTCGAGTGGACCTAGGAGGAGGACGCAACGTAAGAAAATATTGTTTATTCGCGTTAAAAATAAACTATATTATTGAATAAACTTTTTAATATGCTATAATATTGTCTTTATAATAATAATAAAACTTACAATACGCTGCAGTCCTGCTAAGATCTTTGAAAGAATGACATTGACAGTTATGTCTATAACTTTACAAGGCAGTATTTTAAATTTTAACGTCCTTGACAACTCATCGGGCAGCCATTTACAAAAAGAAGAAGACTCTTTACAAGATAAAGGCGTTTATTCTAGAAGATCTTATTTTAGAAGATCCTTGTAGCGGTGTATAAAAATAATATTGGACGTGGCAAACTCACCACATGGTTGGTGTCTGGCAGGCGATCGACGCAGCTGTCGGTGAGCGCGCGGCAGTCTCGCTCGGGACTGCTGCTGCTCATCACCAGCGACAGGCTCCTGGGGGATTCCCCGCATTAGTACACACAAGCCCACGGTAACAGGAGTACAGCAAAATATTGCTATTATCTGAAGAATTTTTAAAGTTTTATTTCTATCATATTACGTTTTTTTCACCGCCTGCAATACGCGAACGAGACGCGCTTCAAAAGTATCGAACAGGTTTGAAAGTTTCGCTAGCGTGGATGGCGGCATTGTTATGCAAAAACGTATTTAACAGTATTGCACATTATTTTTTAATAATATCAAGTAAATGAAAAAGAAAATGATAGTACTAGATATGGACAAATTTGATTCATAGGCAGTTTGCAGATCTACATAATGTGGTCGGTTTTATGTCATATCAATTTTATTGTTTGTGATCTGCTCGCTGGGATAGACATAACTTTATTTCATCGATGCCCATGAATCATTATCCCTGAAAAACCATACATTTTGTAACTCTACTTACAATACATCAGGGGCAATGTTTGAGTCGCTCGACCGCCTTTGCATTGTTTTTCTCTCTCCATCGTTTAGGAAGTTGTCGAACGATCTTCTCCTAGGAAGGGAACCTGAAACAATAAAGAAAAACATTAAAGTTTTTAATCAGATAACATGCACGTATATATACACTTCTACTGCATAACAAATTAACGACATACTCAATTGTGTTATGTTTATAATTTAATAACCATCGCATCCTATATAACACGTAGTTCTACAAGCTACGCAAGCTCGTGTACCGCGTACGCATGATGCACGCACTGTGACGTACCGCAAACGCATCGTCGAACATACACGTAACGCGTACGCACTATGCACGCAGTCTACGTGTGTGTGCACGTACGTGTGCGGTGTAATGACGCACTCACCGGTGTGCGGTGCGGGGGGCGGTGCCGGTGCGGGATGCGGGGAGGGCGGGGCAGACGGCGCGTGTGGTGGCTCCAGCTCGCTACGCATCAGACCCCACCACACCTGCATCGCGCGCACGCTGCAGTCTGGCCATAGCACCTGCGGAAAGGAGTTAGACTTACGTTATTACATTACGATCTATCACGAATGTCCAGTCAACGAGTCGTGTCGTTTATTGGGCCTGTGGGGTTATTATGAGCTCTTATATCCATTTATTATACGGGCTTAAATTGACTGGCTGGTAATTTGGTACTATGACCTCTATTTTCCAGCCAGCGAGCGGTCACGTGACACAAAACATACTTCTCCATTGATAACCGAGTAGTAATTTCGTATTATGACAACACTAACTGACATAAGCTGGCTTGCTCAAACGTCAAAAACAGCAATTCAATAAACGCCAAACAATATTAGCTTTTTATGAATGGTTTACGTTTTAGTAATTTTATTTATCAATATTACATACTTCTTTAGTGCTAAGTTATATTGCTATTTAGTTTGTTAGTTACTTAATGAGTTATTTTAGTGCATAGAATATTTAGTATAGTAAAATAGTAATTAGTGTAAACTAAATATTCGAAGTATTCATTGAGAATGGAAGTGTTCGGGAAAACGATTATATTCTCAGGATAATCACAAAGCGATACATAAGTAAAGACGCCTTAGAGACCTTAGTAATCCATTTAGTGTTAGTGAGCCGTGAGGTGTCATAATAACGTGAGGTGTAATAACCTATACTGTATTATTTAAATACAATATAGGTTATGTCAACAATAAGTTTTGTATTTGTGTGATGAACTAAGACTGCATTGGTTTAGTACACAAGGAACGCATACAAGTCATAACTTTCACCAAAAACCCATAGTGCAATCTATAGTTTTTGTGTTATTACACAAAACTATTTCCTTGTTAACCTGAAAAGTATTTTGGTACATATGCATGATAAACATTGCACCAAAGAGGTAAATTCATTAAAGGCACATTACTTACTTTCTCAATAACAAGCATTTTGAGATTGTGTTCTCGTACCATTGAAACTTTAGATTCATGTATAACATGCTCCGGATAAACATTGAAACACACCTAAATTAGAAAAGTTAAATTGAAAATGTTAAATCCAAATTAGCTAAATTCTCATATTATGCACTTTTTCATTTATAACTTGACTGACTGTTTAAGGCCCACTTGCGCCAATCTGGGTTAAAGTTAACTCTGAGTTAAACATCATGTCATCTCTATCACTGAATTGGTGAGCGACAAATATGACATGATGTTTAACTCAGAGTTAACTTTAACCCAGATTGGCGCAAGTGGGCCTAAGGGTATTATTCAAAGGGATATTATAAAAACAGGTATTACCTATAAAAAGTGTAACAGTCACTAAATTTTACTCAAAAATAAAAATAAAACCTACATAAAATTACTTTTCAAAAAAGACTTTACTAAAATTGCATAACTAACATACTTGTTCATAAAACATAATATTATCATAGGAACTTATATTATTATTACCATAATAATATTATAAGTATATAGATAGTTTTGTACCTCAATAACAATAATATTTATTTTATATAATATATTAAAATACTTCAAAACTTACAAGTTACAAGATAATAATATATTGTTAAGTAACAAATTTATATTATGTTTTAATTCTTAGGGATCGATCAGACAGAGAGTGGTCACATGTTCAAGTGTTCTGCATTTAAGCGGTCAGTCACACATGAGAAATTCTGACGTGTTCAGAATGCCCCCCGTGTATCTCTATTTAACGTAATACAACACAAAGATCACAAAACTGATCTCTTGAACACTTGACCGCGTGACCACTCTCTGTCTGAGAGATCCAAATTTCCTATAGTTTAAAGGCAGAGTTTGTAATTGTGTATTACTAATTGGTTTGGCAAATAAAGTCTGAAATTATAATATTGTTTTTATCTTTCATCAATAATAATCAAATATTTACACAATGGATGTTTTATTCAACTTCTTTGATTTCAAGTGACAAGGCAGAAACCTTGTTTAAGATTTCCGCTGTATAAATATTTTTATAAGAATATAAAAGAGGTTTAACACTTTACTATCTGATACTAGGTTGATAATAAGGTGATAAGACAAATACAGTCATGATGAAAGCTGTGTATGAATATGTTATATTATGTATATGTAGGTATTAAGTGTATTTGAATGAGAAAATAAATGATAAAACATTTAAAAACAAGTTTTTATTAAATTTCTTCTAGTTTAAGCTTTTTTATCTTCCTTTTAGGACTTTGTCATCATCATCCCACTTGCAATTTATTGTTTTCTTCTCGAGCAATCCATTAACCTAAAAAATATTTGGTTTAGCGGCTAGCGCACACAGTAGGTACCAATTATATAAAATGCCTTACAAGGCATGAATAAGGGATTAAAAAACTTATAAGTTGCCTTTTTATGTTACTATCAGTTACAATAATACCTATTTGAAAGCACAAAAAAACGTAGTTCAAGTTCAACTTACTTGAAAGTAAACTTTATTGTTGTATTGCAGTAATGCATGTAATACACAAGTTTGATGCATTCCAGACTTTTTAAGGTTATTTAACGTAGGTATAAGGATAAAGTTAATCAATTTCTTACAACATATCAACTACATATATTTTGCTCAAATTTTACCCATTTTTATTTTCTCTACTTCTTCTTCTTTTTTATAATGGTCGACTCCACAGATTAGAGTATATAGGTCGACTCGGTAAGTTGCTAATGTCAGAGAACTAAAGAGAGCTCTAAAGTTTGTAGTTTGTACTAATATGCCGTAATATTATTAATATAGTGTACTAAATCATACTTTATATTATAATTAATAAATAAACATTAAAATACTTTTGCCAATTGTTATAATTCACAAATTATTGAGAATCAGTGTTGCAATACAAATTTCAAATAATTTGAGAGTTTAAATTGCAGCCATAAATACTAACAGTGGGGAACACTACATTACAGCATTAGTAGTGCAACGAATCATCAATTTGTGTAAATGATAATTAATATTAGAAGAATTCGTTGTGTATTATAAGATTAATTATTTATGATAAAAAAATCAAAATCTTTTACAACTTGAGTTACAATTTTTCCGTTTACCTACCTATATTATATAAAGACAGTGTTGCAACATTTAAAATATTTACATTTGCCGTGCGCTTTTGCAAATAAACAATCTATTTATTAATATATCATTATACTTTAATATTTAATGTAATTATAAAGTAAAGAAATATATCCCATAAATATCATCATCATTGGCTATGCCCTTTATATTATGTGCGTTTCTTAAAAAAAGACATAATGTCGTTATGTCAAGTTTGAATTTTGACGTTTCCTAATGTCACCTACATGCTCGTCTGACGTATCAAATCCATTCAACTGGGTTCAAATCCAGCCAGAAGAATATGAGGTTATAATACAAATAAAGAACAAGGCAGTTGTAGATCGAAAACTGAACTGCCTGGAATCGTGCACTTTTCGTAAACGGTCATAATAGCCCTGCTGGTGGCACATCATAAGGGACTCACAAGCGAGCGGTGACGCACGCGCAATATTTTTCGTCGCGTATCGGCTGTATACTGGTCATAGAGGAATTTAATTCATGATACTGATTTAATCAATGTGACAAAATCGTTAAAAATCTTATAAAAATGAAAAATCAAAAAAGGCCAATGAAATATGTATTTCAATAAGGTATTTAAATACAAAAAGTAGATAAAAACTATACAAACTTAGCAAATAAATCAATTTCATACAAAAAATACACAAACTACACAGAAATAAACACAAGTTATTATGTTTAAATTGTAAAAGTTTCCTGCACTATAATCGAATATAAAACTACTATAAAATATAGGTTGGGTTACTAAAATTTGATATTGCTATAAAAAAAATTTCTACTCGTACCAATATTAATTAAAAATATTATTTTGTTTTCTAAAAGGCGAAAACCTTGATTTCGTAAGAAAAGGTACGCGTTATGCGATAGAACGAAAGCGGAGATGTAGGTAAATATAATTGTAGGCGCCTAGCACTGCGCGGTCGGAATTTGAACTTTATGGTATCGAAGCTTGCGTCGTTATTTCTTTAAACGGGTTGCCACAGTGGAACTTCTGTTGTTAAACTAATATACTATTCTGTGGCTGGACTGGGCAAATTTTCCCACCAAATTACTTAGATCCGTTATCAACATATCAATCAATTATGATACTGCCTGTTGGACCTTGTAGGTATATTCAATTAGATAATATTCCCGAAGAGTTTATACTTTTTATAATAAAGAACGTAGATTTGTGCCACATATAAGAGTAAGAGAATGACGCAGCCACATTTTCATTAGGATTAAAAGTAACTTACTTGAGTTTTACATAAAATGATAACAACGATGATAATTACGGGGACTTTCCCTATCCCTATATTTTGCTCTGTAACGAGTTTGGTACGTTTGATACAGCTATATAAAATCATACCTGATCGTGCGTATCGTGGTGGTGCGGGTTGTGTGCGTACAGGTGGTTGCGGTAGGCGGGCGCGCTGAGCAGGTGCCACACGCTGGCGGTGTCGCCGGTGCGGCACTCGGCGCGCTCGCGGCTCGTGTTGCACAGGAACGTGCCGAACATGCACGAGTACACGTGCGTTGCCAGCTTTATCTGTAACAAAAAAACGTCTTTATCTAACACACAAGGGTTTAAACAGCCAAACACACAATGGACAAAGCACAGTTTATTACTAAAGATATTACTAAAAATACTACTACTATTACTAAAAATATTACACAGCGTATAAACTTGAAAGTTTATGTTTATACGCTGCGTAATCTTTATTAGTAATAGGGAAAAGAGAAAAGCAAAAAAGACATGTTAAATAACGTTTAAATAACAAAATGTTTACCAAATACGCCTCATTGAACTCGAAGCTGCACGGGTACTGCGTCATCAGCTGGTAGACGACGTGCAGCCACTGCAGGAATATCGGCGACCGCTCGTTGATGTCCTCCGCGCCGAACATGTGCCCGCACCGGTCGCCGAACTTGTGACCGAAGTCCAGCCACTCGCGCTCGATCAGCACACGGAAACCCTGGAAAATGTTTTTGGTTAACGTTGATTGTATACGTTGACAGTGCGGTAGTAGGGGTAATAGGTGCTGCAGCCACAGTGTTCGCTCCACGCCGCTGTGCCAGCTGTCAGTATAGTGACAGTATACTGTGATAACATACCTGCACGGTGCGGTAGTAGGGGTCAAGCAGCAGCTGCGCGGAGGCGACCACCTGCGGCGTGCGGTCCCAGCCGTCGGAGCAGTGCACGAGCACGGGGCGGGCCGCGAGCACCGCGCGCGCCACGGTCGCCGCCGCGCGACACACCCCCGACAGGTACTGCAGCCACAAAGTCCGCTCGACGCCGCTGTGCCAACTAGAAAAAAAGATGTTATATAACAAAATATTGACACGGTGCAAAAAAAAATACAATTGTCTGTACTGTCCCGCGTTGCCGCAAACGCAAAACCTATCGTTTTTGAAAGACGTGTGTCAAGCCAAGCTCAGTGTTAAACAGAACGTAAGAAGGCACTTTTTATTATACTGTGTGACGCGGATACTTTTTCATTCAACGTTCGCGACGGACGGTCTACGCGTACATCAGTGTCACACTGAACAGAAACTTAGGCGAAAAAAAAAGTATAAGAGGGTACTCACTTGGGCTGGTCGCTGGGCTCGGCCAGTAACGCTCGTATCATTGCGAAGCTCCGGCGCACGTGGTGTATGTTGGGCAGGCTCATGAACTGTATGTCGGCGGCCGGGTAGTACTGTTGGCACTCGCAGCCGCCGCCGCGCGCGCGGTTCGTCACCGCAGTGGCGTACGAACGCGCGTCCACGATTAACAGTTTCAGTTGCTGTGGACAATGGGATGTGATTTAATTATGAATTTGAGCAGGTATAGAAGAAAATTGAAAACAATAAAGAATATAAAAAACGTTTGTCCGGTTAAAAAATAACAATTCTTTGCAATTGTTTAAATAATGTTTGTTTATGCAATAATATGGCACCGGGTTGCGCCATGGCAACATTCATTTATATCATCAGGAGAGCAATTTGAAGAGGATCGCATAAAAAAATTTGAGGTGGAATAGTTTTCGGCACTCGTGCGCCGATTCGTGCTAGTCTAAATGGTATACTAGCTATTTGACCGAGCTTTGCTCGGTATTCGATAAAACACGAATAAAATGACATTTTCTAAAAATGATTCCTAGCTAGATCGATTTATCGCCCCCGAAACCCCCTATACACTAAATTTCATGAAAATCGTTGGAGCCGATTCCGAGATTCCAATTATATATAATATACAAGAATTGCTCGATAATATAAGATAAGATTTATAAATAGTGTATTATTACATAATATTATAACAAATATTATATTACTTGTTTAAGACCCTATGTAGCGCACCGTAACATTTTTCTGTATCATCTCTCCCCGAACTTTGGTTTACGATTTAAAAAAATGGTTTTATAATTTATTGCGTAACACGATGTTCGAGCCCAAACCCCCTTCCCTTTTAATACTTCCTACTGCTATTTACGTACATGTAACACGTTTTATCATATTTGACAAACGCTTTGACAAATGTCTTCATCGTAATCTTCTTTTTACACTTTGTTGGGATAGGTTTTACCTCCTTGACATAACACTCACTTTATTAGGATGCGGTCTGTCGGCGTTGCAGGCGGCGACGTAGGCGGCGAGCAGGCGCTCGTCCTCGCTGGACCGCCAGCCGAACCAGCCCACCTCGGGCTGCGAGGAGCGCGCGATCACGGCGCCCGTGCCGCGGTGACGCCACACCACCGCCGGCATGCGACGCAGCGCGCGGAAACTGCGATACAAAATATTTCATTATAAATCGATAAAACAACAATACGGTTGTCGGTTATATTATCTAGAATATATGGGGAGTATAAGTCCCTTGTATAGTGTTCACTGCGAAAGTAGCAGCGCTGAAAGAGTAACATTTTTTAAAACTTATGTATGAGCAAAATGACGCTGAGGCGCTTGCCCATACAAATCACAATCTGCTGCTTTCACAGCTAACTCTATATGTATAAGAGACACATAGACACCCTGTTTTGTTACACCCTGTAAGGCATCTATTCAAATTCTGTAACTCGGGGCATCATAACGAATTTATTGACACCTCAAGGATAATCCTAACTTTAGATCATACTTCTCTTCCTTTTGGATTGACCATAGTTAAAACGCAGGAGTGTATTACCGTGCAACAGAGTCGAGGTCCTCGTCGCAGATGGAGGCGGGTACTATGAGCAGCTGGGGGTAGGAGGGGCACAGCTTGTAGTCCGCGTTGGCCACCGTGATGCGCCACGGTCCCTTCGCGTTGAAGCCCAGACGGTCGAACTGTTGAAAGAAGTTATAATTTTGTTATACCGAAAATGGCTTAACCTTAATTTGAAGGCTATAAAAAAGAGGAAATTGATTTAATACCAAATTAAATGCACAATGTGCACACTTATTGCATATCTTTTAATCGACAAAGGGTTTGTCAATGTCAAAGATATTCTCCCAAGTGGTTGACAAACCAGTGGGTGAAGTAAGGTAATAAAACTAACTAATAAGTAATATTACGAATAGTTTTTACGCGTGGTAGAGCTGCGGGTAACACCTGAGTGCGTAGTGCGAGTTTTATTCGATCATACTCATCGAGAACGTTAACGCGAATTTGTATTAGATCAAAGCGATATCCACGTAAGCCAGTAGGTGGCGCTGCTTTGATCCCATACAAATTCGCGTTAACGTGTTCGATGCGTATGATCGAATAAAACTCGCACTACACCCCCTGGTTATTAACCAAGACTGTATCATTTTAGTTTTTGGTATAAAAAGAAGCGTGTTTGGTATAAAAAGAAATGTGTTAATCCAAAAACCCAACTATAACCACGCCAATAAAAATTTTCATTAGTTTTCGCGTGAAGAAGTAATAAATACCTATTCGCATTTGCCTTTATAACATTACTGTAATGTAAGTACCACGATATTGTTCAGTAACTGCTACCAACCTCAGACTGGAACCAATGGGGCTGCGGTGCCAGCGAAGCCCTAATGAGGGCTCTATGTACGGAGGACGGGGGCTGCTCTTTGGCCCAGGCGGCGTAGGCAGCTGCGAAGGTCTCCTGAGCCGAGGTCACAGGTATTATGGCCGTGTTGAGCCGCCGCCACCACTCCAAACATTGCTCGCTGGTTGTGAACGTGCATCTAGCAAAAGAATTGGTCATCTTTTATTTAATTAAAAAGACAACATTGTATTAAGTCCAGGGGTAATTTTGCTAGAAATTGCCGCGAAAAGAAGGCACACAACTTGACCAAAGCTTTTTCTTTCAAAGCCTCGATTAACATAATATTATATTATCATATTTTGTAATTTTCTTAGATGTAGGATGGCCAAGTGTATTTTTTATCATTTAAAATGTCACCGTTTAGAACAGTAAACCTGGAATTTGTGTTTTAATTTAGGCAAAGTATTTCTGGTTCCTTCTTCAATTGTTATACAATTTAAAGATCCAACGCTTGTACTATCAGAGAAGTTGATTCGTAGGCAGACGGGGGATCTACGTAGTTTGGACGCGTTACGTCAAACCCAGCCGACAGATCACAATCAAGGGCGGATCCAGGGAGGGAGGGAGGGGGGGGGGGGGGTCATGGGGGGCCATGACCCCCCCTGGGCTGGGTCCAGGTCCTAGGTGAACCATTCTCCACGTCTATAAAAACGTACCCATTGAAGTAGGTACCTAGATGATGTGATAACGCGTTTCGGGAGAAGACGTAAAAGAAAAATTGATTTTGTTGTAAATATACTTGTGTAAATATACTTGTATTAAGTTCTTGTGTCTTGACCACGACTATGTGACCCCCCCCCTGGCGCCAAAGCTGGATCCGCCCTTGTCCCTTGATCAAAATTAACATTGGATTGACATGATCCGACCAAATGACGGTGGCTTGTCAACTGCCTACTGCATAGGAATCAATTTCCCCGATGGCACTACTTCGAGAACTTACTTGAGCTGTCTCCCGTGTTTGCAGAGCACGATGAGTGTGAGCAGTTCCCTGATCTCGAGAGCGTCTATGAGCCGCAGCGGCAGCGACGCGCCGGCAGTGCCGCGCCGCTTGGGTTGTAGGTGCAGACGGTAGTTCGACATGGCGATTGACCCGCCATCTGATGTTCGCCCGACCCACTGGAAAGATAAAAAGTACTGTTAAACAACTAGCACATAAATGTCTGCAAAGGCAGAAGAGAGAAAACTGTGTCCAAGAAACAAAAGTGCAGATTGTGTCAAAACATAAAGGTTGTCATTTCCACTTTATACAGTAAAGCATAATAAAGGCAAATGCTTTCCTTTCTGTTCTTTAAGTTTTACAGAGAAAGCGTGCAAGGAAGGTATTTCTAGTGTCGCCAGTCCGAAAGTAGTCGATATTTACTTGACATAATTTGCTGCCAGTTACTACCAGTTCTTGGATGTTTTCATATACGAAGAATGTGATGAATGAAGAAGAACCTACATAAGGTTTATTTGAAATGTGTCGCTACCTTTAGTTTCTGGACCTATAGTAATTAGAAAAGTAGCAATGCAAAATAATGTGCAACTTTATTAGCTACTGCAATTTACTATGCCTATTGTAATATTTTCTGCTCTACATCTGAAAAATTTACGACCTGCAGCGTGCACGTAACGGCCAGGTTGCGCTCTTTGATCCCATGAACTCAACGTTTATTTGTTTACGGTCGTTCGCTACGGTTATATAACATACAGCATACTACACCAGCCATTATCTATTTCCTACAATCCCCGGCGTATCTATGCCGTGTCAACGTCATTGGTGCGTTCAACTCGACCCGCCGCGAACTTATTGTGCCTTAAATACATAGCAAACAGCGATATTGTTAACTTTAATTAATATTGATTAACTACTATTTAGAACTAAGATTTATTCTACTTCTATACACGCAGTCATGACTGTTACATTACTACAGTTTATTGAATATAATTTATTGTATAACTGTACTCTATTTGCCTCAAAGATTTATCAAGCTGTTGCTTTACCTCTAGTTTCGAAATAGGTGTATCACAAGAATTTGTGATTTTGGTTTAATTGATCACTAAAATCTCCTATAGAATTATTATTTTTAACAAAAAATTAAAACCGACTTCCAGGGTAAAAACAATAATAATGTGTAATGAACAAAAAAGTGTTAAATAATTCTTACTCTTTAAAGTGCCTTATGCATAATTCTCCTAAACCTCAACTATTTCTGTACACAATCTACATTACTGATTGCCATTAATGTGCTGGCAACGGCAGACTCCGGAGCAAGCAGCATAGCAGCCGACGGCAGTCGTTGCCGCCATATTATGCAGTTGAGGGTTTGTTAAGTAGAAGTTTTTCCGGATGCCCATTCTGCGGGCTCTGTAAGAACTCAAAGCGCATATAAACCTGAGTGCAATTATAGACGCTTAGCTTTATTTCTCCTCTTTCAATATTAGAACTCGACAAAAAGGTCTATAAAAATATTGTTTTAATATGGCGAAATCATGGCAAAGTATGTCCGGTAATTCACCTGTATGAACTCCCCACAGATGGGCGTGAAACCCGGCTCTATGGCGGGCTCGTCGTAGTGCGCCCGCAGGCGGGGGTACAGGTCTGCGGCGCGCACGCGGTGCGGCGGCGGCTCCGGCTGAGGGGGAGAGCGGTATCGCTCGCGCTCGCTCATCTCGCTCTCCGATGATACCTGCTGAAAGAAAGATACTTAGAATAATTTAGTAAAAACTTTTTTTTTAGTTTTTTTAGGCCATTTGCGTCGTAAAACACAGCAAATTATAGATCATACTTGTAACGCCATATAGTGAGGTATTGTTTGCACTTCTCTGGTATGTCTACTACTATTTGAGATAAAATAATAAGTATATCAGTAGTTCGTTGAGAAACTAACGTTGTTTTATTATTTTGTACCAAAATCAGAGAAAATACGCTATGGTTGTTATAATTTATATTATCTACATCAGATAGAGCTTCGTTGATGTCGTTTATAATACACAGCGGATAACTGCAGGTCTGCTGTCTTTGTCATGTGACCTTTCTAATGAAACAGTCAAATTATACAAGATCTTGAATAGTTATTCTCTGTGTTAAATTTGTTTTTATCAGCAAAGAACTAAGACAAAAAGACACTCATTAGACATTTTTGCATAATAATATGACTCAATACAAAATCTATAGATTCTCTTGTTTTTTAAGAAACACTAAGGGCCTGTTTCACCACTTCCTGATAAAGTGCCGGATAGGCTTATCACAACTAAAAAAATAAATAAAAAAATTGAGGATAGCCTATCCAGCACTTATCAGGAAGTAGTGAAACAGGCCCTAAAGATATTGATGAAATTTTATAAAATAAAATTCCTCAATGTTCTGTAAATATGTTTGTGTGTGCATTTGAACTTTGACTGGGTTCAGAGACATTTGTATTAGGCACAGCGAAGTGTCCTATTTGTGATAGCTCTCCCACCATTCTCCCTGGACACGTTACAAAGGGCCAATAAATTATATCCAGCCTTTTGTACCTAATTCAATAATTGTCAATTGCTTGGCACGGAACTTTCCTACACAAACTAGTTCCTGGGCCTGGCAATTACTATAGTCAATAATAATTATATTAGAGTGCATTATTTAAACTAGAATTAGTTTTGTATAGTACGATGCGTGGAACATTTGTTTACGGAAATTCTGAACAACTTTAGTAATGACTAGTGGTAATAATGCATCGTCATAGTCAAAAAATATGTATACAGTACAAATTACAATGTTTATTCAGCTGTCTCTTTGCATACTTACTATATTGAGACAGAAACATGAAAATATGGTCGATAATAGAGACACATGGATAACATCTAAAAAATAATACCACTTTTAACCTTGGGAGGCCCAGCGCATAAAGATGGAGGTGTTTTTCCATTTTCGCAGGAATTCCAACGATATTTGTATGAGCATCGTAAGGGAGTTTGTGTGCCATACAAATGTGTACATAATATAGTCATGTCGTGTATGTGTGCAGTTTTTACTCGTTTGCAGATGCACAACCTGCATAACTCGCTTCAGCGTATTCGCCGTACAAACACGGCTATTTATAGCTGTTATCATATAACTTATAGCGAAACAAGTACCTACCGGAGGTCGTCTCAAGGTTAGCAAATGTGCCTAACCAGTAATCACATTTCAACGCTCAATCTATGCGCCGATACGTATCTATCATCTCGGAGATTTTATCTCAGTAGATAGATATTGATATTGATCTATTCTTTTATTTGTTTTATTATTGTATCTACTATCGAGTTACCAGTACTCACAATACCTTGGATAATTTCACACCTATAGTCTATACGTATATTTTACGTAATACCACAGTAATACGATATCATTGTTTTGTGAACCGAATGTAGGGGCAAAAAATTGTTTACATTGTATAAAGTTACAGCTACGTCTGACAAGCAGTTAGCCAAGTTTGCTATTTTGTCTCCGTAATTGAAATTTAAGTCAAATTGACTTTATTCTCTTCTTTATATATAGACAAACTACACTGAAATATAAAATAGCTGCATTGTGTTAGCTTACAAACATTCCTCCTAAAGAAATTTATTTATTTTTGGGTTTTGGTACCATCAGGCTTTATCATTATTTTAGCAACATATCACTACCTACGCCAACTTTATCTCACTGTTATCAGCCACCGATAAGGTTTCGTTATAGTATCGCGATAACGTTTTGGCTGAATTGTTTTACTGCGCATTGATTCGTACATGTTGATTTTATGACTCAATAAAGTGGTTTAAATATGACTCTATCGGTGCCGGAAGCTAAAATGTGAAGATGTTGAATAAGATGAGGAAAACCGAGTCCTTGTCGTGCCTGCATACATTTTAACAGAACATATTTTGAATCATTCTTATTATAAAATAATATAATACATTATTTTTTAGGGTTCCGTACCCAAAGGGTAAAAAAGGAACCCTATTACTAAGACTTCGATGTCTGTCCGTCTGTCTGTCTGTATGTCTCCAGGCTGTATCTCGAGAACCGCTATAGCTAGACTTTTTTGAAATTTTCACAGATTGTGTATTTCTGTTGCCGCTATAACAACAAATACTAAAAACAAAATAAAATTAATATTTAAGGCTAGGGGAGCTACAACAAACGTGATTTTTTTGGCCTTTTTTGCTCGTAATCAATAATGGTAAAAAACAGGTAGGTACTTGAATTTTTCACAAAGTCCTTTATTTATAATATGTGTACTTTAATATTTGATAATAATATTAAAGTGAAAATAAAAATTAATGGGGTCTCCTATACAAAAAACATAATTTTTGGCCTATTTTTGCTATTTATCGGCACGGAACCTTTCGTGCGCGGGTCCGACTCGCACTTGAACGATTTTTTGGGTATGTTAAACTTGAATTTTGCTTGCTTCAAATTTTAAGGCTGCAAAAATTACTAGGTTATGTTAAGAAAAATTGGGTAAGTATTATGCTTTCTAAAGCGCGGACTCGGAGTCAGTATGTTGAATGTTGATCACTGTTAAGGAACCATAAAATTATAGTTAAGTACATACTTCTTAGTTCTTGTACAAAATATCATAACTATTATCAAAACAGATAAACAATTTTTTAGATTTACTATAACCATGTCATGGTAGCCAATAACAATATCCCCGATCTCCCGCGGTATTACAGCCAAACAGTCGCTAGTCGCTACTCTATGTGACTCACTAGTCAGTAGTCACTACTCACTTCTTAAATTCAGAGTTTATTTACCTCTGAGTATCTAAGATTGATTCTTATGTCGTTAGCATAAAGGTTTACAACTCTAACGGCGCGGCGTGTAGTATAGACCTAGTTGGGCGAAACCGCTCCGTCATTGTAAGCTTACACATGGTGGGACGCAAGGTCAACGCTCGACTGAGACAAAGTCTTTGTGAGTTTTTGATGAGCTTTCGTCGCCATTAACATTTGGGCGTGTAATAAAACACATTTTTGGATAGCGCGATGACTAAACAGAAGTTTTGAGGTAAAGAAGCTTTGGCAAACAAAGAAAAGTGTGCAAAAGCTCTTCTGATGTAAAAGTAAACACTTTTACCAAGTTTTTTGTAAATTGTATGCATAATGCAACAAATTAAAAAAATGTTTTAAAGAGTTTGTCGCAGAAAAATGTAATGAGCTTAGAAATGTAGAGTCAATTAGACGGCGATGTAGAGAAAAGAAAAGTTGTAATACCACGTAGAGTGCAATTGTTTGATATGTTATCTACTTTAATGCCAGGCAAGTGGCAACACAACATGATACATTAATTCAGTTAATTGGCGTAACATTCCTCAGCTGTGACATCATTGTATGGCGCCTTATAAGTTATAACATAACTAGCTGTTGCCCGCGACTTCGTCCGCATTAACATAGTATAATAACAAAGGTGGATAGTTTTCCCCTTTTTGTAGTTTCGTATACAAAGGGTAAAAACGGGACCCTATTTAAGCAAATGCAAACGTCAATAAACTTCTATGTTTCTAACTTAAGAAATGACGGACTTTCATTCAAACTTTCAACCCCTATTTCACCCCCTTCGGGGTAAAATTTCCAAACTTCCTTCCTTAGTAAAACAACCTTAAAACAAAATTCCTTCCTACTTAATTAAACAACCCTATTCTCTAAATTTCGTGGCAGTAACTTTAACAGTTTCTGCTCAGCAATGATGAATCAGTCAGTCAGGACATGTTAGTTTATAAGTATAGATAAAAACGATTATTGTGAGTTAATCTTAAAAGAATAGACATGCACTATTACCACATTACGGACATTTTTTTAGATCATTTAAAGAGGAATAATTCTTTCATAATTTTTTTTGGATATCTTGGACCGTTTTTGCAGCGCACGCAACGGAAGCTCTCAAAGATGAATAATTTTCCCCGCTTTTTCCACATTTTTCTGTTTTTTCGCTCCTAAAAGTCACAGCGTGGTGATATTATAGCCTATAATAGCCTTCCTCGATAAATGGTCAATGGGCTATCTAACACTTTTTCAAATCGAACCAGTAGTTTCTGAGATTAGCGCGTTCAAACAAACAAACTCTTCCCAATTATAATATTATATTAGTAACATAATATACTGCCATTATATAGACCAATAACTTGGGCCCATTAAAATACCGCCCTATAGGACAAACTTACATACATTTGACCGTTCAAATATGGCTCTCACTATCATAAACACATAGAGCTATAACGTAAATTAAATGGCCGATTTAGGTATGACACCCACCAAAAAGGACGCCTTGTTGTGCATTTAGTGGAACTATAGCTAGCTTTGACACTTCCATAGTATGATATTTCGATGTTTGATCAACAGTTATATAGCGGTCTAAGGCGTAAATAGCTTTACACCACGTTTGTTACCTTTTAAGTCCATTACCTCAAGGCTACAAACTAGTCACATACTTCACCCGCTGTAATTAGATTTTAATACAACTCGCAGTTACTTAGTAGTTAGTACGTTCACTGCTAAGTGTTGAATCATTTTAAATACCACCACGTTACACGTAAATACCAACATACTTCCTTCCTTTGTCAATTATTTTTATACGATTAGAAACTGCATAACTGTCGTTGGTATTTACTCTACATTCTGCAACGTGTCTTTGCGTTCTGCCTACGATCCAGCTTTGCAAACATTAAAGAGTTTTTAACACAATCTTTTATTTTTTTACCGAAATTTTCGACGACATGAATTAGTCAGTATGCGGACCCAAATTATAAAACTTAGAAAGAAACTCTATCAAGTAACCAATGAGCATCATTCATCAGTCATCACTCATCCTATCATACAATATGCGTTGCCAATAATATTATTGTTAATTTCTCGTCCTGAGTGGGCATGGTGGATTACAGGACAAAAGCACCAGCGCGATTCCGTCAGCCATAAATATATGGTCCGGCAGAGTTATTCGCGAGGGTGAACCTTATGTCGCTGTCATAAAGGCTTTATCAGAGGGAAAATAATTTTGAACGGTAGTGTGGGAGGATGAGAGTTCAAGCGCGGCCAGGCCGTTGAACGTTACCATAACCGAAACCACACCACGGGCTATAATTATACGCAAGTTATACCGAACTTGAGGGATACTTTCAACTACTCTAATTTTATTTAACTCTACGTTACATATAAATAAAGGAGCCCTGAAATATTACAAATAAAGTTATGTTGCTGATAAGTACCCTCATACTCTCAGTCGCATACTAAACCAGTTGAATGTTTATAAAGACCTTTTTAACTCTACGTGAATTAAAAAAAAACTTAGTACCCTGAAATATTATAATGATTTAAATACAAATCACAAAGGTATGTTACTGCTTATGTACCCGCAATCCGCATACTTGCACACTATGCCAGTTAAATATTTACAAAGTTGCATAAGCTGCCAACTTTATATTACATTGTTACCTAGTTGGCGTTTTATTGTTCATTAAAAATACACAATGCGTCTGTCGTAGTTTGTGTTGAACGACAAATTCCTTGAATGGGTTCATTCAACCCAATCTGCATTTGGTAAAACTGATCCCGGCCTGTGTAGTCGACTGTTAAATCGATACGCCATGAATATCGATAAAACTTGTACTGATTCATTATTATTCGTATAATTCGGATATAAACTTAACGTTTGTCCAACCAAAGATTACAAAATTTTTACTAAGTATGTCGTTTATAAGTATACTGAGAATATAGACGAAAAGCCATAGTCGCCATAGATAAGACGTGATAACTCAAACTTGTAAAGTTGTAATAAAAAAAGTTTTTAATAAGTACATAATATTATGTACATAAACTACATAATATTATGTACATATACTATATATATAAAAAAAGTTTTTAATAAGTACATAATATTATGTACTTATTAAAAACTTTTTTTATTACAACTTTTGCAATCAAGTATCACAGTGTAAATAATGTGGTATGATTATAATATTATTATAATCATACTATTATACTTATTGCAAAATTTTAACTTATTTTTTGGTTATTAGTTATTACATACATGCAACCAAAAATTAGGTTACAAAGAAACAAAAAAGTTATGTTTAGACGTAACCTTCTAAACCTAACTTTTTGTTACTTTTTTTGTAAGTGTTAGCTTAGTCTAGAGAATCGAGATACATAAATCGCTATTCTTATCTTCCGTTTTCCTACTTCCATAGCAAACTGTTTGTCTGTGGTGCGAGTCAACCTCAACATGGACATATTATATTCTATCATGCGGTCAGCGAGTGACGGCCTCAGGCGTTTCGTCAGTCACCGTGTGGACAGAACGTACTTGCAAGGACGTTCCCCGTTCCACTGCGTGACGATACGTTGCCTAATCACGGAACTGAGAGAGGCGAGCCCCCACTCTTTGCGCGAGTACGTAACCATGGCTCACGCGGAACGCCTCATGGTTTCACAGTCTAGTCGTTACATAATAAAAAAAACGCCACAACAATTACTATAAGCGCCGCAATTACCAAAGGTCGTTTATAGGCAAAAAATAAAGGTTGCTCGGGCAAATTGCGATAATTTGTTTATATTGCATTGTGCCAGATACATTTGACACGTTTTGAAGCTTCGTAATCGTAACATTGATTATGGCGTAACTACTTGGTAGTTGAGATCGGTCGCAAGTAAATCGAGATGAGGTGGCTCTATCAGAAAAAGTGGCAAAAATAAAAAAAGCTACTAGTAATGTAGATTAAATACTGATCTGTTACATACAAAACCGAGTGCACCAGTACATTTACGAGGCGGAAGCAAGTTCCACCTTGAGGAGTCAGTTTTGAGTATTTTGTTGTAAATGGAACTCAAATTAAATCTGTGTGACTAATGGCTCCTTTAAAAGACATTTTAAGACTGAAACGTCTACTTGGAGCTTTTACGCCTTTGTACGCCTTTAGCTCTTTACGATTTAAGGCGCTGTGAGTTCAGCACCACGCCGCTTTTGAGGGGGTGAGGTGAGGGGCGCGATAGCAGCGGCGCGCGGGGCCGCCCGCGCGCCGCGTCTTCACGCATCCTTATTCTGCTGACGTCCCTATTCTGATTGGAAAAATATTACAGTCCCGGAAGTCCCGGGATTTTTAAAGCTTTATGAAATTACTGATGTTATATCTTAAGATATAAAATAAGATTAGTATCATAAATATTTTGAAACCACTGATGGAAAATATGCTAATCGATAGAGTAAATTTAAACAAAAAATATCTAGTGACAAAATTTGTTGGGGGTATCGTATAGTCCCATGTGTTCAAAAAAAACAATTTTCTCATTTTTATGTGCTTGTTTTATGACATAATGTCATATTTTGACACAAAATAATTTAAAATGTTCACTATAACTGGACTCTGGAGTAGCATAAAAATCCATATTTTTGAACAAGTACAGAATGATAGTCAGGGAGCCCTAGATCAAATTTTTGGTCCTAAAATATGATTGTTCTATTTGTAGGACAATGTTACTCTTAAATTATATAACTATTAACCTACCAATATACAAAAATCAGCTGGTTAGGGTTCCGTTTTAGAGTACCGTAGTCAACCAAGATATTTTGTTGATTACAGAACCCTAAGACGGAACCCTAACGAGCTGATTTTTTGTGTATTGATAGATTAATAATCATATAATTTAAGAGTAACATTGTCCTACAAATAAAACAGTCCATATTTTAGGACCATCAATTCAAAGTATGAAAATATATCTCTGTTAGCTACCACTTTCGAAATTTTTCGCAAATAAAAATGTTGTTAGTCTCATCAAAATGAAGCTACTCACAAAAAATTAGCTTGTTAGTAATAAAAAAAATTGTTCTAGGCCTCCCGTAGTAGTAAGTATGCCAGGCTCTATACAAAAATGTTAGAACCCTTTTTCGCTTTCAACATATCTGCATTGAAAAAATGCTTTTTGAATATAATTAAAGGCTTTTTGAATATAATTATATTCAAAAAGCTTTTAAAGTATACGGAAATCCCCGAAATTTTTTCAATGCAGATATTTTGAAAGTGAAAAAGGGTTCTAGTCATCCTGCCGACCGCTCCTGGACTGCCTACAACCGACCGTTTTTTGTATAAAATAAAATATTAGTAGGTTTTAGCATTTATTTGGTTACATAAAATAATCCTTTTTAACATAAAAACTTCTATCTTTTAACATAAAATTAAAAAAATTGATATAAATGGCTAAGAGTCGCGTAAAGGCATACCGCGAGCATTTCGGGAATCCACTAATTCGGGTATCATATGTTTTTTGTAAAAACTTATCAGCTTTTCTTCCATTTTTTCTTTCTGCCAAATTCTGCGAAATCTGCCAAAACTGGACGTAGTTCTATAAAAGTGTTCGTATTTTCTGGAGAATTTTCGTTTTCTCTGAATCTGAAAGAAAATCATATTATAACTGCTGATTTAACACTATAAAGTTTTGCAAGATATGTAATAGCGTATTTGAGAAGGAGTTCAAACCACGATTCCAAAGAATTGCTTCTTACTACGGAATATAATCCCGGACTTTTTGTCAATTCCGGGATTTTCGTCCCGAAATCCCGGGATTGAAAAAAAAAACTTAACACTATAAAGTTTTGCAAGATATATAATAGCGTATAATTGAGAAGGAGTTCAAACCACGATTCCAAAGAATTGCTTCTTACTACGGAATATAATCCCGGACTTTTTGTCAATTCCGGGATTTTCGTCCCGAAATCCCGGGATTGAAAAAAAACGAAAATAAGAAGTAATTCTTTGGAATCGTGGTTCGAACTTCTCAAAGTTTCGGTTAGCTGTTAGGGTGAAGAGCCGGGAAACTCCGGTACTGAAAATCCCGGGAATCTTTTGCAGGAAATCTTTATTATTATTTACTAATTATTATTATATAATATATACTTTGATCCAACATAATACGAGAAGTAAGGATAGGGGTTATTTATAAATTTCGATAACCGTAATAATGAGACACGCGTTATAAATCTATGTGTTTTATAAGGATTCAATATAGTAATATATAAGTCTATGTTTACAACAGTAATAAAATATGTAAGTTTTACGTACGATTCTGGTGACGCTGTATTTACTTCTTTCAATAAATTTCCAGTACCAGAAGATTTTTGCCTGAAAAAAAAGAAACGAAAAAAAACTTTGTATTATAATATACTGACTTTTAGTTCGCTCTTTGAGTACCTATAGGTTTGTAAGTTTTGTAGAATAAATTCCTATTTTTGTAGCAAAATAGAAGAAAATTATTTAGTACTTACTGTTTGATATTTTCAGAAATTTTTTGTATAGTTCTCGTCTCGCGAACTTTGACAGTTTCTTTTTTCTTTTATTTCCCATTATACACTTATTATACTTATTACTAACACTACACCACAAAGTTATCTTAATTATTTTACAAAAATATATTTACAAAATACGTTCACTAAATTTACAAACTAACACAAATAAAGTACCTATATTTACAAAATACTTCGAGATGTTCGAAACGATCGCGCAGCGCAAACTTTGGCACAGGTCCAACCTCAAAGAGCACCGCAGCGCGACTGATCGGCTGAGCGTCGCGGACTCGAGTTCATTTTTTTAGTATTAATTTTCCTGTGTTTTTGTTTTTAGTATTACATAAATCAAATATATCAAATAGTTTAAGTTATGTTATGACAAATGTACTACATTTTTTGTTTTTTCTAGAAAGTGTGTAATTTAGCCATAAAATGATTTAATTTATGAAAAACAGCGATAAAAGAGTCATCTTTGAGATTTTTTTCTATCGAGCCGAATTTTACAAATTGTGTACTGATATATCAATTCGTGTAATAAATTTTCTCAATTATAAAACAGTATTTTTTTCATACTGAAATAATGACATTTCCTTAGGAAAAAACAGTATATAAAAAACCCATTTTACGTAGTTGCAACGATCACTGCGCCATCTACACTACTATTATAAAGAGGAAAGATTTGATTTTTTGTTTGTTTGAGTCGAATAGGCTCCGAAACTACTGGACCGATTTGAAAAATTCTTTTGCTATTGGAATCTTACATTATTTCTGCTGAACATAGGCTACATTTTATTTTGGAAAAAAGTAGGGTTCCGTAAGATATTTGAGTTTTTCGGACGCAAGGTGTAAAAAATCAGCTAGAAAAGTTACTTATTTTGCGTACGCTGCCTAAACTATAAAAGATAGAACCATAAAATGTTCTAAGTAATTGTAGATCTTATAAATATCTACAAAAAAGTCCGCGACACACTATACCTATCTATGTCAAGTGAGGCACAATAACCATTTATTTATTTAAAAATCCTGAATTTTTTTGGACTACATTTAAACGGATATATTTTACTCACGCTATTAATCCTTATCAAAATAAACTATTTTATCACTAAGTACAGTTTATGTAGATAATATTTGGTCTTTGAATGATTAAAATTGGACGTTTGGATTTGAAATTATGGCGAAATTAAAATATTACGATAGTGGGCGTCACCAAAGCGCGTGCGGGAGGAAGACATTCTGTTGTAGAAATGAAAATTCTGTACATAAAAGATATGAAATGACACCCGAAATTACACCTTTGTCACTACATCGCTATAGAAGCCAAAAATGTGGTTAGTTTTTTGTCTGTCTGTCTGTCTGTCTGTCACTCTTTCTGTCTGTCTGTATGTTTGTTCCAGCATCACACGAAAAATACTGATCCTATTTGAATGTGGTTTTCGCAGATATATTTATCTTCTTCCAACTTAACATCTGATGTATAAAATTTTTTCCCCCCACCCCTCTAAGGGGACAAAAGAGGGGGTCAGATTTTGTATCAAACTTTTTTCTTTAACACGAAAACTACTGATCCGATTTGCATACGGTTTTCACAGATTTGCATACGGTTTTCACAGATATATTATATTTGTCTTCTTCCAACTCAACATCTGGTGTATAAAAATCCTCCCCCCCCCCCTCCCCTCTCAATCCTCTCTGGGGACCAAAGAGGGGTCAGATTTTGTATACAACTTTTTTCTTTAGTGGACTTACTTCATATTAGGTATTGACTGTTTTTCAACTTAACATCTGGTGTATGAACTTCCCCCCCCCCCACACCCTCTTAGGGGACAAAAGAGGGGGTAAAACATGTATCAACTGATGACGTAGAAAATATACTTTAAATGGCAAAACAACGTTTGCCGGGACAGCTAGTTAACGATAAAATTTACAATTAATTTAAAACAAGTAATAGAAGTTTTATATTTTATTGTAATTTCGTACGGAAGTTTAAGCTTTCTGAGGCTTAACCTTTCGCTAAGATAATACGTAGTAACAATTTGGAAACCAGTATGTCCCGTATCCAGTTTGGAATAGGTGACCTTATCAAAATATCGAGACTAAAGTTATAAATATTGTAATTATGTTTGATAATAATACATAATCCTACTAATATTATAAAGGCGAAAGTTTGGATGTATGGATGTATGGATGTATGGATGTTTGTTACTCTTTCACGCAAAAACTACTGAACGGATTTTAATGAAACTTTACAATAATATAGCTTATACATCAGAATAACACATAGGCTATAATTTTAACCGACTTTCAAACTGGAGGAGGTGTTATGTTCGTTTTTTTATGATCAACGATTACTCCGCCGTTTATGAACCGATTTTCAAAATTTTTCTTTTGGTGTATAGGGCACTATCCCAATTTGGTATCATATTCACAAAAATGGTGACCTGATGAAGGAATCCATGGGTAATCGAGGGAACTCCTCAAAATTTATATGGAAACATGTGGTGACTTCGGTTTCATGAGAAGTATTCCGAGCATAATATGCTAACAACAAGTAATATTTTGGACCCAGCGACACCCACCCATGGTTCGGAAGCTACTGGGAGAACTCCTGACGCTTTATAGATACACGCTTGAGAGTTTCGGCGTTAATTTAAGATCGGAAAGCAGATGCTACTATGCAAATTACATTAGTTATCATCATCATCATCATCACTACCATATTATACCATCAACCGTGCATCGTCCCATGATACGTTTCATAGTCTTTTAGATAGAGACTCGAGTTTGTCAAGCAATTAAAAAAATTATCAGAGGAAAATATGGAAAAACCGGGAAAATTATTAGAAAGGGTTTATCTCTCGAAGTACTGGAGCATTTTTTATATTATTTGTCACAGATATAGAGTAGACCACGTGAAGGGACATGTTAACTCATTTTTTCATAACTATTTTTTGCGGGAAAATGTACGGTTTTCGTAAAATTCCTAATTTACGCGAGCGAAGCCGCACGGGACATCTAGTAAATTAATAAAACAAACTACTAGCTTCACTAGAGAACAGAATCGACACTACAAGTTACAACGCTTTAAAGCTTGATCTATATTTTTTCAGAAATCTTATTAATATACAGCATGACTGGTGAGTCAATACCGATATTTAAGGAGAGTATTCAGTACTCGATTCTCATTATAAATATGTAATAAAATTAGGTTCTTAATTTTTTTTTTAATTTCCCAAAAATTAATGAATCATGGATACTAAGTAAATTACGCGGCTAGGCAAGTAGGCATACTATGCGGCCGGTGCAGAGGCGTGCGCTACCAAAGAAACACCACACAACTACCCCTCCCGCTCGCGGTGTCCATGCGTTGGGTAAATAATTATTTAACTTTAAGCTACATTTACTCAGTGATCAATTGATATTATTTTTTTATATTATTTTTTTCCAACTAATATAATAGCCAAATATCACGTCCTCGAGTATTGAACATGTCTCACCAGTCACGCAGTAATTATATTGGACAATATATTGGGCAATTTGCCTAAACTACGAGCCTTTAAATTCAAATGCAAAAGCTGCTGTGAAAAAAGCAAAAAAATATAAGTATGGCAAACCAACACTTTTTTTTTTTACACTGGTTAGTCAAGTTTGTTTTATAAGACAGATTATGAGTACTATGACGCAATAAAACATGTTATTTTCATACAAATTATCACATAATATACAGTCATCTTTTGAATTTCTAAAGCATTAATCAGAACGAACGAACGATATCATAGAATTTATATTTGCTAGTAAGGACAACCTTTTTAAAAACCATTCCCATAGTACCGTATGTAGAAATCAAAGATGTTTAACATTCCACAAAAGAAACGCGGACGCAAGCCTCAATTTCACTTAAGCGGGCTACATTATAATGAAGTGTTTTTTTGTAATGGTTTCCAGACCGTTAATACAGAGGTTGTGCTTCGATTCTACTATTTTAATGCAACGTTAATGCAGCTTCATGCATGCCTCGTTCGATCGAGTGTCTTTCAAATGAAACTACAAAATGGTATTCTCATGAAATTTCAAATGAATGACAATATCAAAGTAAGACAGAGATAAGAGACAGAGTAAGACAGAAATAAGAGCCAGAGACAGACGGAAGGAATTCGAGGAATTGGAAACTCCTAAAGTAACCGCGACCGAAACCACATAGTTGCTACGTTCGTTCTTACTGCGGGGTCATAAACATTTTTTTTTTTTTAATCTATATTTATTTAGGGATTTTTATCCGAAGATAAACAGGAAAACTTTTAGCTTTTATAAAATGACGAAAGTCTTGCTGTCGCTGGCTCTTGAGCCATACAGTTCGTTTGTCCAGCGTTTTTAATATTTTTGCTGTTGATAGGTGATAAGTGAATGATAAGAAGCCTAATGGATCGAACAAGGAACAAAGCTGCTGTTGCACCAAATAGTGGAATCAAGGGACTGACGTGGATGTTATAATAATTATTCTTAATACTGTACTGTGTACAGTGTACATAATATACAGCACGACTGGTGAGACATGTTCAATATTCGAGGACGTGATATTTGGCTATTATATTAGTTGAAAAAAAAAATGATATAAAAAAATAATATCAATTGATCACTGAGTAAATGTAGCTTAAAGTTAAATAATTATTTACCCAACGCATGGACACCGCGCGCGGGAGTAGCGCGCGGCGCGCGGGGCGGGGTGGGCCGCGCCCGGTCGCAATTAGTAATTTACTAAGTGTCCATTATTCATTTGTTTAAAGGGAAATTTGGTTAAAAATTAAGTACCTAATTTTATTACATAATTATAATGACAATCGAGTACTGAATACTCTCCTTAATTATCGGTATTGTCTCACCAGTCATGCTGTACATGCGCGGGTTCAAACTTCATTTGTATTTATGGGCTGTGCAATTGAATGGACAGAGATCAATGCTACAAAGTACAGATAGGCACGCTTCGAACCGCTGATGTATTGGTTAGTCATCAATTTGTTGAACATCGTAAACAGCAATAGCCGTGTAGAAGCAACAAAATTTAAGAATTTTTTGTAAAACAAAAGATCTACAAGAGTATATTACACAAAACTCACAAGTCACAGAATAAAGATTCTAATGGTTGGTTTACATTATAGCAATCTAGTGATCCAATTCAGCGCTGGATTACTATTGGAATAATGTAAACCGGCCATACTTGACCCCACGGAGTCTATTTGCAGAAATCGTTGGAATCACATTACAATCTTAATGTATTCTTTGGAGCCGCAAATCTCTATATTGACCTAATGCTTATTGTTATTATTCCCTCGTCTTGCTTTACTTTCTATGTCCTCGCTCCACTTGCTTTATTTTATGTGTCCTTACCCTCATCAATCCGATCTTACGACGACGATTGAAATATATGAACGGACGTTATTGCCAAGTGTAATGAATAATGATTCAATTGTTTTGAGCGACTCCTCGCAGGAAACGTTCGTCGGCCAAAAGTGATTGTGAAATCACAAACGAGTAGTACTATAATAATTGTATTAGTTGTATGATAACTATCTACTATTTGGTACGTTGCGTTCATTGAGTAGAAGCTACGTCCATACTAATATTATAAATATAAAAGTGTGTCTGTTTGTCTGTCTGTCAATTACCACTTTACGCCCAAACCGCTGAACCAATTTTGCTGTGTATAAAAATACTTTGAGTCTCGGGAAAGCATACTTTTTTATCCCGGAATTTTGGCGCAAGCAACGGAGCTGTGAGCGACGTCTCACGTGACACATCTAGTAAAGAATACCGTTATGTTATTATTATATTAACTCCCTTTTGTATTAGTGTACTCGTAGCGTGCATACAAAAAAGTTACGTTTCCCAAACTAAACGTGAACTTTTTCCCAAAAAGGAAAAAATCGGCCAAGTGCGAGTCGGAATCGCGCACGAAGGGTTCCGTACCATTAAGTATAGAGCAAAATTAGGCCATAAATTGTGTTTTTTGTATGGGAGCCCCCCTTACTTTTTTATTTTATTTTAATATTATTATTAAATATTAAAGTACACATATAACTAAGGACTTTGTGAAAAATTCAAGTACCTACCTGTTGCCATTCTTGATATAGAGCAAAAAAGGCCAAAAAATCACGTTTGTTGTATGGGAGCCCCCCTTAAATATTCATTTTATTTTACTTTTAGTATTTGTTGTTATAGCGGCAACAGATATACATAATCTGTGAAAATATCAAATCTCTAGCTATTACCGTTCTTGAGTTACAGCCTGGAGACAGCAAAAAGGCCAAAAAAATCACGTTTGTTGTATGGGAGCCCCCCTTAAATATTCATTTTATTTTATTTTTAGTATTTGTTGTTATAGCGGCAACAGATATACATAATCTGTGAAAATATTAAATCTCTAGCTATTACCGTTCTTGAGTTACAGCCTGGAGACAGACAGACAGACAGACAGACGGACAGACGGACAGACAACGAAGTATTAGTAATAGGGTCCCGTTTTTACCCTTTGGGTACGGAACCCTAAAAATCACTATGTCATAACTCCTAAACATATTTGCCCTGAAAAGACACTTAACACTTTGGTCCAGCTTCCAAACTTTTTTTGACAATTATCTTTTCAATAGCGTTGTTTATTAGTTAAACTGACACTAGAACTTAGATCACTTATTAGTTGACTCTTGTCTGATTGTATGGGTAAGCTGTACGCACGCACGGCACGACCATCGGCATTCCACAGCCATACGTTTCACACGGTTATCTGTTATTCAAATGAGCATTGAAACTTAAACGATGATGTTTTCATATAACAAGTTCTTTGCATGGAAAATATCATCCATGAATAACTCAAATAAATAACCTGTTATATGACAAACACATCATTAGTTTAATTTGTTTGATTAGAAACAAATTTAGTTAGGTTTTACTGTCTTAACTCGTGATATGATAACGTAAATAATTAGCTTTGCACATGCTTTCAGGGTTTTTTAGGGTTCCGTAGCCAAAATGGCAAAAAGGAACCCTTATAGATTCGTCATGTCTGTCTGTCTGTCTGTCTGTCTGTCTGTCCGTCCGTGCGTATGTCACAGCCACTTTTCTCCGAAACTATTAGAGCTATACTATTGAAACTTGGTAAGCAGATGTAGTCTGTAAACCGCATTAAGATTTTGATGCAAAAATGGAAAAAATATTAAAAATTTTAGGGGTCCCCATAGGTACAACTGAAACAAAAATTTTTTTTTTTCATCTAACCTATGCGTGTGGGGTATCTATGGATAGGTCTCCAAAAATCATATTGAGGTTTCTCATATCATTTTTTTCTAACCTGAATAGTTTGCGAGAGAGACTCTTCCAAAGTGGTAAAATGTGTGTTCCCCTCTAATTTCTAAAGTATAATGATAATTCTAAAAAAAAATATATGACGTAGATTCCTATAAAAACTACCAACGAAAATTGGTTTGAACGAGATCTAGCCAGTAGTTTTTTTTATACGTCATAAATGGTAAACCTTAATCTAAATTTCATTAAATCGACTGAAATATAAAAATAAATCAAAAACCTTTTAATTTCATAAAAATAAACCTTATTGCTGCTGCGGAACCCTTCATGGGCGACTCCAACTCGCACTTGGCCGCTTTTTTTTATTTGTGCTTAGTTACGCTTTTGCGTTTTATGGCTAAGTGGCTTTTATAATATTACAATATTATAACACTTCAAATTTAGATAGAGATGATTACTTATGTTGTTTTTGTCGCCCTACAAATATCGACAATTCTGTAGTAGGCGTAGCATGATCATTGATCACTGAAGCATTAGTTATTAGAACAAAGAAATCTATTCTATGGACGAATCTCTGTCCTCTACAGTCTACACAAAAATAAATACTTAATTATATTATCATGTACCATCATGTACATAAAATTTTCTAAATTCGTAGCACGGTCTACGCCGTAGACCGTGCCCCGTAGACTCTACGGGGCGTAGCCAGTTCGTTGTCAGTAGAAAAGTCATAATTACGTTTTCACTTTTCAATAAGGAACTAAACAGCATTGTAGGGTTACCTGTTTATACTCTGGCGAGGGCGACCTCGGAGGGTATTTGGAGGCGAGTCGTGCGCCGGCGCCGCAGCCCTGCGCGGCGGGCGGCTCATCGTCTGGGTAGTAAAGGTGCACGAAATCCTCCGTGTCCAGGAACGTATTGATCAACATAATCACTCAAGTCTACAGCGAATCAGACTTTCACCACTAACACTAGATCACTAAGGAAGCCGGCGGCGGCCCATCGTACAACTAAGCCAATAAATTACTGAAGATAAATACATACTGTTTATATACAAAATATCACATTCGAACCTTGCCCGAGACTTGCAATACTGGAATTAGAAATGGGTTTGATTGGCGTTGCATAAATATGGTGTTGGGGATTGGGGTGATTGGACAATTTTAACATTAATTCTGACTCGGTATCAAATCGATTTCTGTATTTAGTTTTGATCATGACCAGGTGTTGAGCCACAATTACGTTAATCTTGTCGCGAACCCCCTGCTGTCGAATGGCGAACCTCTAGGGGTTCGCGTACCTCACTTTGAGAAACCCTGCCATAGAGTACAGCTTTGCAACCATCCGGGGTCCAACGTCCGTTAGACATAACAAATGCTCACAATTGTTATTCAAGTTTAGGCGATGTTTTGATTTACGTCTCGTTTCGTTTCAATAACAATGAATAATTTATTTAACACATAAAGTTGAATGCCCTAGTGCTTGCTCACTTGGTAGTCAAAGCTAGCTCGCGATAAGTTTCAAGTCGCAGAATAATTTACCATCTCCCAACTTAGTTCTTGCAAAATAAATGATTCTGAATAACATTACCATTTTGAATTTCAACTACGTTTTCAACAAACAATTACTATCAAAATAACAAGGCACAAAATTTCATTTTTGAAGTTATGTACCTCAATTCGCCTTTTACACTTTTAATCGGTTGTTGTCACTTTCTTATTCATATTAATCGATAGAGAACATCCAAATATGAAACAAGCTATCTGACACGTACATTGAGAAACAAGCCTTATGTGTAATACAAACAATATCTCTCAATCCTTAATGGTATTTCCTTCGGCGACCAAACTCCTACATACCACCCACTTTCGGTGCGCTCTACATCATTTCTCAAATCATCATCAGCAAAGTTCTAAAGACATTCTTAATATACCTAATTATGAGTGTTGTTTACTTACATTTATGATCAATAAGCGAGTATTATCCTACTTTTAGAGTCCTCTGCTACGACTCAATGAATTAACATTTCGAACAAAAAATTAAAATTAACAATGACGTCTTAAAACGACAGCCTGGGGAAGCCCCTCTAATTCCCAAGGTTATCCTCAGGCGACTATCTTTTGGCATGCTAAGATTACTGGTTAAATATAAACGTTCTAAAAAAACATGTTTATTTTCATTATAGAGTACGACAGAATGTAGAGTAGGCAACCATATGGCCGGATGACGTAAAAGTATTGTAATTGGGGTATATGTACGTTATATTCACAGCTGTACCAGTGTAATAAATTTTATTACACTGTGGCTGTACAGTGTACTTTAAATACGGCCGAATCACGCTTCCACAGCGGACGCGCGCCGCTCTACATTTATCATACGACGGCACACAAAAATGCGGTCACCGTCATACCCGGCGAGGTGACGACTACACGCGATATCTAGTGATATAATAAACCGGCGAATGTCTTGAGGCGGTACGTACAATTAAATAGGAGTTTCAACTCGACTGCGAGTTCAAAATATATTTTTCGCGTGATGTCTACGACTCCCTCATATTGAAACGTTGAATACGTTTTATTAAGCACTTGTAAAAGACACATTAAATATCATATTATCACCAATGAAAACGAAGTAAACATGAACCCCTTTACTAATAAACGTTGTATAAGCTTTGAATAGTTATACAGTGTTTTGTTCCTGTCACACAAGTGACATTTTTAATTGGATTGAAGAAGACAAAACACCGTTCAAAGCTTATACAGCGTTTATTAGTAAGGGGACTAACCTTTCACGTTACGACTTACGACCCTCATCTCTATTATAGAAAATTAATATAGCAATAGTAAAAGTTGGAGTGTTGTATGTCCTACCGCCTACGGTCTGACCGCAGCCATTCACCGGGCTCGGGTTACGTAGCTGGTAGGATAAACTTACACGGTATCATTGCACGAAATGCACGCTAGAGTCAACGACACGAAGAACTATTTCAATTTAATTCTCTACGTCCACATACTGTAGTGGAGCAACGTTTCCGTGACAAACACAAAAACTCTACACGTAGAGTTTCAGATTGAGTCTGTATTTACACTGACCTAGATAACGCTAGGCTATTACTTTATAGGTTGAAATTATTATTATGTTTAGTCTAGAGTCTAGAAACTAGAAGCTCTAATTTTACCTTACGAAATATGGAATGCTTTTGAATCTTGCATTTGATATGTACTATCTTGTATGTTTGTCTTCACTAGTTCGTAGACTTGTAACATCCATATCCATACTAATATTATAAGTGCGAAAGTGTGTCTGTCTGTCTGTCTGTTACCTCTTCACGCTCGAACCGCTGAACCGATTTTGCTGAAATTTCGCATGGAGATACTTTGAGTGCCGAGAAAAGACATAGGATAGTTTCTATCTCGGGAAAATGTACGGTTCCCGCGCGATAAACGAATTTTGGCGCAACGGAGTTGCAGGCGTCATCTAGTTATTAATATGAAAAGAAAGATTCTAATTTTAAATCAATAAAGTAAGATTTTTTATAGCGATAACATAAATACGTGGACTCTACATGGAGTATGATTGTCATATTTATTCTCCATAACTGGCTCATTGTAATGAATGTGGCTTATCGTAATGGGCCTGCAGGCTGCAGTAACAACCAGTAGAAACAGCACAAGGCTACAACACTTCCGCATAGAAAGCAAAATGTCCTTGTTGCCGGTTATCACACTTAATTATGTTGTGATTAAAACTGAATGGGCGCCAGATAACACGTTAGATCCAGAAAGTAAGGAGGAAGTAAACACTTTAATCTCTACACCATACATAAATAAACAGCTGTTATAAAAATATTTCTGTAAAAGCGAACATTTTGTACTCTACATAATATAAGTAATTGCTATATTTTTATTTTCTTTTACAAGCTCTAAGTATTTTGTCGGCGTAAGCGTCCGAAAAATACTGTAAAATAAAGAGAAACAGATAAATTCATTTTATTTCATTTCAATAAATAGAGTTTTACTTGTTTGTTCGTTTAAGGCAAAATGTAGAGGTTATATTTTACTAGAAAACAATAATTTATTTATTCAACATCATTGAACCTTGAATCGAAGAAACAATGCTTGTAGTTGATTTGTCAATTGGTGTCAGGAATAATTAACGTTCATCCGTTAAATCTTTTATGCATTTAACGACCGTACCTAACGCCATTTTGCAAAAACCTAACTAAATCATGTTGTGTAAAAACTGTACTGTGGTTTTGATGGTAATCCTAATTTTACATTTACCTAATGATTACTAAAGTAACATTAAATGAAGACTGACATGAAAAAGTATATTAAACTAAGGGCCTGTTTCACCATTTCCTGATAAAGTGCCGAATAGGCTAATTCACAACTTTTTTGACAGATTCTCCATACACGATCTGTCAAATTAATTAGTGGATAGCCTATCAGGAAGTGGTGAAACAGGCCCTTAATGTCAACACCTTGGCAAAACAATGTTATAAGTTTATAACGAATCATTAAAAGGACTTCAGAGATAGAATTTGAAATATAAAAAAAATATAATATTAGAGTGCTCGACCGGCAACACCTGATTGCCTTTAACATCCTACTGAAGTGAAGAGACAAGTAAATATCACTAAGGGCCGATTTCTCAATCGTCAGATAACTTTTAACTAAAGAATAAATATGACACGTTGACATTTTTTTCATATAAAATCTGTCAAAACGCCAAATTTATTCCAGAGGTAAAATTTATCTGACGATTGAAAAATCAGCCCTAAGTAATAATAATTACCTTAACTAATGAGTATCACTCGCATATTGCAATTTGCTTAATTGCAAGCGCGTTTAGTGTGCGTGTTTTTCCGAGCCAATGGCGCATCGCCGCGTCGCTCACAAACGTCAATGAAAAGTCATGTGAGTACTCGCGGGCGCCATCAGCCATGGTCGGCCATGACCTTCGTGTGTGCACGAACATGTAAACAACTCTACCTTTCCATATCGCTAGTTAATTTCAAAATGGCCGCCATCCTTTTAATCGGTTTTGCATAAGTGTGAGCGTGAGATGGCAAGACTGCGGTATACTTTACAAGGTAAAAACTTGGCTTACATGCAAGTGTGCATATTTATACACCTCTTACTACTTCTGGCCCTGGGTGGCAATTTTGGAGAAATAACCTCAAACTATGTACTGATGTAGAATAACTCTGAATGGTTATAAGATTATAACTTATAAGTTATAATAAACAACATTTTATCCGCCATTATAATTATCACAAACGACGAATTAGCTACAAGTTGAAATTTAAATTAACACCTTAAATTCTCATATGAAAAACCGAGTAATTAAACATTAATCGAAAACACTATTAATGATTAAACGGCATTCATTACCTACCTTACGCTAGATGCACATATCGCATTAGACACACCGAGTTCCAAGCACAAGGCCAGCTACGTGACTGATATGACTTATGAGTATACATGTACTTGTAAATGCACTTTTTATTGATTCTTTATCTGATTCACATTCTAATATTATACCTATTTACAAGTTAAATAATGACATATAGAGACTGGGAGACAAAGAAAATCGAATTGGAATCATTTGGCACAATATTTGGAACGCATAGACGCGCGCAAAAGTATCATTCAATAACTTGGAACGAAAGAAATGGGTGTAAAATATTATTATTTATTCAGAAGATTAAGAAACTTAGCAAACCATTTGGATAATATTAATCATGCATCATTGGGTGCAACAGGATATTAGGCTTAGGGCCTGTTTCACCACTTCCTGATGAAGTGCCGAATAGGCTATTCACAGCTTTTTTGACAGATTCTCCATACTTCATCTGTCAAGTTAAGTGATGGATAGCCTATTCGGCACTTATCAGGAAGTCGTGAACAGGCCCTTAATCTATGAACTGGTTTTATTTATATACACGGTATAACAATTAACATGTTTGATATTATGTTGCCAGTATTGTAGGTTTGTGTATGTTGTGATAACTATTAAGACTAGTAGTTTATCAGTAGTTTGATACGGTGATGTGACCTATTAACTTTTTAAACGCGATAAAACGACCAACGAAGGTACACTTTATCTGCAGTTTAATAAACAAAACAAACTCATATCAGCGCGTTATTTAAAATATGATAATGTAATCAACACACACATTTCACATACAAAACAATCTATTTAAATAAAATACCTAATGCTTTTAAATGTGTCGTAACTCGTAATATCCATTAGACATTCTTAATCGATTTATAATCAAATACATATTATTATAATCAGAAGAAGATATTGTGATAGTTTCGAATTTCCATTTCTATTCGATAACTGCAGCTGTCGCACCTGCTCAGCGTAACGAATTCCATTCAATGCAACCCAATTTTTTTTATATAATATCAGTTAAATCTCGAATTCCTTGTGAACAAGCAATGGCAATTCTATGCCCATTATCGACTAGAAGCTTAAAGAATTGAAAAATGTAAGGAAGATATCAGATAGTGACAACGCTCTACTCTATATTTTTTGATAAACCAGACAGATTTTATGAAATATTTTGCAAGACTCTCCATTTTTAGATCGTCTAGATGCATTTACATGATACAGCCACGTGGGACATGGCCGTTTGCCGCTAACGATTTTCTACGTTCTCAGCTGTGAGGTTTGGGACATGCGCAATGGAAAAATTGGCCACGTGGATAGCGTACTAATTATGTTGGAAGAATAATGCAAAAGCCGGTCAAGTGAGAGCTGAACTTTGGAAGATAGTAGATTGAATGGCCCCTGAAGTGACGCATCGTTGCAATTTTGCCAGAAGCACCATTTCGGGCATGGTAACATCATTTTTACACGACATTTTTACTTTCGAGCTTTTGTTTTTAAACGTTTTAACATTTCAATGATAAGAGGAGTGCAGAGTGCTTGTATTTGTCTTCTCTACATTCAAAATTATTAATTTGCATGACATATTTTTCTACACACCAAATACATTTTCTTCTAATTGCATACTGAACAAGCCATTTGCCACGCTTGATATTCCATGTAATTATAGAATATTTATCAGCTAAATTCCAGACTAAACATCGGATATTACCATGAGGCGACCCGATAACTGTAAACGGTATTAGGTGGGCGTAGACCGAGCTGTAACGCCGCGTAATTTTCACCCTGCCA
Source organism: Plebejus argus (assembly GCA_905404155.3). NCBI lineage: Eukaryota > Metazoa > Arthropoda > Insecta > Lepidoptera > Lycaenidae > Plebejus > Plebejus argus. The sequence goes on from FR989933.1 coordinate 10,649,925, forward strand.
TAACATTATAGGAAATCCCAGAAATTAACTTAACAATATACTGCTAATTATAGCATATTAGTAAAGCCTGTCATAAGTAGTCCATGAAATTCCTAGAGTACTCTTGCTAGATACAACGTCGAATGTTTAACGAAACATTGAACTAATAAGTTATTACTCGTTAATACGAATTTAAAATATTTTAGGATGGGATAATATGTGAATTTTCAAAGCTTCCTCGTCCAATTAGTGCATTGTTACGTTCTTATCACAATAAATCCTAATGAGCTTATTAATGATTGCAAATGCAAAATTAATTGCATACATATTTGCAAAATTCGTCCAAAGTTCCAACCGCAATTCGCTCTACGTTGGTATTTCGTCCTTTTGCAAGTGCGAGCAACGCCTGTGGCGAAACACGTTTGAAAGTTACCACAATGCCGTGGCTGGATATCTACGAAACGACAACTATTTAGGTTGGGTGATAATATTTTATGGTTTTAATTTTTCGCTCTTATCAGTAACTCCAAACATTATCGCCATAATGATTTAAGATATAATTTGTCGTTATCAACACTAACAGTTTTATCTTCAACAAAAAATAGGATAAATTATGGCATACGTAAGAAAAGAGCGCTACCAAAGATTATAAAGAACCTATAAGGTCGGGATAGGACTTCGTAACACCCATTGTACCTGAAATTCTTGACATGCGCATAAATGGGAGAGTGCCACGTGGCGCGTTCCCGTTGCATAACCTCCTCTCTCTAATGCGGCACTACACAGCGTGGAGTACCGACTGTGTAGCTGCATTACTGCCGTGCAGTACTCGCGCTGTCAAAGTCACAGTATTCTGCTGTCAAGGCAGTAATGCGGCTAGACAGCCTGCGGATGTATTAGTAAAAAAATCAATGATACCCAGGTCAAATAAGTGAGCGCTTAGAAGTAGTGCCTAAAATGAATTTATTAAGTGTAGCGTGAGTAGACGCGATCTAGGTTAAGGCTAATTAGGGCGCCATACTTAATGTTCCATATTTTTAGAATTTTTTATCGCTGCTTTGGGTGTATATTTTTAATGACACCGCTGATATGGAAATTAATTTTAGTACGGCATTTTTTTCATTATAGAATGACTAGATGAAAAATATTAAATGACTTTCCTTAAATTCAAAGTGTCTAGTACTAGCTCTATCGGTATGAAATATTTTATTCAGTAAACTAGTTTCAGCTTTCACTTGCTCTAGAATACCTATAAGTCCCATTTTGGATATATCCGTTGACTTAGCTAATAGAATGTCGGCGATTTCCAGCCGCAAACATTTGAAATTATTAATTTACTTCTATTGCCTTTACACATTTTCTCTTGTGCAAATGAACATTTTGTTACTATACTGTAAGCTATTTACCGAAGCAGGTGTGAAAATTTCGCCAGAAAGGTTGATTTTTAAGTATGTATATGTATTCAGGTGATCTGATTATAACCAGATGGCTTTTTTATATAATGGTGATGTGATCTGTGGTGAATTTATTGATTCGAATTTGGTTGCATATTTGACTACTACTGTCGTAATCCTAAAAATATTAAGTGTTTGTTAACATGACCTCGAGAGGGCATTGGTATGAACAAAGCAACATTTTCGCTTTGTACTGTGTACTTTGTACCTCCGTATAAAGCCAGCGAATTCACATTATTTAGAAATATTTTAAGTATTGTAAACGTTTCCCATTAGATGTGCATGAATTACTACTCCTACTGCCGTCGAGTGTTTATCACCTGATGTGTGTGGGAAAATATTTTATTATTGTCTATAGTCAGCACGCGAGTTGTATGCCATCGTATGACGTACCATGCCAAGAATTCTAAATACATAGTACGAGTCTCGAGGTAGTGCCGAGTACGTGAGCCCGCCATAGTGTAACGTAGACGCCACGACTGCAGTACTCGGCGAGACTCTACCGACCGACATCACCAAACTTGAGTAACTTCATGTGCAGCATCCTCAAACTGCACATCGCATAGAAGAAATCGTCCTATTCGACGTATTTTTATCCGCCAACACCATATTGTAACGCCATGTGCCTCACACGTCGGCGGCGCGCACACTCGCCCGTACTGTAGCGGGGCTTACCAAACGAGATTCCGGTAAAACTTTACAATATAATCCATTTATATTTGTCGGACACTTCGCAAAACCATAAATACGAAAACTGAATATTGATAAGAGCGCGGATGTGGTGTATATCCATATTCTGTGGGAGCGATAGCGGTGTCGCATGGAGTATGCGACGGACGCGCGCGGCAGCTGCGAGGCAACTGGAGGTCGGAGGAGTGACGGGGTCGGGGGTAGGGGGCTTCGCGGCGCGCCGCGCGGGGCGCTCGCTGGCGGCCGGGGGGCCTGAGCCGGCGACTCTTTGGAGTCTAGACGCTGAAGGTTGTTCATCGCGAATTTTTGCAACGTAAGCGCTAGGCGCGTGCGTACCGATTAACTCCGTCGGCCATTTTTTGTAGCGGAGGCTGGAGCCCCCACTCGGTACGTCTATTAATAATTGCAATCAATTAACTCGTAAGATTCTTGTAATACTCTACAAACTCTACAAAACGTAATCGGGAGTTGTAAACAAACTCTTGTTCCAATTTGTTTCTTTGTTATGGTGCCGGCCGTGCCGCCTACACCATTCTGACGTATAGGCCTACTTAATGAGCTTTATCCGACGCTCATTCATAATTTTCATAAAACACGACTTTATTGACTTATGTACACACTACACTTGCACTGCTGTAAAGGGTTACTTAAATACTCGATCAAAATAATAAACTACTTTATGTAGGGTTGTAAGAAGTAAGAGGGCGAAGAGCTACGGAAACGAGCAAGAGAGAAATGGTGTCTGGTGCACATTTCTAATTCTTTAGTAAATATAATATTAGATAACAGAAGCATTTTATACAAATAATAATAATGATGACTCGATATTATGGTTGAGCAGCCTTAACATAGTTTAATAACTTTAGCCGTTTTAACGGTTAACAAAATATAGTAGTTCCGGTGTAAACAATACGAGTGAAAGCCAGACAAGTCCTACGCGGCAGCTCTCAGGCCCATTGTAGTGCTAGTGGTCGGGTTACGTAAAGCAGACACGCTGGATGGGGTTATGCAGTCAATAATTGTAGTTTTTGCAGACTGTTCAGGGATATTCTATGCCGTAGTTTCTATGAGATATGCTCTATGAGATGATCCTTTATGTCATTTCTCTAATGGTCATGTTTATATTATTATGTCTGTCGAGAAAGCTTTTGCATCACTTCTCCTAAACTTCAATGTTGTACATCGTCCCTCCACACAAAACTGACCTATCTCTATGAACATGAATTACGTTTTTAGGGTTCCGTAGCCAAAATGGCAAAAAAGGAACCCTTATAGATTCGTCATGTCTGTCTGTCTGTCTGTCTGTCTGTCTGTCCGTCCGTCCGTATGTCACAGCCACTTTTCTCCGAAACTATTAGAGCTATACTATTGAAACTTGGTAAGTAGATGTAGTCTGTGAACCGCATTAAGATTTTGATGCAAAAATGGAAAAAGTATTAAAAATTTTAGGGGTCCCCATAGGTACAACTGAAACAAAAAAAATTTTTTTTCATCTAACCTATGCGTGTGTGGTATCTATGGATAGGTCTCCAAAAATCATATTGAGGTTTCTCATATCATTTTTTTCTAACCTGAATAGTTTGCGAGAGAGACTCTTCCAAAGTGGAAAAATGTGTGTCCCCCCCCCCTCTAATTTCTAAAGTAGAGGCATGATAATTCTAAAAAAAATATATGATGTATATTACTATAAAAACTACCAACGAAAATTGGTTTGAACGAGATCTAGCCAGTAGTTTTTTTTTATACGTCATAAATAGTAAACCTTAATGAAACAAAAAAAATTTTTTTTCATCTAACCTATGCGTGTGTGGTATCTATGGATAGGTCTCCAAAAATCATATTGAGGTTTCTCACATCATTTTTTTCTAACCTGAATAGTTTGCGAGAGAGACTCTTCCAAAGTGGAAAAATGTGTGTCCCCCCCCCTCTAATTTCTAAAGTAGAGGCATGATAATTCTAAAAAAAATATATGATGTATATTACTATAAAAACTACCAACGAAAATTGGTTTGAACGAGATATAGCCAGTAGTTTTTTTTATACGTCATAAATAGTAAACCTTAATCTAAATTTCATTAAATCGACTGAAATATAAAAATAAATCAAAAATAATATAATTTCATAAAAATTAACCTTATTGCTGCTGCGGAACCCTCCATGGGCGAGTCCAACTCGCACTTGGCCGCTTTTTTTAAACAGATGTAATCAGTTACAAAGGACACTTCGCTAATGTTCTCTACATTAAGTACCTTAAATATCGTCAAAAATGTATGGGATACAATATAAAAGACATAAAAAGTACAGCAAAGGCTAACATTTACTATGACTAAATCGTAGAGTTCAAAAGTTTATAGCAAAAAGATAATAACGGTGCTTTCTAAAAATTGCTCCTTTTAATGTTGAACTTATTTAAAATACGACCTTTTAATTGAAATAAACATTGAGTCATAACTCAGATGCAGCTGGAGGACAAATCACGAGCTTCCGTATTTCGATATAGAAATTACTTCCGCCATAAATATATAAAATTATTAGCATATCTCAATATGAAATATATTCGGCATGTAAGAATTCTTTAGAAAATATTATGTACTGTCGAAGACAGAATATCCGGTTTAATACTTTTGAACCTTATCCCATCAATCCCCAAGCGGCACCCAGCTGTCGCATAACAATTGAAAATCTATTGTGTCTGCGATTCCCATGACAGAGGTATTATCATAATCTTTGAACATAAAAAAATAAGAAAAAAACATTTCCAAGTTCTAACATATTATAACCTCTTCCTTTTTGGAAGTCGGATAAGAATAAGGAAAGAAGGTGGTAAGTCCAATTTTGACGAAAGATCCTTATTTACTTACTTCTTATTTAATTTAAAATTAAATTATTTAATTTTTTTATTAATTAAATTTTTAATTAATAATTTTTAATTTAATTTGAAATAAAGTTTTGTGTAAATGATTATTCACAAGTTGTAATGCCCAAAACTGAGAAAATGTAGGATTTATCCAAGTTTAAAACATAGATGGCGAACCATCGGAAAAACATTTTTTTCACTCCAACCCTGAGTAAAACCTGACATAGCAAATTGTTATAGCAACTCGAAAACTATGGTTTTCCTGAATTATTATTATTATTTTACACCACTTAAATGGTGCTTTTATATGCTATAGTATACCTTTAGCATATAATAGCACCATTAAGTGGTGTAAAATGCCGTGATGTTTGTGATAGAAATCTGAAATACATAATATTATATTAAATTCTTTGGAATGCTTTTTGCTTCCCTTGCTTACCATAATAGGACTCTAGCCTTAAAAAAACATGTCGTTTTCGTTGCACCCTAGTCTTCTAGCTCTGGAGCTATGACGATCGTGTAAAACTAATGTAAATTTTATTTCGTTGAAGCGTTAATTACATCTTGAGATGAATACTTTGTATATTAAATCTTAATGAACTACTTGTGGTAATCACAGGAAATATTTCTTATTCGTTACATCCGTAACGAATAAGAAATATTTCCTGTGCTTGACATGCAACCCAGCTCTACCAGTTGCCTTATCAAGGATTAAGGATATGAATACGTTAGACAACAGGAATTCTATCTTTTTACAATAATTAAATAAAATAGTCATTTTTAATCTATTCAATCTTATTACAGCTTTAAATAGTCATTTTCAAAAACCACATCAAATTAAGGTGATTTTAAGTTGATTATATCAAGGCACAACAAACACACCAAAGGAACTCTGTCTTGAGTCTCGACTCTTTAAGTGACGAATCTTTGAAAAGGGGAGACAATCAGCAATTGGGATACAAAATATAAGGGGAAAAGTTTAGGAAAGAGTAAAAATTGAGGACTCATGAGAGTCCTCAATAAAACAGTGAAGACTCACAAGTCACAACTTTCTGTCAGGAAATTGTGAATGATTGTCATGAATGATGAGCTTTATGCCACGGAGAACGAGGAGATTGGAGAACAGGTAATTATTTAATAAACAGGTTGTCAAGTAATAAGCTGTTCTATTAGCAATTAAATCCCGTTGATCAACTGCTTTTCTACTTTATTACGTGCATTGGAGAAATTTTAATCACACGTCGTTAGTCGTCATGTTATAATAGCCAGTGCTAAAGATACAAAGTTGCGACAGTGCAGCGTTAGTTAGAGCATGACTTTATTCTCAAAAAAATGCATAATAATATTTTTAACCGACTTCCAAAAACGAGGAGGTTATATGTTCGTCTGTGGATATGTTTTGGATCCAAAGTCACTAAGCATAACACATTAGTCTGTGCAGAAAACCAGCTTATAAATCACTTAAAAGAGTGAAATTATTATTTTTAACAAAAAATCAAAACCGACTTCCAGGGTAAAATAATAATAATTTGTAATGAACAAAAAAGTGTTAAATAATTCTTACTCTGTAAAGTGCCTTATACATAATTCTCCTAAACCTCAACTATTTCTGTACACAATCTACATTATTTTGAAGTCGGTACCAGTCTTAAATATTAAAAATATTTTGTCATAGAACTCAGCATTCTTATCTGGTACCGTTTTCAAAATAATGTAGATTGTGTACAGAAACAGTTGAGGTTTAGGAGAATTATGTATAAGGCACTTTACAGAGTAAGAATTATTTAACACTTTTTTGTTAATTACAAATTATTATTATTTTACCCTGGAAGTCGGTTTTAATTTTTTGTTAAAAATAATAATCAATTCGAATGTGTCTCAGACCATATAAAAACTCTTTTTTAGGGTTCCGTACCCAAAGGGTAAAAACGGGACCCTATTACTGAGACTTCGATGTCTGTCCGTCTGTCTCCAGGCTGTAACTCAAGAACGGTAATAGCTAGAGAGTTGAAATTTTCACAGATTATGTATTTCTGTTGCCGCTATAACAACAAATATACTAAAAATAAAATAAATTAAATATTTAAGGGGGGCTCCCATTCAACAAACGTGATTTTTCAAACATTTTTTGCTCGGTATCAATGATGACAAAAGGTAGGTACTTGAAATGTACATAAAATACTCAGCTGTATTTAAACTTTAATAATTAATAATAAAATTTAAATAAAATAAATAATCAAGGGGGGCTCCCATACAAAAAACACATTTTTTAAATATTTTTGCTCTATATTGGTACGGAACCCTTCGTGCGCGAGTCCAACTCGCACTTGGCCGATTTTTTTATTTGGTCTGAGATGTGTGTTCGTTACCTCTACAAGCTGAAGCAAATGAACCGGAGATTGAGTCTCGGTAAAGGACATACGTTTGTTTCTGTCACGGTAAAATTTCGGTTCCTACTACCTGCTCCAGAATATAATTTGTGTGTAAACAAAGTTGTGGGCAATATGTAGTTATAAAGTTGAAAGAGAAATACAGAATACTTAACAGCGAGGAAATACAATTTATTGTTTACTTAATTCTTATCGAACGAGCTTATTGAAACAAAAATAAGTTCAAGAATGTTTGACGCGATACCAGTTACCACAAAAAAATATTTAAACAATGCTTGCTGGTAAGCTACATTATAGTTTATACGCACTATAATATTATGCTACAGGCTACTCTCCATTTCACAGGTAAATCACCATTCAACAGCTTCACATGACATGACAGGAATAAGAATAGTCCGACAAAAAACCCATAGGAAAGTGCGTGTGGCTCGTCTCGTCACGTACGGCGTACCTCGTTTGTGGGTGAAGGGCGCCGGCCGCCGGTGTCACTATTTACCGAAAAAACGACGACTCTAGAACATTCTCATGATAACTATTCCACTGTTTATCAATTTATGTTGTCCTCATTTCCACCTTGAAGTTGTTGCAACATCGGAATTACACTCCTTATTTATTATTGACTCTTGTAGTCTCTATATAATTTATGAAGATAGCTGTTTTACAATAGCTGAGTGCTGACTAGTTTCCGGTTTTGGAAGTTTTGAGTTTATTAGCTTAAATAGCATCGTTTATTAGTTAACTTGTTTACGACTTTAGTTTAACCCTAAATTAGGGCTAGCCGTGAACGTGATAACATTTTAATATTTCGATACTTTTAGATGTTTTTTACAGATGATAATAATTAATAGAGTAAGTGAATAAATATACAGCGTGTAACAAAAAGTGATAATAAGTACTTTATGTATGAGTCCCCTGTATTGAGTTTACTGTCAAAATAGTAGCGCTGAAAAAGTTACCTTTTTAGGGTTCCGTAGCCAAAATGGCAAAAAAGGAACCCTTATAGATTCGTCATGTCTGTCTGTCTGTCTGTCTGTCCGTCCGTATGTCACAGCCACTTTTCTCCGAAACTATTAGAGCTATACTATTGAAACTTGGTAAGTAGATGTAGTCTGTGAACCGCATTAAGATTTTGATGCAAAAATGGAAAAAGTATTAAAAATTTTAGGGGTCCCCATAGGTACAACTGAAACAAAAAAAAATTTTTTTCATCTAACCTATGCGTGTGTGGTATCTATGGATAGGTCTCTAAAAATCATATTGAGGTTTCTCATATCATTTTTTTCTAACCTGAATAGTTTGCGAGAGAGACTCTTCCAAAGTGGAAAAATTTGTGTCCCCCCCCCTCTAATTTCTAAAGTAGAGGCATGATAATTCTAAAAAAAATATATGATGTATATTACTATAAAAACTACCAACGAAAATTGGTTTGAACGAGATCTAGCCAGTAGTTTTTTTTTATACGTCATAAATAGTAAAACTTAATGAAACAAAAAAAAATTTTTTTCATCTAACCTATGCGTGTGTGGTATCTATGGATAGGTCTCCAAAAATCATATTGAGGTTTCTCATATCATTTTTTTCTAAGCTGAATAGTTTGCGAGAGAGACTCTTCCAAAGTGGAAAAATGTGTGTCCCCCCCCGTCTAATTTCTAAAGTAGAGGCATGATAATTCTAAAAAAAATATATGATGTATATTACTATAAAAACTACCAACGAAAATTGGTTTGAACGAGATCTAGCCAGTAGTTTTTTTTATACGTCATAAATAGTAAACCTTAATCTAAATTTCAATAAATCGACTGAAATATAAAAATAAATCAAAAATAATATAATTTCATAAAAATTAACCTTATTGCTGCTGCGGAACCCTCCATGGGCGAGTCCAACTCGCACTTGGCCGCTTTTTTTTTAACTTTTGTATGGGAAAATTCCTGACGTCCATACAAATCACAAAAAAAATTGCTCTTTCAGTGCTGCTACTTTCACAGTGAATTCAATATAAGTGACACATACAAACCGTAAAAATAAATGAAAATCGGCCAAGTGCGAGTCAGACTCGCGCACGTAGGGTTCAGCTGACATACCATTATAGAGTAAAAATAGACAAAAATTGTGTTTTTTGTATAAGAGCCCCCCTTAATTATTAATTTTATATAAATTTTATTATGAATTATTAAAGTGTAAATAAAATTGAGTGTTTTATGAACATTTAAGGTGCCTACATGTTGCTATCATTGATATTGATCATCAATCATGATGATTCATGACTGATTAAACCAGAGGAAGAAAAGATGTCATCATGTAATCTATGTTTCAGACAATATTGAAAGTTTGATAACATCTAATAAAAGTGTCCCTACCATCTTAGTATTCGTTTCATCACAAGTCTACAAATTAGTCTTTGTGACGTATTTTAGTGTGATTCTGTATCAGTCATGCTCATATTATCACATAGAGGGGTGAATCGCATAGGTTATCTCCCGGCGCTCAAATATTTATTGACTTGTAACAAATCTTACCAAGGACAGTTCAGAATGTTATTATTTTTAAATTTTAAATGTTATTTGGAATTTGGATGTTATATTAAATTATGTCATAAATCATAATGGGAGACCATTATGATTTATGACATAATTTAATATAACATCCAAATTCCAAATAACATTTTATACAATAAAAGAGCACCGCTGTAGTTATTGTTTTCTTTCAAAGAATAGAATATTTTTTTTTTATTCCAAGGATTAGTTACGGTGTTGGGCGATGTCTTAATCTTTTGTTCAACCTCACTTAAACTAATTATGAGTAAATTGCTAAGTTTTACTTTTCAACGTCAAAAACAAACGGTTTAATTAAAAAAAAAAATAGGTATCATATTCGAAAGTATGAGTCCTTATCCTTAGTCCTTACAAAAATATGATGCGATTCATACAATAATTGTATGAAGCGCATAATATTTTTCTACAACAGGCGTAGATACTAGATAATATATTATATCTACGCCTGTTTTACAAACGGACGATCAATTGCCATTTGCCTATAACCAATTAACCACCCATCAAAAACATCCACACTAATATTATAAAGGAGAAAGTGTGTCTGTCTGTCACTTCTTTAGTCTTTGGATTTTGGTTGACATTTGGTTAGGCCCGTTATGTGATACTTTTGAATTTTGATTCCCGGACTAGGACTTATCTTATGATTTGGATCTCAGAAAAAAGATCTTAGAAAAAAATAATAATCCCATGTCGTAATTATGTAGCCGATTAGGGTCTACACAGACGTACTGCAATCCAACTGCAATTCAACCGCAAATTGCAGTTCAAGTGCAGTTTCAATGCAGTTGACACGACTGCAATAGAACTGCAACTGAACTGCAATCCGACTGCAAACCAAACGCGCAGTCGACTGCATGCCAACTGCAACTGAACTGCAATCCGACTATGCGTTTGGTTTGCAGTTCTATTGCAGTCGTGTCAACTGCATTCAAACTGCACTTGAACTGCAATTTGCGGTTGGATTGCAGTTGGATTGCAGTCCGTCTGTGTAGCCGATTAATGATTGTAATCTAACTGCCGCACTCAGAGACGAAAATTAGTCAATTGTAATTAAAATTGCAGATTTTGACATGTCATAGGCCCCATTATTATCTGTCAAACTCTTCATTGTGTTAAAGTTTAATCATCATTAAATGTCTCTGAGTGCGGCGGCGGTAAGACGACGACGAGAAGAAATCGTAAGGCATCCATTAGACGGTAGGTTTTGCTGTTAGTTTTACCACAGTCATGACTGTGACTGATGGGTAACCTACCGTGTAAGAGCGTGACTGACGGTGATTGATGAAAATCTGGATACATTCGTCAGTCCATCAGTCACCATCAGTCAAACATAATTCATGATTGACGGAATTGACTGACGCTTGCATGAGCGTATAATGGATGCCTAAGCAGTGCGGCAAGACTTTCAATCTTTTAGCACGAAGACAGAGTAGTAATTATTGGCGATAAAACATCCCACATGCAATTACAGACGCCATTGCCACGGACCGGACAGAAATAGCCGCGGCTCACGGTTTGCTGCATTGCGTGTGACTTGGGCCTAGGGTTGTCAGGCGTCCGGATAAGGCCAGGCAACAGTGTCCGGCTAAAATAAAAGGAATTCCGGCATTAGAAGAGCTCTGCATCTACAATTTTATATGAAAATCTTACTAATATTAGCGACTTCAGGTCTCATTCAACTGAAAATGTGTACGCGCGACGGCAAACTTATTTATTTATTATAATATTGAGAGCTGAGATGCCAAGTCCTCAATAGTAATTAGTAGGGCGTATGGCATTTTCATACGGCTAAGCTGTCCGGTTTGGCATTCTAGCAACCCTACCTGGGACATAATACAAGTCATACTTAAGTTGCCTACAATATTATGAAGATGTTCAACTTTCAACTTCTTTCATTAAAAGACTCTGCCAAAAATTAAACACAGTGATAAAAAATATATAATTCAAAATATTATGTTAATGTTATTGTCTAATCTCACTCTAATGATTATAAATTTTAATATTGATGAATAAAGGACTACAAAAAGCTCATAGCTTAAAGAAGAATAATTTGTGATTACATTTTGCATTTTGGTTTAATTATCCTAAGTAAAAAGGTTTTTTTTTCTCTTATTCGCCCTATCAAGGACGCGGCTTGCGTCGTAACCGCCACTGTACAAGGCGCGCTGAAATGAATGTTATTTTAATGTCCTTTATGTCGATATTCGTACTGACAGAAATCGACCTGCTAATTTTCGAGTCCATAGGGCCTTCATATAATATTATGATGATGATTGATTGTAAAACTTATCAATGCCTATACTTTATGATTCTTTGTGTTTCCCACCAAAAATTTTCTCTGTGCGCGCCATACTAGTTCTCTCATGTCCGCTAGACGCTAAGTGATGTTTAATAAAAGTTGTAAAGATACATCTCAGTGTTTTTGTTCACATGTTAACATATTATCATAGTACATTCATTGGTATACTCATATATGGTGGATTCAATTCTATGAAATTTTGTAAGGCAAAAACACCAGTCACAGGCATTTATCGTCATTTCAGTAAATGTGAAAAAAATATTTTCTATCCATAGTCCATACTATCATCCCAATCGATGTCCGCCTTGGCGATATAGTTTGGTTCACGGATGGATCAAGGAAAGACCGTGCGGGAGCCGGATTTTACGGAGGCAGGCCACCAAAAGGCAAATTCGCCTGTTTGGGTGAGTTTGCAACCGTGTTTTAGGCTGAGGTCTTCGCTATTTTCGGTTGCTCACTAGAAAGCCTGGAGATGACCCCTAGTTAATAAAAATGTTTTTATCTTCTCCGACAGTCAAGCTGCACTTAAAGCACTGACTGCCGCAGAAGTTTCCTCGAAATTGGTTCTGCTTGGGGCCGAGAGTCTCATATACATATAGCCCGGAACCAGTCTGTGGTATACCTCCCAGTACCACAAAGCAAGTACTCAAGGAATGGGGTCACAGTCTAACTACTTAAGAATTCTTACCAGAAGCCTAACTGGGCACTGCAGCTCAACAAACACCTAAACAGAATGGGTATTTGTAGCATAACGACTTGCAGATTCTGTGAGGAGGATGAGACACCTTTTTTTTTTTTTTTTTTTTTTTTTTTATTAAATAAGGGGGCAAACGAGCAAACGGGTCACCTGATGGTAAGCAACTACCGTCGCCCATGGACACTCGCAACATCCGAAGAGCTGCAGGTGCGTTGCCGGCCTTTTAAGAGGGAATACGCTCTTTTCTTGAAGGTTTGCAGGTCATATAGGTCCGGAAATACTGCTGGTGACAGTTCGTTCCAGAGTTTTACAGTGCGCGGCAGAAACACCTATTCACCTTATCCTCAACTGTCCTGCTCTACTACAGAGCAGGAACAGGCATCTTGGTCGCCACGAATACTCATCCACAGAGGAAATTCGAGGCACCAACCCCAACCACATTGTTCAATTTATGAGCAGTATTGGGCTGGGGATGATACTCTATTGCGAAGGAGTCACAATAGATCCTTATGGGTCGCAGTGACGTCAGGGCTACAACGACCTGCCTTCCTTATAAAAAAAAAAGTCCATACTTAATATTATAAATGCGAAAGTGTGTCTGTCTGTCTGTATGTTACCTCTTCACGCTCAAACCGCTGAACCAATTTTGCTGAAATTTGGCATGGACATACTTTGAGTCCCGAGAAAGGACATAGGATAGTTTTTATCCCGGAAAAATGTACGGTTCCCGCGCGATAAACTAATTTTGGCGCAACGGAGTTGCGAGCGTCATCTAGTATTAAATATTTTTAATTATCAATCAAATATATAAAAATAAATATAATTTTAATATATCAATCGGGGTTTAGGAGAGGTCATAGCACGGTAACGGCACTAACTAAAATAACTGACGACATAAGACAGGCGATGGACAACAAGAAAGTCACTATTTTAGTTTTACTAGATTTTTCAAATGCCTTTAACTGTGTAGATTTTGATGTCTTACTTCAGCTACTTGCCGTGTTTCTAAATGTATCCCCATCTGTTTTAAACTGGATATCCAGTTACCTTAAAGGACGTCGGCAAAGAATCAAAGTTGACGAACTATTTTCTGACTGGGCTTACACTTCTGCTGGCGTCCCCCAAGGCGGTGTGCTGTCCCCTCTGCTTTTCTGTATTTTCATAAATACGATTGGCAAAAACATATCATCACTTTATCACATGTACGCTGATGATTTCCAAATGTATGTACACTCTTGCATTGAAAATTTAGCAGCCGCGATTGCGCAATTAAATAAAGACCTGTTACACATTTGGGATTGGGCAAGTAATCACGGCCTAAAACTGAATCTTAATAAAACTCAAGCCATTATGATCGGTAGTCAGGGCATGTTGCGCAGACTTGATCAGTCGGATGTCCCTAATGTCGTGATGAATAACACAAAGATAAATTATTCTAACACGGTTAAAAATCTAGGTGTGCTTTTTGATACAACTTTGTCTTGGTCATGTCAAATCGATTCCGTCTGTAAAAAAGTTTTTGCGGCTTCTGCGTCCCTTAAACGTCTTAAGAATCTCCTGCCTATACCAACTAAGGTTATGCTTGCTCAGACTTTATTGCTCTCAATTTTGAATTATGCTGACGTAAGTTACATAAATCTGACCGAAGACCAACTTAATAGGCTGGAACGTATTCAAAACTTTTGCATACGTTTCATTTTCGGACTACGCAAATATGACCATGTCTCGGAGTTCAGAACTAAATTGAAGTGGCTCCCGATCCGTTACCGTAGGAATACTCATGTGCTGCACTTATTGTACAATGTTCTTTTTGACCCTAAGGCTCCACCCTACCTTAAAGAGGTATTCACATTCTCGTCTGAGGATGAGAATACTCGTCTTGCTTACAAACTAGATGTACCCACTCAAAAGACCAAATACTATGGTAATTCTTTTGCGTCCGTTGCCGTTCGTCTATGGAATTCATTACCCAATACTGTAAGAAAAGCGCCATCTCTTAACATTTTCAAGAGACAACTCAAAGAATTCTATCTGACCGACAATCTTAGTCAACAATCTGTGCAAATAATATTAGCTTAATGTTTACTAATTTGTCCACCCTAATTGTTCTCTTCTTGATGTAATGCTCTCTGAAACGTTCTGATGGTTGCCTGGAAGATATCG
Organism: Plebejus argus; assembly: GCA_905404155.3. NCBI lineage: Eukaryota > Metazoa > Arthropoda > Insecta > Lepidoptera > Lycaenidae > Plebejus > Plebejus argus. The sequence goes on from FR989933.1 coordinate 10,665,009, forward strand.
CTTTTAGCGATAAGGCCGCCAAAATTGTACTTTTATATTTTAACTGAAGTGTATGTTATGACTGTTTAAATATTTGTGGTGTACAATAAAGATTATTATTATTATTATTTTTTTTTTTTTTAATTATCAACACAAACCACCTAACACTGTTTGACAATATTAATTGTTTTCATTTATTAGTATTACATAACCATAATGTTATATAACATTGCTGTCAATATATGAAAACTTGCCTGATTCCAAAGGTTAATAATTCACCAAATGTTTAGATCGTAAAATGTACTAAAACAATAATATTGTCACATTTGGACAATTTTCAAGCATATTTCCAGATTGTTAAGGATTTTCTTGTATTGTTAAACAACAAACTTTACATTATGTTACATGTAATTTGGTCTACACTGATTACTACACATTAATAATAATACTTACATAAAATATTAATTTACAGCTTTACCAATTCAAAAATGTTATGTAACATGATATTCTGTACCTTGCCTATTTTTAATTTAAAGTTTGTTGTACTTAAAATCAACAAATCTAACAATATGTTTATAAAATAAAATAATAAAAATGGAGAACTATAAAGACATCATTAGGTTTTAATAGAGACCTTGAACAAGCATTCCAGTTTATGAACAAATATATGATGACTTCATGTTATTTAAATTTTAAAGGATAACAAAATTGGTAATATGGCAAAAACAAACATTTTAGATCTTTTGTTAAATAACTTTCTTCAATAGGTCTCCATTATCTAGTTACTAGTTGGTACAATCTACATAGTAACATGATAATATTTATCTTGTACTTGACACATTGTATTTACACAACAAACAAAATACAATTTATACATACTGAATATTTATTTTGTAAAAATTGCCCTCCAGTTGCATAGAAACTGTAATTATTTTATCTTGAAATAATAAATGATGGTAAACAGGAAACTTAACGATACATGATAAGATTTGCATTATTTGAGCGTAACAAGATTTTGGTTCAGTTTCATAAACACCAAAGTAGGTACTAAAACTGATATATAAGAACCGAAAGAAGAAGATTTCAATCGAAAATACTTTATAATAAGGAGCAATGCGCAGTAAATTCATCTTACCTGACTTTGTATCGTAGTTCGCAGTGACCACCAAAAGTCTTTCACTTCACTCAAGAAAAAGAAAAATTACTATCCAAGAGTTCCACTGTAATCGTTCTTGAAAAGTATACAACACATTCTTAAATTTCTCAATAAGAATACGCGAAAAATCGCAAATCTTAGTAATAAAGAAATAGGTATGAAGAGAATAATTGAGAAAAGCAAATTGAGTTTTGACAATCTGACATATTAAGGTGAATTCCTAAATTCTAAGTAGTATACTGGTCAGTCAATATGAAGTCACAATAGCCAATCAAATCTCGTCAGTTCGCATTCAACAGTACTCTGTATGAGTTGAAGAACACACCCATCAGCTGTTGTCGTATTTTTCTCCTTTGCCGAAAACCAGTTTTTCGTTTTTGCGTGGTCGTCAACCGCCGTTGACGACCGTGTATTTCATACAATTTCATACACAGATTAAGTATTTAACCTCATTGGTCTTCTTTTATTTATGGCAAACCGTCGCTTTTTGCAACATTCTGCCAAACCTCATTGGTCATAACAGCTGTCACTGGACACTGACAAACAGCGTTGCCAATTTGTGGGGAATTCCCCAAACTACGGGGAATTTCAATTTGATTGGAGATTCATTGTGGATTGGCATTCCGCATTATGTGGGGAAAATGCGGGGATTTTAACATTTTGACATATTTTTCAATAATAAGCAAACATTTTTTCATTCTACATTGTCACATCAAACTTTTTTAAAATTGATTGATCGTAGTAGATTGACAATATTTTTTATGATCTGCTTTTTCCTGTTTTTAAACGTTTGATGTCTGATGCCCACATAAAATGCGCTGGCTTTGTACGATTTCTGGCCGCAAGAGGAGCAATTTAAAAATTCTGGGGCAGTATCAAGTTCAACCCTTCAAGTTTACAGGCACTACTGTATATTTTGAGGAGTGGTTTCTGTAAACCACTCCTCAAATACTGACTACTGTACACCCTGCCAAATTACTGTTAAAATTTGAGGAGTGGTTACTTTGCTCTGAAAACACTGTATAAATACAAATACAAATACAAATACAAATCTTTATTTCCATAAAATTGACAATGTTTTTAAACAAGTGGCAGTCCCCCAAACTAGGCGCAGCCTGTGCTATGGGGGAATTATTATCGAATTACAATAAAAAGAGTGCAAATATCAATAAAAACAGACGAAATTAACATATAATAATAATAATCTACACTACTATTATAAAGAGGAAAGATTTGTTTGTTTGTTTGTTTGTTTGTTTGTTTGAGTCGAATAGGCTCCGAAACTACTGGACCGATTTGAAAAATTCTTTTACCATTGGAATCCTGCATTATTTCTGCTGAACATAGGCTAATTTTTATTTTGGAAAAATATAAGGTTCCGTAAGATATTTGGGATTTTCGGACGCAAGGTGTAAAAAATCAACCAGAAAAGTTACTTATTTTGCGTACGCTGCCTAAACTATAAAAGATAGAGGCATAAAATGTTCTAAGTAATTATAGATATTTTAAATATCTACAAAAAAGTCCGCGACACACTATACCTATCTATGTTGAGTGAGGCACAATAACCATTTTTTTATAAAAAAATCTTGAATTTTTTTTGGACTATATTTAAACGCGTTTATTTAAATAATGCTATTGACCCTTATCAAAATAAATTATTTCATCACTAAGTACAGTTAATGTAGATAATATTTGGTCTTTGAATGATTAAAATTGGACGTTTGGTTTAAATGTTACGGCGAAATTAAAATATTACGATTTCTGCTGCACGTTGCGAATTGGGCGTCAAGGCGCGACGCGCGGGTGTGCGTGCGGTAGGGGAGAGATTTAATTATCAGTGCCACCGACTCGCCCGGAGAGTCCACGTAAATATTATTACCTCGATCGTGGGAATCGCAGACACAATAGATTTTCAATAGTTATGCGACAGCCGGGTGCTGCTTTATTGATTTGATATAGACTATAGTGCTTCATTATTATAATCCTAATTTCAAAAAAGCTTTAAAAGTTATGAGTCCTAAGAAAGTAATATTTTTAGAACTTTTTAAAATACGTTTTGAATGACTGTTATTTTTGATTGCTATTATAATTAATTAATTTCTTTAACTATAAATCTATACATAATATAATAAAACTGTAGAAATGTGAATTCTGTACATTAAAGATATTGAAAAAATAATAAGCAGGGGGTGTTACTACATCGCTATAGAAGCCAAAACTGTGGTTAGTTTTTTGTCTGTCTTTCTGTCTGTATGTTTGTTCCACTATCACACGAAAACTACTGATCCGATTTGAATGCGGTTTTCGCAAATATATTTGTCTTTCTTCCAACTTAACATCTGGTGTATAAAAATTTTCCCCCCCACCCCTCTAAGGGGACGAAAGAGGGGGTTAGATTTTGTATCAAGCTTTTGCTTTAACACGAAAACTACTGATTCGATTTGCATACGGTTTCCGCAGATATATTTGCCTTCTTCCAACTCAACATCTGGTGTATAAACTTTCCCCCCCACCCCTCTAAGGGGACCCAAAGGGGGGTCAGATTTTGTATCAAATTTTTTCTTTAATGGACTTACGTCATATTATTAATTGTATTTTCCAACTTAACATCAGTTTTCACCCCACCCCTCTTAGGGGACAAAAGGGGGGGGGGGGTTAGATTTTGTATCAATTACTGATGAAGTAGAAATACTTTAAATGGCAAAACAACGTTTGCCGGGACAGCTAGTACTTAATATAATCTTAATACCACAACAAAAATTAAAAATCTTAGGTTAAATTATTATAATATTCTATATCATATTCTATATTATAATTGTGTGTGTGTGTATGTGTGTGTGTGTGTGTGTGTGTGTGTGTGTGTGTGTGTGTGTGTGTATGTCTTTTGAGTTATTTGTACACTTTAATTAAATTTTCTGTTTCCATGTATGACCAGGTTAGTATGGATTTAGATAGTATTTTTTTAGCCTTTTGTACTGAATACTGCTTTAATTCAAATAAATTTATTAGTTTATTGTAAATGAAGGGATATAAGAATGTTCCGAATCTATAGGCAAAGGTTGTCTTAACGGGGGTACTGGGAATTCTGAAAAGTCGTCTGCTTAACATTTGTTCATAAGTATTTTTGGATTTTGTAACGGATTTGTGTACTGATTCAATGACCCTAACATAATATAGTTTTCTAACACTTAAAACCCTAGTCTCCTCATAAAGTTTGTTTGTGCTGTACCTCTTAGGTTTCTCCAACGCTACCTTTAATACGCCTCTTTGCGCTCGCTCGAGCGGAATAAGAGTTGCTGAAGAACACCCACCCCAAGCCAAGATGCAGTAATTGATGAGGGACTGACACAAGGAAAAATAGATGATTTTTAATATATTACCATCGACCGCATTGCGTATATTTCGCATTACACTCATGAGTTTCCGTACTCGTTTGGACATTTCTTCAACATGGAATTTGAAAGTCATTTTATCATCTAACGTGATTCCGAGATAGCGTATAGTTGAAGATCGTAGAATAGACGGGCAGCAACAAGGAGTATTGTGTGATAAACAGTTCAAAGAGTGAATTTTTACGGTATTTAGAGAAGAAAGGGCCGAAGACGCAGTTTTGTGGAAGCAAAGAAATTTGGTTTTAGTGGTATTCAGGGAAAGAAGGTTAAAACTTAACCATTTTAATATTATGGACATTCCATCCTCAGCTCTTTTGCAGGTTCGTTCCCAGCTAGAGTCATGGAATATGATGGCTGTATCATCTGCATAGCATTGGAGGTCCGCATTTTTCAGTTTCAGAGCTGCAATGTCATTTATATAAAGGAGGAAGAGGGATGGATCGAGAATGCTGCCTTGTGGTACACCGTAAGTCACAGGACTCATATTACTTTTCAGACCAGCTATTCTAATATATTGGATTCTATCGGATAAATAACTACAAAACCATTCTAATTGAGTCCCTCTTATGCCGTAGGCTTCTAGCTTTTTCAAAAGAATTGGTATAGAAATACTATCGAATGCCTTCGCTAGATCTAGAAATATGCCAATGCATTTCTGTCCCTTGTCTAAATATGAAGCTACTGAATTTGTGAGAAGTGTGACAGCATCCTCGGTGGACTTCCCATGCCGGAAACCGAATTGTTTGTCAGATATTATATTATTATCTTCTAAGTAGGAGACAAGTCTTATATTTATTACTCGTTCGAGTAGCTTTGATATGCTGGATAGTAAAGAAATTGGACGATAATTATTTGGATTTGATTTTGGGCCAGCCTTGTATATAGGCACTACAGCTGCTTGTTTCCATATTTTTGGAAAGGTACCTGATTCAATGCTTAGATTAAAAATGAAGGCAAGAGGGTCCACTATATGTTTAGCTAGAATTTTTAGGAGTTTGTTGTCTATGTCGTCAAGTCCTGGTGATTTATTTGGATGCAGATTTTTTATTAAATTTAGAATCTCATTTGGATCAGTTGGTGTTAAAAAGAAAGAATTTGGAAGTGATGGAATTAAAGTAGACTTAGCAGTTATGGAGTCGTGAGTTTCATTAAGATTGATAAAAATATTATCAGCCAGTGTCTTTCCTACTGATGTAAAGTAAGTATTTAGGGAATCTAAAGATTCTTCTACAGTCCTTTTAATCCCTGTGATATCTAGTAAGGCACTAGACTTATTGGAATATCTGTGTGAAATTCGATTTATAGCTTTCCAAAGCCCTCTGGGGTTATTCTTATTACTTGTTATATCATTTGTATCATATTCAGACTTAATTTTTCTTAGTATTTTAATATAAAAATTCCGGTATCTAGTGTAAATAAGTTTTTTCATCTCATCGTTTGGGTTTTTTCTACTTTGTAAATGCAACTTGTCTCTGTGTTTTGCGCACCTGATCAGACCGGGAGTCATCCAAGGTTGGATGGTAATTTTTTTATGACTGACGTATTTTGTAGAAGAAAATTTAGAAACTGCTGTTATGATTAGTGTCATAAAATTTTCTGCCGCTTCGTCCACAGATGAGCTATTAAATACATTTTCCCAGCTTGTTCCTTCGATATCTTTTATTAAATTTTCATAGTCAATTACTCGTTTTTTCCCCTTAACGGCACGTATTTTTGACTTAACAGTATCAGCTCCTACCATAATTATATCATGATCAGTGAGATCAGTAGGACTTACCACGGACTCTGCTTTTATTGAGGAAGATATAAAAATATGATCTATGCATGAACGGCCATGTGTCGGAAGATTAATGCAAGGGACTAGACCATTTTCTGATAACACTGAAAGGTAAGATGAAGATGAAGAAGTATCGTCGTGAGTATTTGAGTCTATTATATTAATGTTAATATCACCTACCACGAAGAGACAGGGAGAGTTTTGTATTGATTCTAATACTTGACCGAGAGAAGAAGTAAAATGTTCAGTGTTAGTAAAAGAAGGAGATCGATAGAGGGCCAAAAGGGTGAAAACGTTTGGTATTTCTATTTTTAATCCATTTGCATCTTCAATATTGGGCTCCTCGGCATGCACTGTCCATTTAGTGCTGACATAAACTATGACTCCTCCAGCTCTGTTTATGAATTTTGTAGTGTTAAAGCTTTGATACCCATCAATTTGTTTAATAATAGAAGATTCGGAGATCCAGCATTCGCTGAGAACAATCACATCGAAATTAATACCTAATCTACCTAAAATGATAAGCAGACCGTCGAAGTTGTGCTGCATGCTTCTAATATTTACATGCAAAATTTTTAATGAGTACTTATTAATTTTAGTTTTGCAACCTTCAAGATCTTGAATTAATTGGCATTCTATGTTCAAGGAATCATCAATTTCATTTAAAAGGTCTAACGTAGCCATTGAAAAAGATTATCAAATAAAATGTGAAATAGATCAAAGGATTTGAGAATGCCAAATATTTTTGTACAGATTATGTTATAAAAGGTTGCAAGACATAAATCATCCACAACGGATGCAAAGGGCTAATTTTCACGTGAAGGTTCTTGTACGAAAAAATGAAGAAAAATTTTTCGTACAAGAATACGTGAAACAAATAATAAGTAAAATAAAATAAAACTTAGGTATTGATCACGATAATATATATCCTAAATTAATCTAAATTGTAACCTAAATTGGTTTTTGAAAATATATATATCTCAAAAACCAATTTAGGGAATTTGACCATGATTTTTTATGGAAATATGATAATTAGCATTGGCAACCCTGCTGACAAATGACATTAGCTGTCGTTGTCACTTGTCAGTTTATGTTGTCCGTCGCTCCGTCGGTCATTTAGTGCATTTTTTTATTTTGGTGATACAAAAAATGAAAAAAATATAGTTATTTTATATAGGCCGAGAATTTCACAACAAAATTGTGATATTATCAAAATTCTTATCTTTTGCGCTCTACTTTTATACTTGATAGTTGAAAGTAACTGAAAACTTATGTTTTGTGTATTTTGACTGCTCTACGGATGGCTGTCAAGGACTGGATATTGAATAACCTTTCGTCATTGTGAACAAACTCATAATTCGTGCGTAGTCGGTTGTAATCACAGAACAATAAAAACTATTGTTCTGTGGTTGTAATTATAAGTTCATCGAAAGTAATAATGGCTAAAGAGGAAGATGATGATAATTTACCTGACAAGGATGCGGCTAAAGAGTTCTATGCAAAATATGAACCAAAAGAAATTATAGGAAGGTATGCTTTAGGATGTTGATATTTATATCTTTGCAGTATTTAAACTATGAACATTTGCCAATTTTAGTTGAAAGTATGCTTGTGAAACATGTGTAAAATTATTACATTGGTGACAGCTGTAATTGAACGTTTAATCCACAGACTACTAAGGGATACTACGAATGTTTAATCTACACAATTTAAAAAAATGCAAACATTTTTGTAAGTCTTGATTACTTGACTGCGCCAGAAAGTATAATGTTTTTATAGTTTTTTTTACATAATTGAAGACGTGAGTGGAAGAATCGAATAAGTAACATTTCGTAAAATACGGACAATAACTCATTTTTTCCCGAATTATTTCAATAAAACTTGTAAGTTATCTACTTCATAACCTAGCTAATATATCTGGCTACACATACAATCCATAATTTTTCTATTTCAAATAACTTTTCCGGTCCTAAAGCCTCCATTTAAGCGAAAAAACGGGAAGTTTTTTCATGTTACTTACCTTATTCTTCCACTCACGTCTTGAATTATACTCTCACTTATGAAATATGATAATATACATAATATTATGTTAAGTGTGTTTCTAGGGCACACTCCTTATACTAATTATGTCTCAACTCGTCTAATTTTAAAGGTATCATTAAATTCATCTTTGCAGTAAGAGTGACACCAGATTCAGCTAAGCAGCAAATTATTTGCAAAGCTGTATAAGCTGTTTGATCTACTTTTTGTATTTAAAACAAAATAATAATGTAATATTTGATATATTTTTGTACAATTGCTGTTAAACAAAAAAAAGGCAATATAATACTGAGCAAATTTCTTTAAATTAAAATAACAACATTTCAGAGGCGTAAGTTCAACAGTTCGCAGATGTGTGGAGAAAGAAACAGGACATGAATATGCTGCAAAAATTATAGACCTGAGTCAAGAGTCACAAGACGGTATAGACACACATGTGATGAGAGATGCCACTCATCAGGAAATTCACATACTGAGGATGGTGGCCGGACATCCTTATATTAGTGAGTGAGTTATTTCTTTATAGGGTTTCTAGTACTGTTGTTAAATAGAAAGTGAACTATGTCATTTAAATTGTTTTAAGGCATTTCTATGTTTTTGTGCTTGTAGACATGTCATACGGCAAATCTTTTCAAATAAATTTTTTGTTTATTCCAGTTGAGCTACAAGATGTGTTTGAATCTGAAACGTTCATATTCTTAGTATTTGAACTGTGCAAAAATGGTGAACTGTTTGACTATTTGACATCAGTTGTTACATTATCTGAAAAGAAAACTCGATATATCATGAGGTATGATACAATAAATTAATATACAGCACGACTGGTGAGACATGTTCAATATTCGAGGACGTGATATTTGGCTATTATATTAGTTGAAAAAAAAATAATATTAAAAATAATAACAATTAAAAAAAATAAAATAACGGCCGCGCCCGATCGCATAGTAATTTACTAAGTGTCCATTATTCATTTGTTTAAAGGGAAATTAGGTTAAAAATTAAGTACCTAATTTTATTACATAATTACAATGAGAATCGAGTACTGAATGCTCTCCTTAATTATCGTTATTGTCTCACCAGTCATGCTGTATATATATATATATATATATATATATTGTTACGTGCTAAAGGTTCGATGATTCGGAGAAAAAGACCTGGTGACTCTCTTGGAGACTTTTATTTACACTACACAACTCACTAGGTTACAAACACTACGCACTAAGTTCAAACACTAAGCACTAGGTCCAAACACTATGCACTAACTCACACTAGATCACTATGTCTAAACACTATCACTGGTTCACTCACTAAGTCACTTGTTTCTCACTTCCGAAGTCGCCTTGATTATCGCTCACTCGAAAACATTCGAAGACTGACTCGCGGCTCGTCTACCTGCCGTATTTATACGGGTCGAGGCGAGCTCTAGACCGTACGAGAAAATTCCACAGTTTCGCATCAACATGTAAACAACCGTGGGAAAATTCCAGAGTGTACGCGCAAATAAACAAAAACATGCAAGTAGCGGCATCTGGTATTGAATAGGGGATTTACGCTGTCTGTGATGGTTTCGCCTGGTTGCCGCTAGATGACACTACGTGTCCGCATTCGTAACACTACTCCCCTCTTAGAGATGCTCGTCCCGAGCATCATTGTTACTGCCATGGTAACGCGCCAGACGGTCTATGTGTACCACTTTGAATGTCCCTCTTGGTTGCTTTTGAATCCTATAAGTCACATCATTCAATCGGGTAACCACTTTGTATGGGCCGTCCCACTTGGTCTGCAACTTTGGAGATTTCCCTTTTCGACGAGTTGGGTTATGCAGCCACACCAGTGTCCCTTCTTCGAAGCCGCTCGTGTTCGATTTCCGGTCGTATCTGGTCTTCATGTTCTCACTTGAATGTAACCCATTCTCCCGAACCATGGCGTGTATATAGCGCATCTTTTCCCTCAAATCGCAGACATAGTCTTGTACGGTCTTTGGTTCCTCCGGTGACCCTCCTGTCAAGAGGTCTACTGGTACTCGTAGTTCTCTACCGTAATTGACATATGCCGGGGTAGCCTTTATGCTCTCATGCTCGGCGGTACGGTACGACAGAAGGAAGAGCGGTATGTACTTGTCCCAATCCTTTTGTTTGTCATCTACCAATTTCGCCAAATGCCTCTCAAGGGTCTGGTTAAATCTCTCAACCATTCCATCAGACTGTGGATGGTACGCGGTGGTCCTCGTTTTATGCATTCCCAAGATTCTGCACACTTCCTGGAAGACCTGCGATTCGAAATTCCTGCCCTGATCAGAATGGATTTCCAGAGGCACACCAAAGCGAGATATCACTTCTTCCACAAGCTTAGAAGCAACTGTCGTAGCTTCTTGGTTTGGTATGGCGAACACTTCAGGCCACTTGGTGAAGTAGTCCATGACGACCATGAAATACTTGTTTCCCGACTCCGTTACAGGAAATGGCCCAGCTACATCAACTGCAATTCGTTCCCACGGTGCGCCAACGTTATACAACCGCAGGTTCCCACGGCTCCTGGTTTGTGGTCCCTTCACTGCAGCGCAAGTAGTACATTTGCGGCACCAATCCTGCACGTCATCTCGACAATGCAACCAGTAGAATCGTTCCCGCACTTTTGTTAACGTCCTCTTGACACCTAGATGACCTCCTGATACGCCATCGTGCATTTCACGGAGAATATCTGGTACTCTCGCTCTTGGGACAACTATCTGAAGATGGAACTCTCTGCCGTTAGTCTTCTCCCATTTCCGGTAGAGTATTCCGTTTTCAAGTACCAGACTCTCCCATTGCGCCCAGTATGCCTTAGTGACAGCGCCCGTGGGTGCAACCTCACTCCAGATTGGTTTTACATCACCCCGTTTCTTCCATGTGATGATGTGCCGAAGGTCGTCATCTGTTTCTTGAGCCTCTCTCATAGCATCATTCTCCCATGGGCCCAAAGGACTTGTTCTCGTTAACTTTATTGTCACTTCATTAGATTCCTGCTTAACACAATGTTTGCAGTCTTCTGAACACGGCCTTCGTGAGAGTGCGTCGGCGTTCCCATGCGACTTTCCGCTGCGGTGTTCGGTCTTGAAGTCGTACTCCTGGAGCTGCTCAATCCATCGTGCTACTTGACCTTCTGGGTTCTTGAATTGCAGTAGCCACTTCAAGGCTGCGTGATCAGTTCGCAGTAAAAACTGTCTGCCGATGAGGTATTTGCTGAAATGTTGTAGCGTCTTTACAACAGCCAAGAGTTCTTTTCTTGTCACACAGTAGTTTCTCTCTGGCTTGGATAAAGATTTGCTGAAATACGCAATCACAACTTCTCTTTCACCCTGTTTTTGAGATAACACCCCTCCAATGGCCGTGTTGCTTGCGTCCGTGTCGACTATAAACTGACCTTCAGGTTGTGGATACCCCAGGATTGGTGTTTCACACAGATGTTTCTTCAGTTTCTGAAAAGAATCTTCAGTAGTCTCGTCCCAGATGAACTGTCGTTTATCTTCTGTCAGCCGGTGTAATGGCTTGGCTATCTCCGAGAATCCCTTAACAAAACGCCTGTAGTAGGAGCATAGGCCGAGAAATGCTCGCACTTCGGTTTTGTTCTTGGGGGTTGGCCAATTTTGAACTGCTTCCAGTTTCTCCGGGTCCGTCTGGATTCCATCACTGGAGATAACATGGCCGAGATAATTGACCTTACTCCTGAATAATCGACACTTTTTCGGATTCAACTTTAGCTTGGCCCCCTCTATTTTGGCGAAAACTCGTTCTAAGTTTCGCAAATGGTCCTCGAAGTCGCGGCCAACAATGATGACATCGTCCAAGTAGACTAAGCAAGCCTCTCCAACTAAGCCTGCTAGTACACACTCCATAAGTCGCTCAAACGTGGCAGGTGCGTTGCACAATCCAAAGGGCATGACGTTAAACTGCCATAAACCTTTACCGGTGGAAAAAGCTGTCTTCTCCTTGTCTTTTGGATGAATTTCCACCTGCCAGTATCCAGATTTCAGGTCCAGGGTCGAAAACCATTTCATGCCACTCAAGGTATCCAGAGTGTCGTCGATCCGAGGTAATGGGTAGCTGTCCTTCTTAGTGACATCATTGAGACGCCTGTAGTCCACACAAAATCTTGTGCTGCCATCTTTCTTCTTCACTAATACCACAGGTGAGCACCACGGACTTGCAGACGGTTCAATTATTTTATGCCTTCTCATGTCCTCCAAAAGGCCTTCCACTTCCTTCTCCTTTGCAATTGGTATCCGTCTTGCTCGTTGACGAATCGGGTTCTCGTTTCCGGTATCTATCCTGTGCTGAACCATCGACGTTCTTCCAAGGTCACCTTCCTGACTGGAGAAGATATTCGCGTGGCGCTGTAAAAACTTCTTAGCTTTCATGCTCTGCGAATAAGTCAGATTACTCTTGCAGTCATCGAGTAGCTCAGTCACTAATCCATTGTTGCTGCTGTTTGCTGGGTCTGCGTCTGTTGTCGAACTGCACTTTCTCATCCAGACAACTTCCTCGCACTTTCCAATGACGTCACCTTTGTTCAAGCAGATCTCGCGTTCCCCAAGATTCAAAACCCGGACCACAGCGTGACTGTTTCCACTAACAAGGGTTCTTGCCGTCATCAGTTTTCGTGCTGATGTCTTGGTGGGTGTGTCTTCGATCAACACGCATCTGTTAGACTTGTTCTTTCCAGCTGGCGGTAGTTTCACCAGCACCCGGGCTTCCGCTCGTCCAGGTATAATGACTTCCTTTACACATGCGACTTTCCCGCAGGCGCCTCCCAGGATGAAAATTTCTTCTTCGCCACACTGGAAAACTCCGTCAGCGACATTAATCCTGCAGTTGTGCTTCTTCATGAAATCCAAGCCCAAGATGCAATCATCCATTATTTCAGCCACGATAACGTCATGAGTGTATGAGGACCCCCCTACATTAATCGTAACTGACATTTCTCCCAGGACGGGTATTGGCTGACCGGAGGCAGTAAGGAGCCGACAGTTAATTCTCCTCTTGTGTCGTCTTGCGGCTTTTACCAGATTTGGGTTCACTATCGTTCTAGAGGCTCCTGTGTCTAGAGTCATTTTGCAATCCGTCCTGTTAATAGTCCCCTGAATCACAAGACTATTCCCGCTGCATGCTTGGGAGATAACGGTTATCGGGGCTCCCTCCGCATCAGCCAGTACTCGCCCCTCAGTCCTGGCTTTTATTCGTTTCCCTGCTCCCGGGCAGGGGACGAAGCCCTTTGCTTCTTCAGCTCCTCCATCTGTTCCTCAAGCCTTTTCATTCTTGCCATCTGGGTATCCTTCTGCGGGCAGTTGAGCTGAAGATGGCCCCTTTCGCCGCACTTGTAGCACATGGCTCCAAAACTTCTCTTCGTAGGAGCCTTGACCTCCTTCACTTCCTCCGAGACCTCGCGGATTTTATAGGTCTGCCGTATGTCACGCCGGACAGCCTCGACCTCTAGAGCATGCGCCAACGCTTCCTTTAGCGAGGTGTGGTGACGTAGCCTTACTGCAGCTCGGACTTCCAGATCCCTGATTCCGTCGACAAAGGCTTGAATAGTGTTTGAGTCAACCATCTTGGAGTCTGCTCCTGGATGTGCCTTCTTGACCAGTTTTTCAATTTCCAACGCCCATTGTTGTAGACCCTCTCCTGAGCGTTGGACTCTGTCACGAAGTTGGGCACGGAACACGTGCTCCAGGTGTCGCTCCCCGTATCTGGATTCAAGCGCCTCCATCAGATCTTGGAACCCTTTTCCTGTGTGTGCTTCCAGGACCGACAAAGCTTGTCCTCTGAGCGCAACAGTGAGAGCGGTCAGGCATTGGTCTTCAGTCCATCCGTTGGCAGTAGCAACCGTCTGGAATTGCTGACGATAAGCGTTCCAAGAAGTAGTACCGTCGTATGGTGGCACTTTAACTTTTGGTCCATGTGCCACCCCGGAAGTTCCACTACACGTCGCGACTCCTGTGGTTTCCAGGCGTACTACTTTCTTCTGCAGTTCAGTGAGGCCGGTTTTCACATTTTCCACATCAACTCCTAACCCGGTAACTCGTTCGTCCATTACGTCGACATCTTTGCGAAGCTTTAACACCGTGGCACTGACATCCTTTATCGCCAGAAGTGCCTTTTCTTGAAGGTCCTTTTGATGCTTTTGTGACTCTTGCAAAGCGCCGAGTTTGCGGTCTTGTGACTCCCTCATTGCTTGAATTTCAGCCCTTTGAGAATCTTGCAAAGCCTGAATATCAGCCCTTTGCAGCTCCATTAATTTAATCAAACTTTCTAAATGAGGAGCCATTTGCGGTGCTGTAGAAGCTACAGACGAGGCATGGTGGCTGGAGCCAGTTGACGGGGCTTGAGCAGACGGGGCCTGGTGGGCGGGGCCAGTGGGCGTGGCCTGAGTGGGCGTGGCCTGGTGGGCGGAGCCAGTGGGCGTGGCCACACCCAGAGTGGGCGGGGCCTGAGGGGCGTGGCCAGTGGGCGGGTCCCGGTGGGCGGGGCCAGTGGGTGAGGCCTGCCCCGCCGTGGGCGGAGCTTGGTCCCCAGTGGGTGTGGCCTCCGCAGCCTGTTGCGTCCTTGTCCTGACACTTCCCTCGAAGTCTTCTCCCGGAGTCACTGGCACTGCGACGTTGTCCTCACGCTCCCCTTGAACTCCTCTCTCGGAGTCGATGGCAGCAGCTCGCTGTGCCCTTGTCCTGACACTCCCCTTGAAGTCCTCTCTCGGAGTCAATGGCATCTCCAAATCTCACTTCCGACACCAGTTGTTACGTGCTAAAGGTTCGATGATTCGGAGAAAAAGACCTGGTGACTCTCTTGGAGACTTTTATTTACACTACACAACTCACTAGGTTACAAACACTACGCACTAAGTTCAAACACTAAGCACTAGGTCCAAACACTATGCACTAACTCACACTAGATCACTATGTCTAAACACTATCACTGGTTCACTCACTAAGTCACTTGTTTCTCACTTCCGAAGTCGCCTTGATTATCGCTCACTCGAAAACATTCGAAGACTGACTCGCGGCTCGTCTACCTGCCGTATTTATACGGGTCGAGGCGAGCTCTAGACCGTACGAGAAAATTCCACAGTTTCGCATCAACATGTAAACAACCGTGGGAAAATTCCAGAGTGTACGCGCAAATAAACAAAAACATGCAAGTAGCGGCATCTGGTATTGAATAGGGGATTTACGCTGTCTGTGATGGTTTCGCCTGGTTGCCGCTAGATGACACTACGTGTCCGCATTCGTAACAATATATATATATATATATATATATATATATATATATATATATATATATATATATACATATTTGTTTAAAAAACTGCTATGTTATAGTTTATTTATGAATTCTTTATAAAATAATTTGCTCTACTATAATATAAAAAGGAGGTTCAGGAACAAACTAAACAAAATAATAAAATACACATATTATGCTTACACATACACAGTGTGTTTAGTTTGTTCTACTTATTTAATTTTTTTTTGCTACAAAATAAAGTAATTTCTTCTTATTTTGTTCACTTTAAATGTTGATAATAATAAGCATCCCATGTTTGATGACACCATTTAAATTCATTCACATTAATACACTGTTGTCATCGAGTAAACAATATATTACAGTGCAACCTCTATATTATAGCAAATCGGAGGGGAATAAGAAAATATTCGTTATATCAAGTAATTCGCTGAACTGAGGTTTGTTATGTCGAGGTAAGGTTGGTCTAAAATTCGTAATAAAGAGGTAAAAACGTTCGGAATTCCCGAACTTATTAGTTATGTCTAATTTTTCATCATAGGATTTTTGTCAACATAATTAATGATGTTTCGCTTTTCTGCAACCAATAAGGAACACCTTTTACATTGCTGAGCCATTTTAACTTAAATCTTTTACAATAGTGACGAGCAGAAGCTTTTACATTACTTTTCATCAAACAACAATGATTGTTTTACGAACAAATGCGTGTAGAATTCATATCCCGACATGTTGTCGGGATATGAATCACATACTATGTAATATAAAGGTTTTGGGTTGACAAAATTCGTTAACTAGAGGTATTTATATATTTTTCTTGATACTTGAAAATTCTTTATATAGAGGTTGTTCGCAATGTAAAGGTATATTTTATAATATTATTGAATCTTATGGACAAATCAAGGGGATTACGAAAAATTTGTTAAATCGAGGAAGTCGTTATATTGAGGTAAGTACGTTATATTAAGGTTGCACTGTATTACATATGAATAATTTTAAATTTCAATGCATTCAATGCAAACCTAATTAAGAAATATCAATAACGTACATATATATACATTATAAACTGTATGGTTATTAGTTATTACTAACAACACTTATTTGTTATTGAAAGATGTTATTCTTATCAAACAAGTTACATTTTAATTGCCCAAATATTAGGATGACATAAATTGCCATTATCAGAATAATATGATTGTAATAGTCGCTTAGTAGTATAAGGATGTTTCCTTGTTAGATATAATAAGCCACTGCCTTTTGCTTAGCGCTGCCTAGTTATTTATAGAACATCTTATCAATTCCATGTTTCATGAGTTAAACTTTAAAGTAAAAAGTCTAGTGATTAACATGTATCTACATTATTTTAACTATAAAATCTTTTTTATATGATGTTGAATAACATATATTAAGAAAAGGTGGTACAAATTCCTTTTATAAAATATATTATGTAAGTACAAAAATCATACTCAAATATTAAATTATTGCATTTTTCAGACAAGTTTTGGAAGGGGTAAAATACATACACAGTAGAGGAATAGTTCACAGAGATCTGAAGCCTGAAAATATACTTTTAGATGATCAGCTAAATGTCAAAATCACGGATTTTGGTTTTGCAAAAGTTCTCAATGAAGGCGAGAAATTGTTTGGTAAGTTAAAATTATTTATTACCTACTAAAAATAAAGTGAAATGTTAACTGAGGTATTCGAAAATCAAAACTAACTGATCAAAAGTGTAATTTTTGATATCGAACAAAAAAGGCCAATAAAAATCAAGTTTTTTGTATGGGAGCCCCCCTTAAATATTAATTATACTTTGTTTTTAGTATTTGTTATAACGGCAACAGAAATACACAATCTGTGAAAATTTCATAATTCTAGCTATAGTTGATCTTGAAATACAGCCTGGAGACAGACAGACGGACAGACATCGAAGTCTTAGTAATAGCGTCCCGTTTTCACCCTTTGGGTACGGAGCCCCAAGAAATGATCAGTCCATCAATTTGTGGGTTAGCCGTTAAACTGAACGTGTAAGTTGTAACCTCCGACTTAGACTAGAAACATTTGTCGCTTTATTGTCAATCACGGTTTGTGTAGAAAAATATGAAATTTGACAAGTATTTTGACAAGGGGTCAATAACCGCTACGGACATAATTTAGCGATTTGATAATAGTATATTAAATAATTAAATCGCGTATCAACGGCGTATCTTACTACGAAAATTATAGTAATTAAATATTGTTTTTCCAGAACTATGTGGGACACCAGGGTATTTGGCACCGGAAACATTGAAAGCTAATATGTTTGAAGACGCCCCAGGCTACGGGATAGAAGTCGACATGTAAGATTTTTTGTTATAATGTCTAGTTTTTACCCGACTACGGCGAAGCAAAAAGGAGGGTTATGATTTTGACCTGTATGTATGTATGTATGTATGTATGTAATGTATGTATGTAATGTATGTATGTAATGTATGTATGTATGTATGTATGTATGTATGTATGTATGTATGTATGTATGTATGTAATGTATGTAATGTATGTATGTATGGATGTTCATCTGTTCCCTCGTAACTTTAAAACTACCAATCTTATTTGGACAAATGAGGTGCCGTTAGAAGCCTCTTGATTGTCCGCTGGTTATAGGCTGATGAAGAGGCTGACATTACGTTAAATTGACTGTAGCGCCATCTATGGGACTTAAAGTAAAGGAACAAAAAAAATATTTTTCCTGACGGCGTGGTGTCGTGTGGGGTATCAAATGAAAGAGCTTTATTAGCACATTACAAATATGTAAATATTATTAGCTATTTCTCACGGGTTTGCTAGCAATCACCTGATAATTGCAAGAATTCATAAATCACTTCAATGCAATATCTATATTCTATACATATAATCAAATCGGTAGGGGGGATGGGAGGGGGCTTCGCCCCTGGCCTGAACTTTCTGTCTCCTTTTTAGGAACAAAATTATAAATAAAAATCGGCCAAGTGCGAGTCGGAATCGCGCACGAAGGGTTCCGTACCATTATAGAGCAAAATTAGGCCATAAATTGTGTTTTTTGTATTGGAGCCCCCCTTATTTTTTAATTTTATTTTAATATTATTATTAAATATTAAAGTACACATATAATTAAGGATTTTATGAAAAATTCAAGTTCCTACCTGTTGCCATTTTTGATATAGAGCAAAAAAGGCCAAAAAATTCACGTTTGTTGTATAATAATAATAATAATAATATCTATGGACGCTTCACACCACGTCAGTCTGGCCCCATGGTAAGTACCTGATGGACTTGTGTTACAGGTACCAGACAACGGAAATATATTTAATACTTTTATACTATACATATATTAAAGATTTTTATTATATGATAAATATATTTATTACACATCCATGACCCAGGAACATTGAAAACTTTTTGTTCCGTCGGCGGGATTCGAACCCGCGACCTCCGGCTTTAGCTACCAACGTGCTATCCACTGAGCCACAGAGGTCGCCCCCCGGTATGGGAGCCCCCCTTAAATATTCATTTTATTTTATTTTTAGTATTTGTTGTTATAGCGGCAACAGATATACATAATCTGTGAAAATATCAAATCTCTAGCTATTACCGTTCTTGAGTTACAGCCTGGAGACAGCAAAAAAGGGCAAAAAAATCACGTTTGTTGTATGGGAGCCCCCCTTAAATGTATATTTTATTTTATTTTTAGTATTTGTTGTTATAGCGGCAACAGATATACATAATCTGTAAAAATATCAAATCTCTAGCTATTACCGTTCTTGAGTTACAGCCTGGAGACAGACAGACAGACAGACAGACAGACAGACAGACAGACAGACAGACAGACGGACAGACGGACAGACAACGAAGTCTTAGTAATAGGGTCCCGTTTTTACCCTTTGGGTACGGAACCCTAGAAAGTGGTACCATAACTAAAAACATATACTTTTTGAGTATCATTTAATTACCATGTAGAGGGCTTCGCCTCCAGCCCGAAAATTAAAACCGACTTCCAAGGTAAACACAATAATAACATCCTTATAATAAGAACTAAAAAGTAATAAATAATTTTTCCTATCTAATAGTGCCTTTTTCCGAATTCGGCTAAAACTCAACTATTTCTGTAGTCAATCTTCATCATTTGGAAGTCGGTACCAGATATAGCTGAATCTTCAGTCTGCCAGAATATTAATTGAAACTTTTGGAACTGGCACCGACTTCAAAATTATGAAGATTGAGTATAGAAATAGTTGAGTTTTAGCCGAATTCGTAAAAAGGCACTATTAGATAAGAAAAATTATTTAATACTTTTTAGTTCTTATTATAAGGATGTTATTATTGTTTTTACCTTGGAAGTCGGTTTTAATTTTTTGTTAAAAATAATAATTTCACTCTTTTTAGTTACCTAGTAAACCATCGCGTACCGTACTATACGTATTTTATTACAATTTGAATTTGCTAACAGTCACACTCACAAAATATATAATTTATAAAATTGTTTAAACTTACATAGGAATTCGATCTGTATATGTATGGTAATAAGGTGCAAAATCGTGTAAATATAAATAAAAAAGACAACGAAATCTATTCTATATTAATTAGTTATTATATCCATATATTATATTTATTTTATATATACTATGTATTGTATAAGTAGTTTATTATTTCATTCGTATAATTATATAAGTAAATATTATAATTATAATATATAATATTACTAGCGGCCCGACGTTTTATGTATTATGAAATATGAATATATATCTATACTTAAGTGTATTATTATATTATTAATTTTAAGGTATTTAAATATCCTTCTCCTCAAAGGTTTGCATCTACCTCACTATCTCTGCAACACCCTAAGGTTTGGCTGGAAGATAATGCCACGAGGCATTAAGCCCGCCTTTGTACAAAATGTGCAAAAGTTTTTAAATAAAAAAAAATAAAAATACATTAAATTACGAAGTATTTTTTTACTCATAAATGCGATTGTGTTTCTTATTCCTATTATGATGTAGATTGTTTTTCAGTTTCCTATGTAAGTATTTCAATTTGTACTAGTGCAAGTGTATTATCGAAGCAACTTACTTCTCAGAAGTAATGTCAAATGTGTGCCTTACGCTCTGGAGTTAAGGTTGAATTTGTTATGTTCAATTTTGGTGACATTGGTGACCCTGACGTGGTAATGATGATGATGATGATGAATGTAATGTGCATAGTAGCATATGCTTTCAGTTCGAAAACAGCGCCTAAGCCCCCAAACTTGTATCTATAAGGAATCCGGAGTTCTCTTAGTATCTTCGGAACCATAATATACCTTGGTGCAAAATCTTGCATTTGGGTAGCATTTGCTTAGGATGCTTCTCATAAAACCAAAATCATCATAATATGTTTCCATATAAATTTTGAGGAGTTCCCTCGATTACTCATGGATCCCATCATCAGATCACCACTTTTGTGAACATGGTACTAAATTGGAGTGAAACCTAATATAACAAAACAAAAATATAATATATCCACAGCTGAACATAATATAACCTCCTCCTTTTTGGAAGTCGGTTAAAACACGCTCTAAAAACTATGAAACAAGAAAACAGTTTATAGTGATATGGAAATGTTTAAAGGATAGCCGTGGTCGTATGCCACCTATAGCAAAACAGATTAATTATAGATAAGTAATAATAAAGTTAATGGGGCATACATATACGACCACGGCTATCCTTTAAACATTTCCATATCACTATAAACTGTTTTCTTGTTTCATAGTTTTTAGAGCGTGTTTTAGTAGTCGGGTTTAAGTTTTTTAAACTTTATTTTTATTAAACCAGTAAAAGACTTTTTAAACTGTTATCACGTATGCCTGTTAGTCTACCTGTCTACAGGAAAGCAAAATATGGGTTTATAGTTTATACTAGGATGATCTCGAAATATATTATATAATATGTGTGTATTACTATAGTACCTCAACTACTGATCCGATTTTGATAAGGTGCTTATAAATATGTAACAGTAAGCCTTAGGGTGAATTGCACCAGAAGCGTAGTTAAAGTTAAGGTTAAGGTTATCGTCAAATAATGCGACTTTTGCTAGGGATTTGACAGTTCATTTCACATAATATTGTTATGGTTAAAGTCAAAGTTATAGTTAAAGTAGGTTGATGCAACTCACTCTTGGGCCGGTATAAATAGTCAGTACTCAAGATGCATCTCGGTCTCAAGACACGGTTCAGGCTCTGTGATTGGTTGGCTGTCAAAATTTGGACCAATCACAGAGCTGAACCGCGTCTTGAGACCGGGTCGCATCTTAAGTACTGACTATTTATACCAGCCAGTAAATATCTGTAGACAGGCTATAGCTTTTATCTTTTGATTATATTTTATCAAAAGATTATTATTGACATCAAATTTAAACTATTTATTAATTACTGTAGTATATTTATTATATATTTTATTTAGTATATTTATTAACTGACTAGTAAGTTGAAATACAAAATAAAGTGTTTCATAATTTCAGATGGGCGTGTGGTGTCATCATGTTCACTTTGTAAGTGTAAAGTTTTCATTAGCCAATTTTTTTAATATATTATATTATACTTTAATTGGGTATTTGAAAAAAAAATATTGTTTTTTTAATTTTAAAACATTCAATATCAATATTAATAATATTGATATATTAACTAAAAAATATTTTTATATTTTTTCAATTAAGTAATTTTAAAGAAAAAATTCACGAAATTTAAATAAAGTCACGTGACTTATAAACGCGCCATGATTGAGATGTGACATCATAAATCATAATGTATAATATATTGCAATAGTATACGGCAATATTTACCTTATTTCGTTGTCGTTTAAGGTCAAAATTGTTTGCGCTAAGTATAATGCCAATCTAGCTAAACTTTTTAGTAAATCCACAATAAACTGATGCTCCTATGACTCGAAATAAGAAATGTCGTAAGTGTCCGAAAAAAAATAAAAGAAAATTGTTTTGTTATAAGTAAAACTTATATATTATGATCTTTCCATTTATCACAGAAAAAAATTGATTGAAATACCTAATTTGGCAACTAAGTAATTGCGGATTTCATTATATTCTTAGTGCTTTGATCTCCGTTTTAAAGTGAGTCTGCATTTAATGTTTTTTAGGGTTTTGTTACCTCGTCCTGCCCAAAACTGTTGAACCGATTTTGCTGCAATTTATCCGGGAGAAGTGTACGGTTCCCGAAGAAGCGGGCGTCATCTAGTTTTAAATAAATCTACGTACAAAATAGTTGCGTTATTTTGTTACTCAATTACTAATTAATTTATATTTCTTAATTTGCAGGTTGGTCGGATGTCCGCCGTTTTGGCACCGGAAGCAGATGGTTATGCTGAGAAACATAATGGAAGGCAAATACTCTTTTACAAGTCCAGAGTGGGCCGATATTTCAGGTTTGTTTTGATGTAGTCATTTACTCCAATGTTGAAAAGTATGTGATTGTCGTTCTATTTGAAGTGTGTGTGAAACTAGCATAATATGTATTTGTTTCCATCGTGATGACTTTAAGTTTGGAAACTGTATCTAAAATTAGGTAAGTCATTAGATTTAGTAAGAGATTAGACTAAAGAGGCTCGAAAAGCCTTAGAAGTGGCATGTAAAATATTATGGATTCTTTCAGACGACCCAAAGAATTTAATTAGAAGATTTCTGGTTGTGGAACCGAGCGAGAGAATACATATCGATGACGCTTTGTCACATCCATTCTTTAACGCTAAGGTAAGATTTGTATTTGGTAGGTTCTTCATTTAAAACTGTAAAAAAAACTTTCACTATTACTTATACAGGGTGTAATAAAACTAAGTGATAATAGCTTTATAAATTTGCTCTTTCAGCGCTGCTACTTTCACAGTGAACTCTGTATGAGGAACAAATACACGTCCTAAACTCTAAAGACGTATTATCACTTAGTTTTGTTACACCAGGGGGGTTATTATGAGCTCTTATATCCAGCCAGTTTCCAGCCAGTTTACAAGCCGTGTCTATGCAATGGCCTGTAAATTGGCCTGTAAACTGGCTGGATATAAGAGCTCATAATAACCCCCCTGATGTAACATAAAAGTCCTTTACCTCAATTTCTCCTAAGTAAAAATTTTAAATAGGAAATTATTGTAGTTTGTCAATTTTAATTGGAATTCGGTAAAGTACATAATAAAAGTATTGATGAATTTTAAAATAATCGGCTAAGTGCGAGTCGGACTCGCGCATGAAGGGTTCCGTACCAAAATTAGGCCAAAACTTGGGTTTTTGTATGGGAGCCCCTCTTAATTTTTTATTTTATTTAAATATTATTATTAAATATTAAAGCACACATATAACTAAGGACTTTGAGAAAAATTTAAGTACCTACCTTATGCCATTATTGATATAGAGCAAAAAAGGTAAAAAAATGATGTTTGTTGTATGGGAGCCCACATGTAAATATTTATTTAATTTTATTTTTAGTATTTGTTGCTATAGCGGCAACAGATAAACATAATCTGTGAAAATTTCAACTCTCTAGCTATTACCGTTCTTCAGTTACAGACGGACAGACAACGAAGTCTTAGTAATAGGGTCCCGTTTTTACCCTTTGGGTACGGAACCCTTAAAAATTGCCAAAAAATCACGTTTCTTGTATGGGAGCCCCCCTTAAATATTAACTTTATTTTATTTTCAGTATTTGTTGTTATAGCGGCAACAGATATACACAATCTGTGAAAATTTCAGAAGTCTAGCTATAGCGGTTTTTGAGTTACAGCCTGGCGACAGACAGACAGACAGACGGACAGACAACGAAGTCTTAGTAATAGGGTCCCGTTTTTACCCTTTGGATACGGAACCCTAAAAACTGGGTTCAAGGTTCGTGTTTAACTGCTATTTTAGTTAATAATATTTGGCGATTAAAAAATTATACGTGCTACAAACCGCAATGTTCAACATTGAATGTGACTAACAAAACTGTAAAATATACACGAACACAATATAAGCACACTACAAAACTACAAAATACATAAAAGATAATACAATATGATTATTGATTACACAACAGAATGTGCTAGTTAACTTGGCCTTCGACTTTTTACAACTAACTACTAGTAATTCCTACCATTTTAACGTACTAATATGTACACAGCTTGTTATTTACTCAACAATAATTTGTTATGAATATAATCAAAATGGAAGAAATTACTTTTTATGAAGAAGCCTTATTCCTGTAAGTATTTCCGATGATTGATTAAGCCTTTGGGTTAGCACGATTTTAAACTCTTAGGCGGACTTGCGTAGATCTGGATTAAGAGTTAACTTTAACTCAGATCTGCGCAAGTGGGACTTAACTACATAATATTTTAGTACACATGCCATTAAAACTTACAAATTGTACTTAAATATGTGCATGCATGATGCAGGTACGCATATACATACGTGAGTGTATACAGTATACACATAAATATAATACTTTGCCTATTACTAAATAAATCACTAACCATTACAAAAAACAGTAATAGAAAGCAAAACTAATCTAATATTCTTAGTACA
The DNA here is from genome assembly GCA_905404155.3 of Plebejus argus. Classification (NCBI taxonomy): domain Eukaryota; kingdom Metazoa; phylum Arthropoda; class Insecta; order Lepidoptera; family Lycaenidae; genus Plebejus; species Plebejus argus. The sequence goes on from FR989933.1 coordinate 10,690,176, forward strand.
TTTACATACGTGTGTGTACGCAGTTACATACGTATGTGTTCGCACATACCTACGTGCGTACGTGCGTCGTGCACTCACATACAAATTCCAAAAGTTCCAATTGAAAATGGTTACATGAATTTGGCTTCAATAAAGCACTGACTGTAGTATTTTCACCGAGCTTCTTTATTATTTCAAAGCCTGACCAGGACTATGAAAAACCTGAATTCAGGACGCCTTTTATTGCAACACTACAAATAACTGGAATACAATAAAATGTGAGTGTGTGTGTGTGTTTGACATTAAAAAAAAATACTGCCATGAACTTCCACAGTAAAAAGGTTTACTACGTTCCTGGTCAGGCTGTAATATGTTTCTTATGTTTTGCTTATTACATTTCTTTTCTCGCTTATTCACTGATAGCTATGGGACCAAGACATGACACCACTCAAGAAGGAACTGTGCGGGACCAGTAACCGAATGTCGAGGATCGACCAGCTATCTATGGTAATACTCATTGCAACTTAACCGTGCTATACCACGGCCTCATATAAAACCCGCGTGAAGTGAACACTTCTAGGTTTTTTAACAGAAGTGTGTCAGTTTTTTGTGTGACTTCTTTTCTATTCTAGGTAGATCTGTAACATTGGAAAATAAAATCTGGTTATAATGTTTCAACTAGTTGTTAATAATATTATATTTTAATGAAAGAAATACGTCAAAGTGTTGATTAGGCTAAAAACTTTTTTTTACGCTAATACATGCATTCTGCTTTTTCTGTTGCATTTGTTAATGTTGCTTTTAATGTTCAAATTGCATGTTTTGCATTGCATCGTAATATAACGCCTGTACACCCTTCATATATTTTTATAAGTATCTAATGTATGAACGTTTTACAGGCTATAAAAGCGAGCGGTTTCAACGCGCGCGCTAAACTACGCGTGGCGCTAGTGGCGGTGCGCGCGGCCGTGCGCCTGCGACACCTGCCCACCGCCGCGCGCCGTGCGCTCCCCCGCGCCCTCGTCGCTAGAGACCCGTATAATGTGCGCGTGCTTAGAAAGGTATGTGCAGTTTTACTGTATATTTTAAAAGTAGTAAAATCTTGCCCTTCAGTAATAATAATAACTAAAGGCCTGTTTCACCACTTCCTGATAAAGTGCTGGATAGGCGATCCACAACTTTTTTGATAGATTCTCCATTTTTTTGTGCTGAAGGCAGGTCAAGTAGCCCTGATGTCACCGCGACCTTTGAGAATCTATTGTGACTCCTTCGCATTAGAGTACCGTCCCCAACCCAATGCTGCTTATAAATTGAATGGTGTGGTTGGGGTTGGTGCCACGAATTTCCTCTGTAGATGAGTATTCGTGGCGACCAAGGTGCCTGTTCCTGCTCTGTAGTAGAGCAGGACAGTCAAGGAGAAGGTGTATAGGTGTCTCGTCCTCCTCCTCGTAGAAGCTGCAAGTCGTTAAGCTTCTAACACCTATTCTGTTGTATTGCCTATTGAGCTTGCAGTGCCCAGTTAGGATTGAACTACATCTGGCATCACGGAATCGCCTTTTTCCGTCGCCCTTTCTCTTTCTGTCGCTTAGAACTACCATTTGCTAGACCGAGACAGAAAGCATAATGCCGATCGCCTCGAGGATTCCGCCGCGTGCTATCGCATTATGTCTCGGTCTAGCAAATGGCAGGTCTAAGCGACAAAGAGAAAGGGCGACGGAAAAAGGCGATTCCGTGCTGCCAGATGTAGTTCAACCCTAAGGCTTCTGGTAAGTATTTTTAATTGATCTGACAGTTTCTTGTTGAAGCCAGGAATTAGTGCCTTGGAGTGTTCAAGGCCAGGAGTCTCACTGCTTAGTTCACGAACCCATTCCTCGAGCACTTGCTTTGTAGTACTGGTAGATATTCCGCAGACCGGTTCTGGGCTATATATTATGAGACTCTCGGCCCCAAGCCTAGCCAGTTCGTCTGCAGTTTCGTTTCCGGGGACGATACTGTGGCCCGGGACCCATACTAGGAGGATTTCTCCAAACTTTAACTGTCAAGTCAAGTGGTGGATAACCTATCTGGCACTTATCAGGAAGTGGTGAAACATGCCCTAAGAATTATAAAATTAAGTAAAAATGTAATAGACTGTGCGTAGATTGGCCTGACATTGAATTATGGATAATTTTTTGGCGCTTATTATTATTATCATCGACAGTTATTTCGAGTCTCCATTTATACAGGCAATAGTTCTGAAGACTAATAGACGCCAAACTTCGATTTATTATTATGAACTTTTGTTAAGTCACCTCCTCCGTTTTAAGTTTTAATACTTTTCAGGTGATAGACGGATGCGCGTTCCGAGTGTACGGTCACTGGGTGAAGAAGGACGAGGGCCAGAACCGCGCCGCGCTGTTCGAGAACACGCCCAAGACCGAGCTCAAGTCCCTGTACGTCAGCAACCTGAGCCGATAGCGCCTGTGACATCACCACACACCTCCACGCCGCTCCTCCCCACACGATGTAAGTGCACGCCGTTCTGCGAGAACACGCCCAAGACCGAGCTCAAGTCTCAGCAACCTGACATGTAGGTAGCTCATAAGTCATAAGTCACCATAGACTGTCTAAGACATAGGTTACGCGGTCAGTCTGTCATCATCATCATTCAGATTGACGGGAGAATTACCGTGTAACTGTTTGATTTACAGACTGATCATTTTGTTAGTACTATCAGAGAAGTTGATTCCTAGGTAGATGGCGAATCTAAAGCGCGTATAAATAGTACTCTAGATGCATCTCAGTCTCAAGACACGGTTCAGGCTCTGTGATTGGATTGGCTGTCAAAATTTGGATCAATTACAGAGCCGAACCGCGTCTTGAGACCGGGTCGCATCTTAAGTACTGACTATTTATACGGCCGACCGATCACAGCTTACATTGAACCGACATTTTTTTTATGAAATAAGGGGGCAAACGAGCAAACGGGTCACCTGATGGAAAGCAACTTCCGTCGCCCATGGACACCCGCAGCATCAGAAGAGCTGCAGGTGCATTGCCGGCCTTTTAAGAGGGAATAGGGTAAGGTAAGGTAAGGGGAGGGTAGGGATGGGAAGGGAATGGAATAGGGGAGGGTAGGTAAGGGAATAGGGTAGGGGATTGGGCCTCCGACATATTAAGTCGTAGGTCCGTCAACTGCCTAGGAATCAATTTCCTCGATGGTAATTTCCGGTCACCGACCACACAACCACTGTTGTGTGGTCGGTGTTTCCGGTCATCATTCTGGCATCAGTCTCAGACTGATGGACTGAACTGATGCCAGACTGACCGTGTAACCGTAGTCTAAGATCGCTCGATGAAACTAGACGAGGCAATCGGCTACCAATACCGTGTCACCATCTAATTGCGATCTACCAATAATGACCCATCTAGTCACTGATCTACCAATAACGTGTCCCCGTACGTGCACCAGCCTCGCTTACTCCTCACCACCCCTAAAAACCTGAAACACTGCACACTTTACTTTTATTTTTACTCAGCGATCTCAAAGTTGTGCTTACCTCAAACCTTATGTTTGTTACAGAGGAGGACGGTTCACAGAAGATGGTCACAGTAGCGTCGGGCGACGACGGCACGTTAGATATATTTTAGATAATTTCATACAAAGATGTGTATTATAATATAAAAGTATAAAGGAGCCAAAAGATATGATATGAATTAGGTAATAGGGAATATGCGGATATTTTTTTCTATTTTTTAATTCAATATTCACTTCATTTTGATATAGAAAATAAAATAAACATAGCTGTAAGAGTAGTAATTATTTTTTTATAAAATCTTAAAAATATTGGTTTAATTTGACAAGTTCAAACGCTCTTATTTCTCGCGCGCTTGAGGCGTGACGTCATAGGGCACGTCCTGTCACCCGGTCAGTTACCCGCGTTCCACTTCGCGTTATAAACGATCAAAACGTACAAAATAGGGGGCATTTTGATCGTTTTTAGCGCCTAGTGGAACGCGGAGTTTATTGTTTGCATTGAGATTTGAGGGTTAGTTTAATAGTTAACAAAGTGTTTTAGTTGAAATATCGCGTAATAATCATGGAAGAAGAAAAAAAGCCATTTTATAGATATTGTATGGTACCAATGTGTCCGAACACTATAAAAAGTACACCAGATAAAGTTTTTTTTGCTGTTCCAAGAGATCCAAACATACGTAAAGGTAAACAATGGTGTAAGGTTATGCGAAGGGATAATGTATCTCCAATATCGCGTCAACATTGTTGTGAAGATCATTTTAATGTAAGTATATTATATTTGGACAAAATATAACATCGTGTAGTTTTGTAGAAATCCCTAGGTTACAGAACTTTCTATAAGTTCATAACCTTATCTAAGTCATAACATCTTAGAAGATTCTTCATCTAAGCTCTGCATAGACTTAAAAAAAACTATTTTCTATGTACTCACCTATATGTAAAGTTATTTATTATTTCTACTTAAGTATCCCAAGATGTTTCACCAAGTATTGTGTTTATTACAGATCGATAAAATACAAGCTCATGAAAGAACAAGGCGAAAAAGTTAAATTACTGTTAAATAAAGGAGTTGTGCCTCATAAATTTCAATGCCAAAAACGAAATGTTCCATCACCACAGGAAAGAATGGATGCTGTTAAGAAAAGAAGATTATCGCTTATAAGTAAATATAAGTAAATCTCTCTCCGAACCTGAAGTCAACAGTGAAAATGTTTTAGGAAGTGAAACTACACAAACAAGTTATTGTGATGCCGGACCAAGTACTTCCTATAGTGAAGGCTCTGAAGTGATGCCTAGTACCTCTCTTATGGATGTTTCTATAATAGAGCCCAGTACCTCCCATATTGAAGTCTCTACTAATACAGAAATCTTACTTAGTGACAAGTGTGTGCAGATAAATATGAGATCAAACTTCAGAAGTAAAGCTGTTTAAGTTAATTTAACTACAAAAAAGACAAATGTAGCTTTATCTCCTTTTCCCCTTCCATCACAAAATATTGGAACTTCACCAATAAAACCTGTGAAAACTGTTGTAAAAAGAAAATTATTTGCAACTAACTCTGAGAGTACATCTATTTCTTCTATTTCTTCACAGATATCTCATGATTACGAACCCTGTAGCTCATCTAACTTAAGTTATTGTGTGCAAGATGAATCAGAAGATTCAGATGATGAAAAACATTTTAAAAATGTAATGCACAGTAGTATTTTAAGTGCCATAGATAGAGAACCCAAAATGTTACTAGGATTACCTAAACAGTCATACCATATTATAAAACTTTTAAGTGAAAACATTCCACTTCCAACTGTAGACATATTAATAACACTTAAGAAATTGAAGTTAAATGAATCATTCAGCATACTTGCTTTACATTTTGGCTACTCACAGAGCACTATCAGTAGAATATTCAATAAAAGTTTACCTCTTATCGCATCAAAAATGAAAGACTTGATTGTGTGGCCAACACCAACTGAGGTATATAAAAATTTACCTATATCATTCAGAGCTAGGTATTCAAATGTTATTTCTATTATTGATTGCTTTGAAATCCAAATTGAAAAACCTTCTGATCCAGTCCAGCAATCACTTACTTGGTCACAGTACAAAAAATGTAATACATTGAAGTATTTAATTTCATGTACACCAGACGGATTAATTAATTTTATATCTGATGGATATGGTGGAAGAGCTACAGATGTCACGATAGTGCAAGACTGGTTACTTGGACTGTTTACCTCCAAAAAAAGCAGTGATGGCTGACAGAGGGTTCAAAGACTTGTCACATTTACTGGAAGCTAGAAACTGTACTCTCGTCCAGCCACCTTCTGTATCACAATCCAACCCTAGCACCAAAGATGAAGTAAAGCAGTCAAAGCGAATAGCAGCTTTGAGAATTCATGTTGAACGTGTAATTAATAGATTAAGAGAGTTTCATATGTTGCTGCCTCATGCTTGTGTAGACCATAATTTAATACCTGTCATTGATGATGCAATAACATTAGCATGTGGTTTGGTAAATCTTCAGGATGTTTTAATAAAAAAATGAATTAAGAATACATATTTTGTTTTATTTCAGATAAAGATACATATTTTTATAAGTTTTTAAAATTTTTACAATGTACTATCAGAGAAGTTGATTCCTAGACTTCAAGCTAGTACCAATTGAAGAAAGCCTGGATTTTTTCCAATAGCACTCAATGCTTGTACTTGGCGGATCTTCACTACGTCGGTGAAGCCATGCTAAAAATGCAACAGCATGTTTACATCCCCCTAAAACAAAATAATAAATTATGTTTCTTACAATATAATAATATCACTTTGGTAGTAATCGTTAACCTTATGCCGTGGCCGCATATGCATGGTGCTTTGCGCTAAAACCGATACTATTGGACGATCTGCGTGTATCGTCCAATAGTATCGTCTCGTAGCATGAAGCTTCGGACGATAGACGCAGATGCGGCCGGGCCGTAATGCTAATAAGTTCTTGACCTCATAATATAATTTGACAATCTTTATAGTTATACAAACCCAATGACTGTGAAGAGTTTTATTTAGATAACAGAATTTCATCAGCCACAAACACAAAGTAAGTAAAAGAGATTGTACCTAAGTGTGCTGCGCAATCCAGACATTCCACAGAAATAACAGTTTCTTCAGCATCACATACAGCTTAAACTGCATATGACTTCTGACGAACATTGTGCTCCGGTGTGATGCGAGCTTTCACTACACATAAGTTTCCCTCTCGTTTTATTTGTACATATCCTACAGCTGAATCGCCATATGATTCTCGTTGAGATCTGTAACAAACAATAATCTAGGTTTACTTATCTACTAATACATAAAAACATTGGTTGGATGATCTACTTCATAAGTGTTTGATGGAGAAGTAAGTACCTAGGGTTATAGTATGAACACTGATAATTTCACACACATAAAATTCTATATAATATTAGATCTAATTCTAAAAAGTAGTACCTACAATGAATGTAAACAACATTTGAGGTTATATTGAGGGAAATAATTTTATAAGTGCATGAATGCATAAAAAACAGACTTACTAGATTTAAAAATTCCATGTTTTACAATAATTACCTTGCAGCTTTTACTCCCTTAACCTCAGCAGATGTAAAATCCGGGTTTGACGCAAAATATGTTCTCATCATGAATGCATCTATTTTTGGAAGATTATCCGACTGCGCTTTCACGAAACCGTTGTCCGTCATTGCTGTTGATGACGCTTAGTATTTCTTGACATTAAAATATTAGAAAACTAAGCTAGAAAACCAATTTTTCTCTCCAACAGAACCTGAATGTATCAAAATCGTATGAAATCACAGGTGATTTGGTGAAGTGACAAGTGACAAGCACAGATAATAAGTATATTGCTGACAGTGACAGGACATGCCCTATGACGTCACGTTTTATTTCGACCATTTTACAAATTTGAATTACGCGCGTAAATTTTTCACTTTTTGATTTATGTTTTAAATAATTAAATGCATATTAAATTAGAAAATAACGAACTGAGTGTAATACTAGGACCTTAAAAGCTCAGGAAAAAAAGAATCAGGCCATTTTATTTTTTATGCATATACCCTATTATAAAATAGAATGGCGTCAACAAAATTTCTATTTTAATATCACTTGCTTATAAACTACGTTTCTCGTAGAATCGTTTTCTGCCTAATTTAAATATGGAACTCCGTATAATTTCTACTTCTGAGCGTACGGCAACTTTTATTCGATAGTTTTACAGCAAAGTTTGAAATCAAAAAATATTATGAGACCTTATTCATAACTTCGCTTTAAAATTATTGAATGGAAGTTGATCAAATGTTCCAAAGAGCATTAAGCTCGAATAATACCAATCACAACCTAAAAGGATCTCAAGTCGAAGCTCTTCAAGACTTGGATTTAGGAAAATTATTTGTTTAAAATTTCTAACATGTTTACTGTTTAGACAGTAACCCCAAAATATAAAAAATACTAAGCCTTCGCTATTTTGTGTTTAAATCATTGCGAAGTAGAGCGAGACTGCCAGTGCCATACAAAAGTATGTTCTATGTTAAGAAAATATTATAGTAGCTCACATTACATAATATAGTACTACTTACGTACTATAGTAGTCACTAGCTGTCCCGGCAAACGTTGTTTTGCCATTTAAAGTATATTTTCTACATCATCAGTTGATACATGTTTTACCCCCTCTTTTGTCCCCTAAGAGGGTGTGGGGGGAAGGTCATACACCAGATGTTAAGTTGAAAAACACAGTTAATACCTAATACGAAGTAAGTCCACTAAAGAAAAAAGTTGTATACAAAATCTGACCACTCTTTGGTCCCCAGAGAGGGTTGAGAGGGGAGGGGGGGAGGATTTTTATACACCAGATGTTGAGTTGGAAGAAGACAAATATAATATATCTGTGAAAACAGTATGCAAATCGGATAAGTAGTTTTCGTGTTAAAGAAAAAAGTTTGATACAAAATCTGACCCCCTCTTTTGTCCCCTTAGAGGGGTGGGGGGAAAAAATTTTATACACCATATGTTAAGTTGGAAGAAGATAAATATAATATCTGCGAAAACCACATTCAAATCGGATCAATATTTTTCGTGTGACGGAACAAACATACAGACAGACAGAAAGAGTGACAGACAGACAGACAAAAAACTAACCACATTTATGGCTTCTATAGCGATGTAGTGACAAAGGTGTAATTTCGGGTGTCATTTCATATCTTCTAAGTACAGAATTTTCATTTCTACAACAGAATATTGTCTTCCCCGCACGCGCTTTGGTGACGCCCACTATCGTAATATTTTAATTTCGCCATAATTTCAAAACCAAACGTCCAATTTTAATCATTCAAAGACCAAATATTATCTACATAAACTGTACTTAGTGATAAAAGAATTTATTTTGATAAGGATTAATAGCGTGAGTAAAATATATCCGTTTTAATGTAGTCCAAAAAAAATTCAGGATTTTTAAATAAATAAATGGTTATTGTGCCTCACTCGACATAGATAGGTATAGTGTGTCGCGGACTTTTTTGTAGATATTTATAAGATCTACAATTACTTAGAACATTTTATGGTTCTATCTTTTATAGTTTAGGCAGCGTACGCAAAATAAGTAACTTTCTAGCTGATTTTTTACACCTTGCGTCCGAAAAACTCAAATATCTTACGGAACCCTACTTTTTTCCAAAATAAAATGTAGCCTATGTTCAGCAGAAATAATGTAAGATTCCAATAGCAAAAGAATTTTTTAAATCGGTCCAGTAGTTTCGGAGCCTATTCGACTCAAACAAACAAACAAACAAACAAACAAACAAACAAAAAATCAAATCTTTCCTCTTTATAATAGTAGTGTAGATATACTACATAACTTGCGCCAGCATGGAAAGCCTATATATATATCTCTATCGTTCTTCGTAGTTATGAAAGAGAAGGCATGATATTTAAAAACCAAAAGTAGTGAACCAAACTGGTGCAAGTAAACTCTAGAGTTTTACCTCGATTAGGAATTTTATTGACTTGACTTCTGTGCCGTGCTACTGCCAATATTTACTAAATGTAATACGGTTTTTTTGGTAAATTTTTAACAATCCTAGTTGTTAAATATTTTATTTAAGTTACGTTTTGTTGTTTGTCTCCTTTATTTGCCGTACAAACTGTATGTCATACGAGCTTTTGCCCGCGGCTTCGCTCGCGTTAAGAAGTATTATTATATACAACTTCATCCTCTATTAACTATTTGAACCCCTTCGGGTGAGAATTTATCAAAATCCTCTCTTAGCGGATGCCTACGTCATAACATCTACCTGCATGCCAAATTTCAGCCCGATCCGTCCAGTGGTTTGGGCTGTGCGTTGATAGATCACCATGTCAGTCAGTCACCTTTGAGTTTTATATAATTTATATAGATGTCGAGATTTATTTTATACATAAAACAATCTAGATTCTAGATAGATTTTATATTGTTGCTTTAGATTAGATTTTAAACCTCACAAAAGATTAGTCTTCAATCAAAACAAAATTGCCAGAGAAGTAACACAGACCGAAATATTCTCAAAATGTATTGTTTACGGCCATACATTTTGTCATAATATTATAATTTATAGTGTTTTAAATAACGTAACATTTACGGTAATTTACAGTTTTGTTTCCTAAGTAAATTCCTTTCACAGTATAAAAACATGTGCCTTCTTTTCATGTTTAAGTGGTCATAAACATATCAAAACCTCCAAAAACTTAGATTTTTTGCAATAACGTCGAGTTTGAAAAACTGCCTCCGTTGAATTTTTATCCTTTTCCTCGTTCCTTTGGATCTAAAAGTAAGTATTTTTGGATAAAGTTTACTACAAAAATATTTTCAACCCTTAAAAAATTAATTATCTAGTTTGTCTCATTTAAAAACATCGGCCAAGTGCGAGTCGGACTCGCGCACTTAGGGTTCCGTTATCCGTACCGTTATAGAGCAAAAATAGGCCAAAAATTGTGTAATTTGTTTGGGAGCCCCCCTTCAATTTTTATTTTATTTAAATATTATTACTAATTATAAAGAACACAACATATATATTTTACGGCCTTTGTGAAAAACTCAAGTGCCGACCTGTTGCCATTATTGATATCGAGCAAAAAAAGGCCGAAAAATCACGTTTGTTGTATGGCAGCCCCCCTTAAACATTAATATCATTTTGTTTTAAGTATTTGTTGTTATAGCGCGAGCGGCAACAGGTATACACAATGTGTGAAAATTTCAAAAGTCTAACTATAGCGGTTCTTGAGATACAGCCTGGCGACAGACGGACAGACAAAGAAGTCTTAGTAATAGGGTCCCGTTTTTACCCTTTGGGTACGGAACCCTAAAATTGGATTTTCGTGTGATTAATGTATTTTAGTTTATAAGTTATAAAGTTAGAAATAGCCAACATTTCGAGCCAACAAAAATTACAGTGACTTTATAAAAGATATTTAAAACAAGAGTCAAGAGGCTAAAAAATAGTTGTGATTTTGCTATACGAGTCTCTAAAGTCCATATAAAAGGTCAACCTACGAATAATAAAAACTATATTATTCGTAGAGGTCGACATACAATTAGTTTTCACACTAGAAGCGATACTGTTGATAACTCTAATGAGTTTAATTATTATTAACATCTGCATTGTTAGTGTTAAGATAATATCGAGCAATAACAATGTGATAACTGATATAATATGATTATAAAAGACGCAAATAATTAACGTGCTAAAAGATGATATGCACTACGCTTTGGATGTATACTTATATAGTTGTCTGTTCAAGCTATATGAGCACCCCCCGCGTCACCCTCGCTCTACCCACCGCCGCGAAGTGACTGTCCTGCAACGATTTTAAGTGGGATAAAATATGTTAGTCATTAGTGTAAAAAATACACCCTATTTTTTGGTTAAATGGACTCTATTAATGATACCTAATTACCTAAGATAAAAAAAAATTAGCCGGAAGGTTTAATTGCACCCTGTATTGTAATAAAATATAGACACTGGCAGAGGTTACACGATCAATTTTTCGTCAATCTGATCAGAGGGGTTAGTGCGAGTTTTATTCGATCATACGCATCGAGTGCGTTAACGCGAATTTGTATGGGATCAAAGCAGCGCCATCTACTGGCTAACGTGGATACCGCTTTGATCCCATACAAATTCGCGTTAACGAGCTCGATGCGTATGATCGAATAAAACTCGCACTAACCCCTCTGATCAGATTGACGAAAAATTGATCGTCTAACACTCTAACGGCCGTTCCCAATATTTGATCTATCTCTTACTTGAGATAGGAATAGCTCACATTAGACATTAGCTCCATATATTTTATGTCAATTCTATGTCAGCTGCGATCGGTTTTATGTCAAACTAGAGATAGATTGAATATAGGGAACGGCCATAAACCTACTGGATTGATGGATTGATCATTTTTTTAATATGAACTTTTTTGTAACCATCAGTATTCCGTCAATTAGATTGATGGATCAGATTGATGAAATACTGACCGTGTAACCTCTGCCATTAAATAATAAAAATTTTATGTGATAGCAGAGCTCTAGCGATGACTTCGCTAATTACGACGACGAAGTTAGAAAGAAAAATGTACGAGTTTTGTTTTTGTTAACATTTAATGTTTTCCTATTTTATAAGATAGGTTAGTTGAAAAATATTTCAACTGCGTTCGTCTTCGCCATGGGCTCTAAAGTCTAAACGATGAACTTTGTTTTTTTATTAACATTAAAAAACCTTACTTGAGGAAATTTACAGATTATAGACACAATTTGATGTGGACAATATATTATGTATTATTAATTATTATTGTAACAATTTTCCTTTCTCGCAAGCTATATTGGTACAACGTGGGTACAAATGTTTTCTCACAAAATCATTTGAAATATGAATAGCAACAACTTGAGACAGCATATAAAGAATAGACCTGAATGGGCTAGTTATAATTTTTTAAACTAAACTTGGTAAAAAAAATAAAGCAACTTTTCATAGAATTAAGGAATAGGTAAACATATTTAAATATTGTAACTCACTTTTGGTGAACTTGAGGTAATACAACATTTTATATGTTGAAATATTGTACTTACTTGTTTATTGTTATACATATTTAAAATTCTATATTTATAAATTGAACAAGTAAAGTGCTGTGAGTATATTCGTCCTAGTTCCAAAATGGATTTTAAAGTAAAACCTATGGTAAAACATAGTTTTTAATTATTATTGTATCACAAAAATGTCTTGGCTGGCGAATTTTATTTAAGTCTTAAGAAAAGATGTTATTACAATTATTTATATCCAGAACGTAAACTATTAGATAGGCAGATCATTCTTCAGATGAAGACAGCAATAATGTTTTATAGAAGTTTAAAGGTATTGATTTTATATGAGTGGTATTAAAAATATTTTCTTTATTCTACAACTACATATTGTTTAAAATGTGATGTATGTGTATTCAGACTTCAAGGTTTTTAAAAAGAAGGTTTTTTTTGTTAGAGAAACTACAGATTTATCTATATTATTTAGAGTGGGTTGCATCAACTTACTTTAACTATAACTTTAGCTTTAACCATAACAAAAATTCAAATGACAGTTTCAAATCCCTAGTAAAAGTCCATTATGGACGCCATATTTGACGATAACCTTAACTTCAACTTTAACCTCGCCTCTGGTGCAACTCACCCTAATCAAACACTCATTAAGTAATAAGATTAAAGTTTTAAAGTTAGAGCTTCAAGCGAAATAATAAAATTAAAATAAATTGTCCTGTAAAAATAGATTGTTTGATTTATTAATTTCCTTTGTGTTTGTTTATGTATTATGCAAATTACCCAGCTGTAAGAATATTACAATTATTATGTAGTGTTCATTATTCTTTTATCAATTTATGTTATTTTTTAATTACTATGACCATTACATTTTTAGCCCTGATAGAGTTAAAGCTTTAATGGTAAGTAATTCTTAAAGTGTTTGTCACCCTAATATTTTGTTTGTTTTGTTAAAATATTGTTTACCTGGGGTACAGTATTATATAGGAACATACGATACAATATTATATTGTACCAAACATTCAAAATAATTTAACAGTTTTAACAAGCGCCTACAAACATTAATTATTGTCATTTAAGGCCTGTTTCACCACTTCCTGATAAGGTGCCGGATAGGCTATCCACAACGTATTTTACTGATGCTCCATACATATTCTATATTTTGTCAAGTTAAGTTGTGGATAGCCTATCCGACACTTATCAGGAAGTGGTGACACAGGCCCTTAGTCTTTATTTTATTATTTTAAAGACAAAATTAACAGATAATGTCAAATCTTATCAGAATCAATTATGATGTAGGTAAAACCTATGCTTAAAATCGGAACAATACATCTAAGAAACTGTAACACAAAATGTTACGTTAGAAAGGCCGCAAGTTTAATAAAATTTCGATGCCCCATAGCAGTATCGGAGGCGTCGAACGTGGCTAGCTGTAGCCGAAGTGAAAGTCGAACAAATCGAGCGCCACGTGCTATAATATAGAGTCGGGCACTCGTTGTCGGCTGCGGGCGATGCGACGGGCGGGCGGCGCGGTGCGGCGGCGGCGAGCTGGCCGGCCGGCGCACATAAACAAACGCGGCGGGCGCGGGTGGGAGCGCGGCGGCCGGCGCGGCGTGTGCCTGTGCAAGTCGATCGCTGCCACTCGCTGCACCGGCTCCGACATCGATCGCGCACGCCCGTGGCACCGCGCCGCGCGCGCCCATTGGCCGGCGCCGCCTGCCACGTGACGCGCGCCGCGCGCCGCCATTGGCCGCGGCGGGGCGGCCACGTGAGCCGGCGAACGCGGCGCGCGTGGCCAGTCGCGGCGTGATAGCGGGCGCGCTGGTACCGCGCGCGGCCGTGCCGTGCCTCCGACATGAGCCTCCTCGACCTGCTCGAGGCGGCCCGCTACATCGAGCTGCAGGAGAGGCGCCAGGCGGGTAAGTCGTGCGCCGCGAACCTTCCTTCCTGGGACCCGGCCGCTGCGGGCTCGCGGCTCTTGACCTTGAGCGCCACGCAGCCGCGGCCCGCCCCGCCCAACGTAAACAAAGAAATTCCGAAAATTGCCGACCTCTCGCACCTATACAGTTTTAATTATTCTCCGTCGAAGCCAGCCAGCTAATTTGCAAAAGTGTAGAATCCGTGGGCGAACTGTGTCGTACTCGCGTAATTTATTTTTCACTAAAACGGCCCGCGTCGCGTACTGCTCTCGTAATCTATTGTGAAGGGAAAACACTCTTGCGCGCACGCGAATTTCGACCGTACGGCCGCAGTGAGTAAAACGAATATCTCCGCTCGGAGCGATAGCACCGCTCTAGAGTTGCAATACGAAATACATTACGTACTATTATATATTCTGTGACATTACATTAAAATGTAGCGCATCAGTCTAACTACATACGAAATACATTACAATAAAATTTAGCGCATCAGTCGAACGTTATCAATGGGTCGAGGCGGTCGGGACTCGGGAGATGTGCTCCCGAGCGCGCACCTATACGAAACACGTTGGAAATAAAACTAATTATTTACTAAACTAAACACGGCACGGCGCGGCGTCGCGTACCTACGCAGAGAACATTCAATACAATTTTGGATACTATTGAGTACCGTCTCGGCTACACGTAGGTACCCTCTGGTCTCCGCGGGATACTCGTTCTTTTGTTTCTTATTCGAAGAGGAGATCAAATCGGCTGCATTCGACGTTACGGTCAGCTGATCGGTTCATGTTTGCAAGGGAGAGCGCAGGCCGCAGCGTGAGACGGCGATACGTGCGGGCGGCGCGGGGAGCGGGCGGCGATGCGCACACGCATTCAATGATGGCGTGTATTTATGACACGGTTGTCGCTACTCGCTAACGACTACCAACCAGTCAGGGCTTCAAATATCGTTATTTTTTCATAACGTTACTGCTTCAAGGGCAAATAATTATAACGTTATGAAAAAATAATGATATTAGGAAATAATGATATTAATAACGGTAAATCGATATTAATAACGTAAATGTTATATTATAACGATATCTTTTCGTTATGTTACTAGATAACGTTAAAAAAAATTACCGTTATCTGGCTACCATTATGTAAATAACGGTACGTAACAATATTTTTCGATATTTTTTCTGCTATTCGATAACGTTATGAAGCCCTGCTACCAGTTAACTAACACTGTATAAACTCACTGGGTAGGTACCTACTGCGGTCATATATTATATTATGACAGTTTTTGCATCGATTTCCTTCCTTAAGGAAATATTAACGATTGAAGTAAGGTATAATATTACATAATATTATATATTTAATATATACTTGATTTTATTGATTAAGTTGTATCAGCCTATATAATTATTATGTAGCTATTAGCAACAGACAACAGTACATGCAGTGGCATAAAAGTAAAACAGAGCTGCTGTACCTTCGGTGAAGTTGGCCAAAACTGGATTGATGATTATAATAATTATTACCGTTAAACAGGCAACAGCTGATGAGCTTTTGAGTTATTTAAGCGAATAAAGCATGTATGTATTTGATATTTCTTGAAAAAGTTTTAATATTGCTCACAAGTCACAACTTTAGTATCTTTAGTCCTTTGCTTTAGTCATAGACAATTATTAATATAGAACACAACAACGAATCATACATTCTACCAAAATCTTTAAAATGTAGCACTAAATCTAAATCACATGACACACATTTTTTTCATCAGACAAGGAATAAAATAAATTTATTCAAAAATCAAAAAACCCTACTACAAAACAATTTTAACTAAAAAGACCGAAACAAGACCTAATTCTGCCGGCAGCCGGAGGCGTCTAATCCGTGTTTTAATTGATACGACTCTTGCTTACGAGTTTCATGCCAAGATTACACAATGGGTCATAATGTGATGACCCATTGTATAATTGTGGTTGTGATGATGATGATCAATCAAATTGATATGTTGGCTTATGCTTTTTGTTTAAACAACGCCGAAAATAAATCCCCGAACCCTGTATCTATAAGGATTCAAAAGTTCTGTTCGGTACCTTCGGATCCAAGGTATAACCTGGTGCAGTCTTACTTTTTGGTAGCATTTACCTCGAATGCTTCAGAAAAAATTGAAATCACTATATGACTATGTTTCCATACAAATTTCAAGGAGTCCTCTCTATTCCTGATGGATCCCATCATCAGATCACCACTTTTGTGAACATGGTACCAAATTCAGATTCAACCCTGTACAACAACAAAAATCATGAAAATCGGTCCACAAAGTTATGGTTGAACATACAAAAAATATATATACAGACGAACATAATTATTATAACCTCCTCCTTTTTGGAAGTCGATTAATAAATGAAATATACCTACTTGTAAGACCAAGGCAAACTTATTTCTCTCTCTTTAAGCGCTGTTGAATTTTCTACTGAATATCCTGTTTCATCTTCAGGTACCTATTCTACCTTAGTTTTGTCTACGCACAGTATTTTGGAAGCTGTGTCACAGTTTAAAACTAGTACAGCTCCCAACGCTAACTACTGAATTTGAACTGAAATTAACTAAACAGTGTATAAATAAGCTTTTGAAAGTTACATAATTATTATTATTATGATTTGAAATAAATAAATTATTATTATTATTATTATTATTATTTCTAAACTCCTGACACTCTTTCGTAGAGCTCGTACATTACCCTCTATCAATCATCATTATCAGTAAGGGCCGATTTTTCAATCGTCAGATATAAGAATAAATATGACACTTTGAAGTTTTTTCCATACAAAATCTGTCAAAACGCCAAATTTATTCCATTGGTAAAATTTATCTGATGAATGAAAAATCAGCTCTAAGATAAGTATAAGAACTTAGAACATGCTCATATTGTGACGATTTTAATATTAAAATAAAATTTACCATGTATGTTGTAACCAAGTTGTAACTTAAAATTATACAATGATATTGAAATATAAATCCCACAAAAAACATTTTCATGTAAAAATGTTGCCAAGATGAGAACATAATATTATTATAGTTCGTGGTGTCAAAAAGTAGTGAAATCTCATGTAGAGCCAAGTTTCTAACCTTACATACTTAGCCCTAAATCTAAAAACCTTAATTTTACACCAAAGCGCGGCAAAATATTTGATAATAATATAATGTGTCAGCCGAACGAGAAGAATCTTAAAACTCTACACATTAGTCAAAATCGATAGCCTGGCCATTTTTCTTTAGTTAGGGTATATTAAGTTCAAAGCCCTGCCGAATAACAAAATGGCCAAGCCACCGATTTTGACTAATGTGTAGAGTTTTTAGATTCTTCTCGTTCGGCTGACACATTATATTATTATCAAATATTTTGCCGCGCTTTGATGTAAAATTAAGGTTTTTAGATTTAGGGCTAAGTATGTAAGGTTAGAAACTTGGCTCTACATGAGATTTCACTACTTTTTGACACCACGAACTATAATAATATTATGTTCTCATCTTGGAAACATTTTTACATGAAAATGTTTTTTGTGGGATTTCATTTCTTTTTGTAAGTTGGTTTACGTTGTTTTTTTTAGTTAATTTTTTCTTTCTTTTTTTTGGTGTATTTCTTTTAGGTTTCAGTACCCAGAGGGTAAAAATGGAACCCTATTCCTAGACTTCAGTGTCTGTCAGCTGCCCGTCTGTCTGTCTGTCTATCTGTCTCTTGGAAGTATCTCAAGAACGGTAGTAGCTGGAGAGTTGAAATTTTCATCGATCATGTATTTCAACAAAATAAATTTAATATTTTGCGGGGCTCTCATACAACAAACGTGGTTTAATTTTTTCCTATTGATATTTGATAATAATTAATAAATAATAGATGTCGCTGCTGGTCGTCTACATCGCATAATACTTGTAAATGTACTCTAGTCAATAAGAGATTTCACTGTTAGGTATCTACATCGCACTATTGTTTGACGTGATTATGTTTTAGCCGTTTAACTTTTAGGCACAGGTTTTTTCTTTGAACTAACCGATGTTGTTTACATCCTACAATTAAATATTTGCAAAGAAATGCTGAGACTACGACTATACTTTGAACTTACATATTTTTAAAATGATTTAAGGTCTAGAGTCTGCAAAGTAAAGTTATTAATAATATACTTAAGGAACATACAATTATAATATACAAGCTGTTGCCCGCGAGCCCGCGACTCCGTCCGCGTGGACTTCAGCTTTAAATAGCGCGCGGTAGTACCCGTCATAAAGCAACTTCTATTATAATATAATAATATTATATGGTAAATAGTTCTCGTTGCTACATTACTGCAAATTGCATTTGCACGACAGACATACGACAGACTACAGGTGCTTCCGGGGGACGCTTACTTCAAACTTCAATGTTTACAGACAGACAGAAAACATTTCTTACATATTTTAAACTAGCTGTCCCGGCAAACGTTGTTTTCCCATTTAAAGTATTTCTACTTCATCAGTTGATATAAAATATTACCCCCTCTTTTGTCCCCTAAGAGGTGTGGGGGAAATTTTTTATCAACAGATGTTAAGTTAGAAAACACAGTTAATAATATTATGAAGTAAGTCCAAGAAAAAAGTTTGATACAAAATCTGACCCCCTCTTTGGTCCCCTTAGAAGGGTGGGAGGGTGGTATTTTTATACACCAGATGTTGAGTTGGAAGAAGACAAATAAATCTGCGAAAACTGTATGCAAATCGGATCAGTAGTTTTCGTGTTAAAGAAAAAAGTTTGATACAAAATCTGACTCCCTTTTTCGTCCCCTTTGAGGGGTGGGGAGAATTTTTTTATCACCAGATGTTAAGTTGGAAGAAGACAAATACATCTGTGAAAACCGCATTCAAATCGGATCAGTAGTTTTCGTGTGATAGTGGAACAAACATACAGACAGACAGACAGACAAAAAAACTAACCACATTTTTGGCTTCTATAGCGATATTGTAGTGACACCCCCCGCTTATTATTTTTTTAATATTATCTTTATTGTACAGAATTTTCATTACTACAGTTTTATTATATGTATAGAAGATTTTTGCATAGGGGGTTATTAACAGCTGGGGAGTGGGGTCGAAGTCGAACATCAACTCTTCTTAATACAATATATTTCAAATATTATGTGAAACATCAAATTAATCGAAAGCAGTATGTTCATCCTTACCACCTCTTATAGAAACACGTTTGGGTAAGCGATAGTGCGATGTAGAAGACGCGCGGCGGCGGCGCGGCGCCATCTATTATGAATTTTTGGAACTAACTTTATTTGAACTTTACGCATTTTCACCCCCTTACAATTCGCATTTATAATATTAGTAAGTATAGATGTAATATTATTTAAAAGGAGGTACGGAATGATTCTTTGAATAATGGAAAAATGACCACATAAATTATTACGTTTTTATGAAATTAAGGAGCAATTAACGAGGATGTGCACTCGCAATATTCTGTTATATAAAATTAGGAGACAAATGAGCAAACAGGTCACCTGATGGAAAGTAAGTTCTACCGTCGTCTATAGACACTAACATCAGAAGTGTTGCAAGTGCGTTTTCGGTCTTTTTATGAAGGAATAGGCTAAGGGAATCAGCAGAAGAGAACAGGGATAGGGAATAAGGTTTAGGGTGCAGTTGGGCCTCCGCTTAACTCACTCACTAAGCGAAACACAGGGCAAGCGCTGTTTCACACCGGTTTTCTGTGAGAGCGCTGTTTCCCGCCGGTTTTCTGTGAGTCTATGGTCTCTCATGTCTAATACGTATTATAGATTTTTGCATAGGGGTTATTAACAGCTGGGGAGTGGGGTCGAAGTCGAACATCAACTCTTCTTAATACAATATATTTCAAATGTTATGTGAAACATCAAATTAATCGAAAGCTACTGTTCATCCTTATAACCTCTTATAGAAACACGTTTGGGTAAGCGATAGTGCGATGTAGAAGACGCGCGGCGGCGGCGCGGCGCCATCTATTATGAATTTTTGGAACTAACTTTATTTGAACAAATTTACGCATTTTCACCCCCTTACAATTCGCATTTATAATATTAGTTAATAGATGTAATATTATTTAAAAGGAGGTACGGAATGATTCTTTGAATGATGGAAAAATTACCTCATAAATTATTACGTTTTTATGAAATTAAGGGGCAATTAACGAGGATGTGCACTCGCAATATTAGAAAAGTTGCAAGTGCTTTGCCAGCCTTTAAGAGGGGATCTGTTATATAAAATTAGGAGACAAATGAGCAAACAGGTCACCTGATGGAAAGTAAGTTCTACCGTCGTCTATAGACATTAGACACTAACATCAGAAGTGTTGCAAGTGCGTTTTCGGTCTTTTTATGAAGGAATAGGCTAAGGGAATCAGCAGAAGAGAACAGGGATAGGGAATAAGGTTTAGGGTGCAGTTGGGCCTCCGCTTAACTCACTCACTAAGCGAAACACAGGGCAAGCGCTGTTTCACGCCGGTTTTCTGTGAGTCTATAGTCTCTCATGTCTAATACGTATTTTTTTTGGCACAAGAATTATTTTATACTCTATTTTTAATTTTGTATCTAGCACAAGAAACGGGGGTATCTCATACTAACATCCCCTCTCTATATCAAGGGGATGGGATAGGTTAGGTTGGGTTTGATAATTTTTTTGTTGTTTCTGTACTAATAGTATGTCACATACCAAATTTCAGCTTTCTATGACTTCAGGAAGTACCCTAACAATTTTGATGATCGGTGAGTCAGTCCATTATTGTGGGGTTTTTGGACCCCTATAAAATCTAAAGTATAATAGTAACAATATTCAAACTTTGCGCATTTAATTATTATACTCATGTCATAATATCTTGAAAATTTCAACTATCTGGCATTATCCAAACCAAAGTTACGAGGGTGCAAAAATACGGCGAAACGTTTCGAGAAAAGGTAGGTAGTGCCCGTGTGCGCTTCGCTTGGCTCATCTTGGCGGGGGCACTCCCGTGCCCCCAGATATTTACGCACGGTAATAATTATCCGCTGTCTTTGTCAATTATGTGACATCTATACTTACATAAGTATAATAAAACTGTAGAAATGAAAATTCTGTACATTAAAGATATTCAAAAAATAATAAGCAGGGGGTGTTACTACATCGCTATAGAAGCCAAAAATGTGGTTAGTTTTTTGTCTGTCTGTCTGTCTGTATGTTTGTTCCAGCATCACACGAAAACTACTGATCCGATTTGAATGCGGTTTTCGCAGATATATTGGTCTTCTTCCAACTTAACATCTGGATTCTGGTGTATAAAAATTTTTCCCCCCACCCCTCTAAGGGGACAAAAGAGGGGGTCAGATATTTTCAAACTTTTTTCTTTAATGGACTTCATATTATTTACTGTATTTTCCAACTCAACATTTGGTGTATAACCTCCCCCCCCCCTCCTTAGGGGACAAAAGAGGGGGAAAGACTTTGGATCAACTGATGAAGTAGAAATACTTTATATGGCAAAACAACGTTTGCCGGGACAGCTAGTTTGCAATATAACAGATAAAAATATTTTTCTATGTTTTCCATAGAACTTTAGATTCGTAACTGCAGGCTCTACATAGTACATACAGCTACAAGTTTGGTGCTAGACGCTAGTACTCTTAACTCTACATCCTTCTTTTTTCATACTGATTTCTTATAAGTATTATATTTCTACAATTTATTTTCCTTAGGCCCACTTGCGTAGATCTGTGTTAAAGTTAACTCTGAGTTAAACACCATATTGTCATCTCTAGGCCTGTGGGTGGTTGATCAGGGGATCACCGTCCGCAACATAGGCCCCGAAGAGAAAGGCTCCCCCGATGCCCGGGGAGCCTTTCTCCCCTGCCCCTTCCCCCGAGGGGGCGGGGGATGCGTAATGCATTTCCCCTCCTCAAAAAAAAAAGATATGACATGATGTTTAACTCAGAGTTAACTTTAACTCAGATCTGCGCAAGTGGGCCATAGCCTAATTATAACGTTTACATCATTTGCTGAGGTTGTCACACGTATTTTAACATTTCACTCGAGTCAAATGGAACACGTTTTTCGTTTTGTTGATAAATTAGTCTTTGTTTGATAAGGTGTCGTGTTACTTGTAAACTACAGCGTAATGTAACACCTATGCAGTGATTTCTGAAGCCTGGAAGTCTGGTATATTCGGCCACGTCACTACAGCTGCACAGTAGTCGGCAAAGTTTTACCTATTGTTATCATTGTCTTTAAAGAAATAAGGTCGACAACTGACAAGTAATAAATCGGCTTGTCGGTGACTAAACGTGGCTTCGCTCGCTTGTATATAGTATTCCATGTTGCAATACATGATACAAACCGTAATTATTATAAGAGGATTATCATAGTAGAAAAAAATGTTGGTGGATGCCTCCTACAGCTTTCTGTCCTACATCCAAACTCGTATGCGAAAAATAAAGATTCTATATTACTTCTAGTTCTAACGGCTTGGCTTTATGTCTATCAGTCAATCAACTTTGCTTTTTATAAAGATATACTAAACTAGTAGAAGATCTACTACGTGACTATAAATTGTAATGGCAGATTCGGAAATCGATCATACATTCTTATTCCATGTTGGTATAGAACTGGAGCTGGCTATTAAAGTTGAATCTAAATAGCACGAAAAACAGCCGAATGATGAACAAACGTACTCGCACAAGGCTGCGGAGTGAAAGGTATTGCGTGACCTCACTATCTACAACGATCAGAGGACACTGCATATACCGCGCCGACACTGAGGCCGTATACCTACTCTGTGAGTCTCTGTGATCTATAATTTAAAATCGGAACCCTCCTAAAACTATGTAAAAAGGTGTACATTCAATTTCGAACACTGCTCGTTAGTTTTAAAAATGTAGGTTTAGTATCTAATTTTAAATCCGAACCCTCATAAAAGTTCATAAAACTATGTAAAAAGTATAGTACGTTAAATTTCGGACTCGGCCTAATTTAAGTTTATATGTTTAAAATGTAGAGAACTAGAGAGCAATAATAATTGTTATTCGTAGGGCAGAGGTAGGGGCAAATAGATCACCCAACGGAAAGCTACTACCGTCGCCCACGGACACACACAACATCGGAGAAGTTGCAAATGCGGGGATTCCTTTTAAAATATAGAGAAAATTATTTTAAACATTTTTAGGTGACAATTAAGTCAGCTTCTTTGTTGAACGAGAAAATTAGGGTAGAAAATCTATCGTCGAAATAATTTAGTATAAGTACTTAATTTTATGTTATAGCTTTTGGGAAAAAAGTGTGACTTGAATACTGTATCTACTCTACCGCTGGCTAAAGTCCAGTGACCCCATCAATAGTAAAAGTTAGATTTAAATTTGAAAAACGAATGTAACCTTCGATAAATTTTGTAGATAACAAAAGCAAGTCCCGGATTCGAAGCTGATAACTTAAAAGTATTAAGGCTGCAGTCTTGCAAAATTCACTCGCTGCGAATTATTTGCGCAACCTTGTATATTTATTTTTTGACAAACTAACAGTAACTAATAAAATAACACGAAATATTATTATTGTGTATAATATAAGTAATAGCTAGTTATTTTTTTAAAGTTCATCTATGTGGATATTGTTAAGTAAATCAAGCGTTAAAAACAGCTCTTCTGTCTCTTCTCTTCTTTGTCCCCCTCTTCTACCAGCTAAACGGTTGCTTCTGGAAATGTGAAAAAATTCACGGGAGTAGGAAATATGCTGAATTTAAAAGGAAAACTATCACGGCTAAGAAGACTTCATAAGTTATTGAGTAATAGTCGATCAACTAAAAAAAATGTATTCGGCGAAGTATAAAGGAACTTTTAGTTCAAATTCCTTTGAAAGTAACTGAGATGATGTTGTTAGTTGTGTAAAACATGTTATAAAATATTATGTACATTCATTGACCATACAAAAATTTTCAAAAACTAGCGGTAATACGGAACCCTATATTGCGCGTGGCCCGGCACGCACTTGGCCGGTTTTTTCTTTTACCTGTTGGAAAGTCGCTACTCGCTATGTTTAACATGGGTTAAACCACGGTTAAAACCCATACTAATGTTATAAATACTGAAGTATATTATTATGTTTGTCTGTATGACCGGTTCTGTTACTGCTTCTTTAATAATTTCAAACTCTTCAGTCATGATACGATTTCGAGAAAATTTTGTATGAAGTTACTCTTGAGTCCACAGGGTAATTAAGTCACGAAAAAATCATGGTTACAACGCTAATTATTAGATTCCCTATACTTTATAGTGTACTTTAATAAATCTAAACGCCAAACGGTGACGTTAAACGGATGTCCGGACTCCAGAGGAATGGATAGACTTTTGGTGGTACTACTAATATACTTACTATAATAATTATATTCTGTGCTTTTGGTACCTTTTGCTATTGAACATGATATTGATGAAACATGCAGGTATGGTAGTTTAGTCCTTGGGCGGCCGCACTCAGTGACATCTACTATCATCTACTATCCTATAATTATTGATTTCAACGGGTTACGGGATACTAAGCTTTTCGTAGGTGGAGCTGTAGGTGACTTAAGCTAGTTGACAAACAAGTCAGTAAAAAGATATATATAAAAAAAGATACATACAGCCGAACGTATTACCTCCTCCTTTTTGGAAGTCGGTCAAAAAATATAGACAAACCTTTTTCCGATTGATAAAAATATATGCTTTCGTACGTTTAAATAAGATCGTAAATTGCAGAGTTACCAATTTAGTTTTTTGGCCTTGGCGTGTCAGTGGACACGTGTACGGTGTATTGTCTGTCCGTAGTTAATTTACCTCGGAGTTTTTTTAGTGGTTCTTAATTCTTATGTCGTTGGCGTAAAGTTCATATGAGGGGCAAAAATGTAGAGTTTGTTACCAATAATATGTATTCTGTGGTAGAGCCGAAGGCTGTGTAGTGTGTACTGTACACTAACGGCACTCGGCTAACCTAAAATGATTCAAGCCTTAGTAAGAGCGAGGAAAACAAAAATACCTAGTAAGTTAAGATACATAAGAGAGTGGAGAGTGGAGACACCCTCAAGTTTAGTCATAAGTCATAACTCATAACATAATCGGCCAAGTGCGAGTCGGAATCACGCACGAAGGTTTCCGTACCATTATAGAGCAAAATTAGGCCATAAATTGTGTTTTTTGTATGGGAGCCCCCCTTATTTTTTATTTTATTTTAATATTATTATTAAATATTAAAGTACACATTTTAACTAAGGATTTTGTGAAAAATTCAAGTACCTACCTGTTGCCATTTTTGATATAGAGCAAAAAAGGCCAAAAAAATCACGTTTGTTGTATGGGTGGCTCCCTTAAATATTCATTTTATATTATTTTTAGTATTTGTTGTTATAGCGGCAACAGATACACATAATCTGTGAAAATATCAAATCTCTAGCTATTACCGTTCTTGAGTTACAGCCTGGAGACAGACAGACAGACAGACAGACGGACAGACAACGAAGTCTTAGTAATAGGGTCCCGTTTTTACCCTTTGGGTACGGAACCCTAATAAAACGATGTAGAATATGGTTGTAGTCACTTAGTCAGGTCTTGACGTTGCTAAAATTTTAATATGAGCTCCAATAAAATGAGTGAAAATGCAGGAATAGTTCAGCCGGCCTAGCATACGCCAACGAGATATCTCTCTCTACATGTTTCTCGATGTTTGATAGTTTGTATCTTCATCTCTATTGACCCTAGCATGACAAAAATTTTTTCTCGCGTAGATCTATCATCGAAATAACACATTTTTATAGAGTTTTGTCGAGATAATGTCGAGATTTTGACGTTATGAGACAGGTAGTTTTTAATTATCTCGAGAGTAAGATATCTCGTATGCTAGGCAGGCAGGTGTAGAGTCGGTGGTTGAAAGCGAACTGCCCAATATAATAATTATTAGACTTGCTTAAAATGTTGATCGTGCAAAGAGGAAGAAAAACTACACTTTTCTCCCTTTTGATTATTTTGGACTGCTGAATATAGACATATCCAGTCCTATGATGCCGGAAAAACGGAAGTGAGCTATGGCCTGTGATGGATCACGTGCGTGCCGGCACTATATCCTTGGATTTATACAAACTGTAGAACCAATAAGGCCTTAAAAATGTGGGCATTTGTGGGAGGAAACGGAATGCTAACACTTAGAGTCTAGTCGTACAGAGAGGGAAGAAGTGAGATGCAGCTAGGTCAGATGTATCATACGTAACCTGTTAGACGAGCGCTGGGCAGGTGGCGGGTCGCGGGGGGCCGCGGGGGTCCGCAGGGAGTCGCAGGGGGGCGCGGGGGCGGGCGCCGCAGGGCGCAGAGTGTTTGCGGCCCGGGCTGCACGCTGCACCGCTGTGGCACCGCCAAGGTCACGCCGCGCGCATGCGCCCCCCCTCCGCCTGGGCCGCTCCTGCAACGCCAGTGGACATTCATTTTTAGCATTTCTTCCTCCCGGTTATAAAAGTACACGTTTTTATCAGGGTTAAAGATAGAAAATGTACTAATATAGATTTCTGAATATAATAATATTATGTTTTATAATGTAGCCAACTCTGTTTAACAAACAAGTAACCTAGGCTTAGATCTAGTAAGCTCGAAATATTATGTTTGTCTTGACTGAGGTCTTGACACGTCATGTGGATGTTGTGTTTCTCGAACGAACTCAGACTTGGTACTGTTATAATGTACCTGATTAAAAACAAGAATCGTAAATTATATTATCATAAAAAATTTACCCATAAGAAGCACAGAATACATATTATTAGTTTAACAACCATATTAAGGTAGTTAGTTGTTCAAAGTAATTCGGAAAACCATAAGAAGAAAATAACATTTTGCAGTAATTTAATATGTAGAGAGTAGAGACTATACTGGTATGCATTGAGCATTAAATTCACGTTTTATGCACCACTTAAGGTCATATAATAATATCTTATTGATTTATGTTTAGGAAATGTTGAGAACAGGAACTAGGGATTTTAGAATCCTATGCGGGAAGCATCCTAGCTCTCATTTATGTTGAGGGGGGATGATATAGGGTACTTTACAGCTCTAGTTCCTTATTATATATTTTGGTCATCGATAGTAATATATCATATTAAGTCTATGATTTTGGTATACTACACTCTAGGGTACTCTGTAGTAATGTAAATGTTTTGTTTTTCTCTAAGGATCTATCGAACTTGAGATATACATGAATTCGATCTTTTTTCGATTGCAGCATACAGCTGTTTCGAGAAGGTGGTCGCTGGTATTATTATTGAAACAAAAATTCATCAAAATTGACTTTTATTTTATCTGACTGAAAAGTTATATTTTTGTTTCCAAAATTCCAACACTTCATTTTTCGCTGATAGGTAACACGTTTTTAATTCCCACTTGCCAGGAAAATTGTCATTTTTTTATATTCCAGGGAAAGTACGTTACGAACGGTCTCATGTAGTTTATCACGATACTTTTCGGTGGTTTCTAATTAGAAAGCAAAACTACGGCGACAAAATATAGCACGCCTACGTCCTGAGCGTCGCGCGTCGCTAGCGCCGCGCCGCATGATTCGATTGCAATGTTTCATTCACCTTATTCGCCAGCTAGCGTCGAGGTTCAGTGACTCGGCTGGCGAAGCGGCGGCCGACCGAGAGCTCGGACACGTCATCGTGCGAATGCTGCCGTTTCGACATTCGAAACTACGCAGCTCTTTAAATTCTGGAGGTGTTCGGCGACTCGGCGCGACCTCAATAGTGTCGCGAGCGGCCGGCGCGGCCGTGCAGCGTTATGTAAAGCCGAGACGGTGCAGCGCGTGTTGCGCTCAACCGCGTGCGTCCTCCTCCCCCCCTCGCCTTTCCGCGCGATTTCGTCGGGCGGCGGTTTCACCGGCGCGGGGCGCGGGCCGGGGCCGCGGAGGTCGCGCGCCTCCCGCCTCCTCCCTCCGAGACGTGTCATACGTCGGCACTCCGTAGTCCGTCCTCGCCGATCGCTCAGTCGTAGCGTAGAGTGCCCCGTCGCCGGTCGTTTTCGCCCTCCGCCGGAGTGACCGTTCGATAGAGTGACGTGCGACAACTCGGATTCATCCTCGGGTCGCCGCCTTCTAGGGGAGTCGGAAGCCAGCCGCGGGTGCGTTCGCGACCGTCCCGACCGTAGAGTATCCGGTAGCAGTCGAAAATAGTCTCCGTTATCATGACGACCTCGGCCGGCGAGACGAGATAATAGGAGGTCGGCAGCACCTGCGCGGCGCAGCCCACGTGCGCGCCCGCTGCAGCCGACAATTAGCGAGTGGCTCGCTCCTCCGCCGCCGCCGCCTGCCGGGCCGTCTTCCCTCTCCTATCTCCGGCCGCCCTCCCTCTCCCCAAGCTGCCCTATAATGACTCGCGATAACTGGCTTAAGTCTAAACAAAAGACCCGACTATCGAATTTTGCAAAGCTATCAATTAGTCGATGACAAAGGTAACAACTTTTTTTGTTAGAATTCGCTAGAAGCCCTTGTAAAAAAACTTACGACCCTCGGTCGTTTTAGTTCTGACTTCTGCAACATATTTTTTGCCCCGATAAACCAAAATATTTAGCATATTGAAAGCCGTGTTTACGTTAGATATTATTTAGGTGTAGCTGTTATATTTTTATTATTTCTGTCGTTAAGTATTATAAGTATAACACTAAGACAATCTAGATAACATTTTCAATTCAATGGACTCGTTATAAATAAACATAAAAGATAAAAACACCAACCAATCATCGGTTTTCGCGCTACTAATAATAATATAAGGCATCGGACAACATTCTGAATATAATATTACTAGCTGTCCCGGCAAACGTTGTTTTGCCATTTAAAGTATATTTTCTACATCATCAGTTGATACATGTTTTACCCCCTCTTTTGTCCCCTAAGAGGGTGTGGGGGGGAAGGTCATACACCAGATGTTAAGTTGAAAAACACAGTTAATACCTAATATGAAGTAAGTCCACTAAAGAAAAAAGTTGTATACAAAATCTGACCCCTCTTTGGTCCCCAGAGAGGGTTGAGAGGGGAGGGGGGGAGGATTTTTATACACCAGATGTTGAGTTGGAAGAAGACAAACATAATATATCTGTGAAAACCGTATGCAAATCTGTGAAAACCGTATGCAAATCGGATCAGTAGTTTTCGTGTTAAAGAAAAAAGTTTGATACAAAATCTGACCCCCTCTTTTGTCCCCTTAGAGGGGTGGGGGAAAAGAATTTTATACACCAGATGTTAAGTTGGAAGAAGATAAATATATCTGCGAAAACCACATTCAAATCGGATCAGTATTTTTCGTGTGATGCTGGAACAAACATACAGACAGACAGAAAGAGTGACAGACAGACAGACAGACAAAAAACTAACCACATTTTTGGCTTCTCTAGCGATGTAGTGACAAAGGTGTAATTTCGGGTGTCATTTCATATCTTTTATGTACAGAATTTTCATTTCTACAACCATGGACCAATCATACATACTCTATGCTACAACAGAATATTGTATTCCTCCCGCACGCGCTTTGGTGACGCCTACTATCGTAATATTTTAATTTCGCCATAATTTCAAAACCAAACGTCCAATTTTAATCATTCAAAGACCAAATATTATCTACATAAACTGTACTTAGTGAAAATAATTTATTTTGATAAGGATTAATAGCGTGAGTAAAATATATCCGTTTCAATTTAGTCAAAAAAAAATCAGGATTTTTAAATAAATAAATGGTTATTGTGCCTCACTCGACATAGATAGGTATAGTGTGTCGCGGACTTTTTTGTAGATATTTATAAGATCTACAATTACTTAGAACATTTTATGGTTCTATCTTTTATAGTTTAGGCAGCGTACGCAAAATAAGTAACTTTTCTAGCTGATTTTTTACACCTTGCGTCCGAAAAACTCAAATATCTTACGGAACCCTACTTTTTTCCAAAATAAAATGTAGCCTATGTTCAGCAGAAATAATGTAAGATTCCAATAGCAAAAGAATTTTTCAAATCGGTCCAGTAGTTTCGGAGCCTATTCGACTCAAACAAACAAACAAAAAATCAAATCTTTCCTCTTTATAATAGTAGTATAGATTATATATTTTGTTATTTTTACGCAACAATGTTTGAATGTTATTTAATTATTGATTTCGCAATTTATAAGTATTTGAGAATCAACATTAGACCGAGGCTCATGTGATCCATTGTTGGTACCTACAATAAGGAGCTAAGTGTGCACTACTCCTCGATATTTTTATAGCGTCCTGTACGGACTGAACAACAAACTGAGTTTCCGAGCGAATGCTCGGAAACTCAGTCTGTTGATGCTGGTGTCCCTCAGGGCTGTGTGCTATCGCCTACTCTATTCATACTGCATATCAATGACATGTTACATACCAACGGCATTCATTGCTATGCGGATGATAGTACAGGTGATGCTGTATATACCGGCTCCCCCAATATTTCTCTGCAAAATGTCACTGAGAGTCGAAACGAACTTGTGTCTAAGGTGGAGAATTCATTGGAGAAGGTCTCTGAATGGGGTAGACGTAACTTGGTCCAATTCAACCCCGCCAAGACACAAGTCTGCGCGTTCACCACAAAAAAGTCACCAATGGTCGTATATCCTCGTTTCGAGGGCACATCTTTAACCATCTCCCCTAGCATTGAGATACTTGGCGTCAACATATCGAGCGAAGTCCAGTTCCGACATCATCTAGAGGGTAAGGCCAAATTAGCCTCGAAGAAGCTTGGTGTTCTTAACAGAGCGAGACAGTACTTCAGTCTGGACCAACGCCTACAACTCTACAAGGCGCAGGTTCAGCCTCATATGGAATATTGTTCTCATCTCTGGGCTGGGGCGCCAAAATACCAACTGCTCCCTCTGGATCGTATCCAACGAAGGGCTGCTCGAATTGTGGACTGCCATAGTGTTTCAAACAGCTTGGACCCCTTGGAATTACGCCGAGATGTAGCTTCACTCTGCATCCTCTATCGGTTGTATCACGGGGAGTGCTCTGAGGAATTGTTCGGAATCATACCACCTGTAACCTTTCGCCATCGTCCCACGCGAAAAACATACCATCCTCATCACCTTGATGAGTGGCAGTCTTCCACAGTGCGTTTTTCGCGTAACTTTCTGCCACGCACTGTAAAACTCTGGAACGAACTGTCACCAGCAGTATTTCCGGACCTATACGACCTGCAAATCTTCAAGAAAAGAGCGTATTCCCTCTTAAAAGGCCGGCAACGCACCTGCAGCTCTTCTGATGTTGTGAGTGTCCATGGGCGACGGTAGTTGCTTACCATCAGGTGACCCGTTTGCTCGTTTGCCCCCTTATTTAATAAAAAAAAGCGTCAGGAATTTTATTATTGCGATACCAAGTTACACTTTATTTTCGAGTTGTAAAAATATACAAATCGTACAATTATATATGCGCCGTAATTATATATATATTTTTTATTTTTTTATGATGATATTATAATAATAATTATTATTATTATAAGTAGTATATACGGCGTAGCACTCGTAGCGATTCCGTAGCAAGTAGTAACAAGCGTTCCCGAAATAATATAATAAAATAAAATAAAAATGAATAAAATAAAATAAGTTCATTGTAAAAGTTGTAGCGCTGAAAGTCCTGTAAATTATTTTATCACTTTTGTATGGGCAAGCGCCCGAGCGTCACGAGTTTCCCCATACAAAAGTGAAAAAAAATATTGGTCTTTCAGTGTTGCTACTTTCATAGTGAACTCTCTATAAGGAACACGTACATACCCTAAAGTAAATATTACTTTGTTTTGTTACACTTGAGTCTGTAGAAATATATAAAATATTCACAAGTTTTTTGTACAGTAACGCGAAGACGTCTTGTTGAATAAAATATCGTGTTGATAGTGTGTAAGTATAATAATTTTTCTTAAAACCTCTTTACTAGAGTTGGATGGTACACGTCTTCTAGCATCAACTTGATACGATACCAGGGGGGCTATTACGACCTCTTATATCCAGCCAGTTTCCAGCCATTACAGGCCGTGTCTTTGGCCTGTAAACTGGCTGGATATAAGAGCTCGTAATAGCCCCCCCTCATACCTACCTATAATAGTCTACTATATTCACACTTTAGTAAAGAGTTTTTAAACAAACTGATTGATTACGTTATAATAAAGGTTACAATATACCTCTATAATAATAACGTTACAAACCAAATAAATATTAGATGTCGAGAATTATAGAGGTACATCCGTAGTGAATAGTGATAGACAAGAAATCAAAATTATTATATATTAGTATCAGCACAATTATTCACAAATCATGAAATTGGTTACTGTTAACGATAATATACAAAATTTAAAACAATAATTAACTTCGGCAAAATCTGGCACTCTTGAGAAAAGTTAGAATTTAATTTCAGTTGGTATTATTTTAAAAAGTCACTCATTAGTTTTTATTGCATTTTACTGTAGTAAATTATGAAAATAAGTGCCTTGTATAAAACTATTCTAGCAGCTGTTGTCGTTGATTTCAATGCGTGTTCTAGAACAAGTGACTCAGAAATATTGTTCGTGTGGGTTGTTTTAAGTTTACATTGTAGATTACATTATGACTTGTAGTAGGACTAATACCCGTAATATCACAGTATGTAGTTATAAAATGTGTTACTAATAAAACAACATAGTGTGAACTGTGGTGTGATACACCACCACTACTGCTACCTACTATACCGTTACGCGACGTTATTAGTTATTACACAGTTCTACGTTTGCACATTTGCAATATGACATTACCTATTTTTAAGGACAATAGGTGTTACAATGTTATGAAAAACAAAACAATAAACATATTATTCGACACTATTTTAAAACGGGTTTTTTTAAATGATAATATTATCTTGGATACATTTCGCATAAGTCCTACCAAACAAGTTGAGGAATACTGCAATCAGTATTCTTATAAAATTATTGTGTTAATTGATATTACGTTTACGATGTGCAAAAAATATTTGATCACTGAAAAAGTGACTTTAACTATAAGTGGTGAATTTTTTTTTACTTTAAGAAGATCGTTGTCGTTGTGATTGTTAGTTGTAGCACCGAATTTCTGCGTTTTATTTTTATAAAGAAATATCACAGTGATTAAGTGATACCAAGAGTCGTACAGTCAGTTACTAGAAACAATATAACAATTAACAATATATAACTCTGTAGGAAAGCGCCGTCAATACATACGAGAGAGTTACATAAGAGGCTGCTTGGACACGTGTGTATGTTTACGTATTATGTAATTTTTTAAACACACAGCTACATTCATTGTATTGCAATTAATGGGATTGGAATATAGAAAAAGGCAGGTTTTTCTAATAATAACACCAGTTTTATCTCTAATCTATACTTTATAGTCTCAACATAACAATTAGTGTGAACGTTTGTTCTTAGTTTTTATATATTTATTTCTATATTATGTGATTATCACATACGTTTAATGTTTATCTAATTACAGTTGGTAAACTGTATTTACTATTTAGTCTTACTATATGACTTTAGATATCGGATACCACTGTTGGATAGTCACTGAATCAGAACTTATTTTGTTGTTTTGTTGTTTTAAATTCACTCATTTTGGTTTCGGTTTTTCTATTTTATTATCAGCTGTACCATGTTGTACAGTGGTTTGTGGACTAATTTCATTTCACTGTTCTGTGTTACAATTTGAGTAAGTTAAAATTGTTTTTCACCATAACCTAACGTAGATTTAGAACGTAACTACTGTAGTAATTATTACGGTAATTTTAGCGTGAATAGTTATTAGTTATGAACTTATGACTTATGTTGTTGATCGTTATGTATGATCGATAGCTAATACTAATGTCATCAAATTACTATTTAATGTATCAAAGGCTTTAAAGGTGGTAGAGATAGGTTATTCTATCGAAACTTCGTACAGCGTACTTGTATTGTGCGCGTAGCCGCGTACTACACATAGAGCGGCCTACAAAACTTAACTCTCTAAGTCATAATACAGCGAAGGAGTACATTTAGCATAGCAATAGCTTATTGTTGTTTGCTTACACGGTGTATTGTTTTTCGAGCGTTGACTGTCAAGGCGAACTATCCGGACGAACTACAGTACTAAGGTAGCAGAACACGAGAGCTGTTCATCGGGGCGGTGGAGCTCGGCGCGACTCGTTGTGATTACGCATTGACCGGAGCGCGGCGGGGGAGGGCCGGCGCGGGGTCGGCGGGTGGTGAGAGGCAAGAGGGGGGAGTGCACGTGCCTGGCGATCGTGCCACTGTGCATGTTATGCTTTTGCGTCCTCCCCTCTTCACTTGTTGAGCGCATTCGGGCGATATCGGTGCCGCTGGCCTTCGCACTTGTATCAGCTCGCATACTATCTCGCTCACGAAACTTGGCAGTGTTTTACGATGTTTCAGACTACTACAGTCTACATAGTATATTCGCACTGGCTGCGTGCTCTATCGATTTTATGACACCTTACGTTTTTAAACTCGATTTTCTCAATTTGAGCGTGTAATCCCATACTACAAACACATTAATTCTGCTATTTTGCTACTTTGGAGCAGTTTAGTTTACTTTAGCCAGACTTGGTAGTTGGTCATAATTATATATCCACGTGTTCAGTTATTTTATCAACGTAGGCAATCTCTACATTTATCGATGTCGAGACATTGATAATAATATAATATTGTATCTTTTAATTGAGAATAACGCGTACTCTAGCTAATAGTTACCAACACTTACTCCGATATTAGCAACTTTTATGTTAATGTGCTCATTATGATATTTATAGACAACAAGAAACTAATAAAACATAAGACTCAAGTAAATACACTATATACAGTATCTTAATCAAAATGGCGCTATTAATTATTGTTGACAACGACGTTTACAAGAAGACAATAGACTAAAGGTAGGTCGACTAATAAGGCTTTCCTAATTTAATTTCATTACATAATCGTATCAGTGTGGCGTACACGACATTCGATATGCTAAATATTGGTAGAACATTTTCGAACATTTTCGTACAATCAATAATTTCACTATGAGAGAACGTAACGCAATTATTCATAAAATTGTTTTTGGAAGATTGGACTACTGTTACTAACGTAGAACGTCAGCACTCAAGTTCTAGTTATAGGGAACTGAGTTAACTTTAAGCTTATAATTTTCATCGTTTTCAGTTCAAGTTTTGAAAATCGCCGGTTGCTTTACTAGATACTCTACGTATTTCATAAAGTCGCAAACGCACACACGGCTAACGAAAAAAAATACAGGCAAGTTAAAATCAATCAACAAAATATCAGTGAATAATGCTTCGTATAGTGAGTTAACGGACACTACACAGTATACAAAAATGAGAACTAGAAGTGTGAGTTAGCACCGATCGAAAGGATGGAAATACTTATGGAAGCCGCCAAATCTAATTTTCCGATTGCGAATTATCGAAATCCTCGCAGCGGAGCGCAGTACTTCGGAGAGATGGGCGCGCCCGGGGACGCCTTCTACGGCGAGACGCTTCATACCATATCGATAAATACCAGGGAAACAGACTTCGGGAGCGTCATCCAGCCGATCCCGATCACGCTGAGGGCCTACAAACAGTTCCAGACGCCGGCCGGAGTCACAAACAGCATTCCCTTCCCCCGAGCCGAAGCTCTGCCGTCGACGGCCAAAGATGTAGATATGTCCAAAGATGTCGATGTAGAGAAGGACGCCTCAGAAAATGACGTTCCTAGTGAAGAAGTCAGTAAACCGACAAGAATAGCGAGGCCACCCAAAAAGAAGTGGATCAAGGAATATTTAGGTAAGAGTCTATATTTTTAAGGGTTCAGGAGTACATTTTCAAAAAATGATACTGTTTGGAGTGGTGACATAATGGCCAATTCGTAAATGGTTTAGGCAAAATTTAATATTTAACCCTCTTACTAATAAAAACTTCTTAAATCTGCGTTCAACGTGTGAATAGAAACAGTAACACACGTTACACAGAGTCTATATAGATAAACGAGCTTTTGCCCGCGGCTTCGCTCGCGCTAAGAAGTATTATTATATACAAACTTTCATCCCCTATATGAACCCCTTGGGGTGGGAATTTATCAAAATCCTTTCTTAGCATCTGCTAAGAAAGGATTTTGATAATCTGCCTACGTCATAACATCTACCTGCATGCCAAATTGAAGCCCGATCCGTCCAGTGGTTTGGGCTGTGCGTTGATAGATCACCATGTCAGTCAGTCACCTTTGAGTTTTATATATATAGATTTGTATGCAAATGACAACATCGTTATACATGCCTTATGTCAAAAAATGATTATTAGGGCCGGTTTTTCAATCGTCGGATAACTTTTACCTAAAGAATTAATATGACACTTTGACATTTTTTTCATATAAAATCTTAAAATTTAGTTTGTTATTATTTTTAGCAATATTCCGCGAAATAAACCTCATGAGACCTTTAAGTAAATGAGTGAGTGCACGCATAGGCATGCGTACAGCACCTCCCTCCTCTCCCACACTGCCTATGCGTACACTCGCATGCAAGAACCTGCAAACACCACCACCACAAGCAATAATGTTGGCAAATCCGTGCAAGGCCCCTCACCACCATGCAGGTTGAAAACCTCGACGCGCGTTTCGCCCCAACACTGGAGCATCCTCAGGATGTGGACTCTACGAACAACTTTACTTGACGAACGTTGTAGAGGTGCTGTACTCATGCAGCCTATGCGTGCACTCACTCATTTACTTAAAGGTTGAGGTTTATTTCGCGGAATATTGCTAAAAATAATAACAAACTAAATTTTAAGCTATGGATTTCCGCAAAGTAACGCCTGATTCTATTAACCATATAAAATCTGTCAAAACGCCAAATTTATTCCAATGGTAAAGTTTATCTGACGATTGAAAAATCAGCCCTTAGTAGAATAAATCTTATGCACACATTACACGCTGTGTAACATTATACTGAGTTTAATATCAACAAATAAACCGTAAAAATAATAATATTCCCAAATTATTTTCCATACATAGAAATAAAAAAATTAAATTGTAAGTGAATCAGGAACTCTATCTTGTGTTTGGCTAACTCTATCCTGCGTCATACCGATCACATAATCAGTACGCAAAGTACACTCTCTTGAGACTGTTCTTGGCAGATTTTAAACACAGACACAGGGGTTACGTAAATACAGTTTTTCTCTGATTGTTATTCTGGATTTGTAAAATCGTTTGTATATATTAATGTGAATAACGTGACTGAGAACCAGCGGTCATTGACCTTTATGAAAAATGCTCGCACTGTATGCTGTTAACTTAAGACAAAATGAAATGCTTATGAAGACTCCAGCATTGCTAGATAGTTTTATTCTAAATCGATTTATTATTATCAATCCAGTTCGATCCGGTTCCATCAATCCTTCGAGCGGCTCGATGCGAGCCTTCGAGCTGTCAGTTTTGCGGTCCACACAGTAATTATTAATTTATTACTCGATTTGGTGTAAATCTATCGAGCCAATCCGTATGTGAGTACTTATAGCATTACATTATAATAATTATATTAATCTCGAAATATTTGACTTCGTGATAATATGTACCTACTTCATACTCAATTCATATCGAGTATGCAAAATACAATATACAATATTGTTCTTAGACTAGAAACAA
Source organism: Plebejus argus (assembly GCA_905404155.3). NCBI lineage: Eukaryota > Metazoa > Arthropoda > Insecta > Lepidoptera > Lycaenidae > Plebejus > Plebejus argus. Next base: position 10,728,370 of record FR989933.1, read on the forward strand.
TATCAAAATATAATATTATGGGTGGATTGCACCAGAGGCGTAGTTAAAGTTAAGGTTATCGTCAAATGTGGCGTCCATAATGGACTTTTACTAGGGATTTGAGAGTACATTTGACTTTTTGTTATGGTTAAAGTTAAAAGTGACAGTTAAAGTAAGTTAGTGCAACCCACCCTATATAAATTTTTTTGACGGAGGGTCAAAGACCTCTACGACGGACAGAATTCGGCAATATAAAAATAGAAATGCGTGTATTACTTTTTTCAATTATTAATGGAAACAATTATTTATTAAAGGAATGAATGGCCATTCTGAGTTTTTAACAAGCTTCAAAAAGAAACGAGTAAAGTTCGAAGTGATGACATCACAGCTGGGTCTGACTGACTGAATAACTTTAGATGACTTTGGTGACGTACGAATTTATTTTTGGAATGTTTACAATTATGTAATTTACGAAATCCTACAGTGAGAGTTTTCTTATTTGTTTCGCGTTGTAGCCTGTAGGCCGCTCGTTAAAACGTAGCGTTACATTGACATAATGATACCAATAATATTATATTATTGTGTTCATACTTCATACCAAACTTCGTTTGAATCGAAATTTTGAACTAGTTGTTGTAACCATTAGAACAATTTTAGTAACAAACATCTATCCATTCAGTTGAAGGATAACAAAAATTTCCGGGTCAACTATAATATACTTCTTTTTGAAGTCAGTTAAAATGGCGATGATTGGAACTTGGAAGCTGTTCTGGCTTATCTTGCAGCTATCTGCGCCACGTGGAGGGTAATGACATCGTTATCACGAGCTGTTATCGCATTCCTCCGCCTCTACGAAAAGTTGCGACGCACAAATTTATGATTTACAAAGTAGATACAGCCACGGATTTGAACAGTTACGTCTTGTAATATTTTTGAGACGTAGATATAAGTTACTTTCCAACAAAGTATTATAATAATTAAGACTTAACCTCGTGTTGAAAATTCGAGAAAAATTTACGAAATCTACGCCCATAGTTCTTTCGACAGGCACTTTTGTCAAAATAATTATTGGCAAATAATCCCTTTATCTATAGGCTGCCTTCACACTAGCGTTTGTCCAGCGTAGGCGTTCGATGAACGTATGCGCAGCGCAGACGCCTTGACAACGTGGCGCGTACGTTACGTCGCATTGTCGCCGCTTCTCTACTGGAACAATCAGTACGCTGCGGTAGCGCCGCGTGTGCGCTAACGCTAGTGTGAAGGCAGTCACAACCTCAGAGAATCTTTAAGTATAAAATAAAATTATAATATCAGATATACAATTATTCCGAGAACGATGTGTTTTATCCAACGAAAAAAACATAACAGTCGAATATCACGTAGGTGTAAATTATTGCATCAAAATGCGACAGATAGACATAACGTGTAACCTTATCAGTGATTCGTCAATCGTCGGCAATTATCATTGGCATCTGACAAAAAAAACGTGTTGCACTCGGGGACTGCCGCGGTAAAGCAATTAAAAAAAGTATAGCATTTTTTATCAACTCATGCAACAACTAACACGGTGTTCGCACGATGAGTGGGGTGTGTTAGGTTTTTTTCGTTATGGAATTTCTTGATTCGGTCACCGCGCTCGAACCCCTGATAAAAGCTATGCAATAGGTGAAATAATTGTTGAATTTTATACTTTATTGTTCGGTTTATTTTCTAGTTTTACTTTATGTTATCTGTGATCTGTCTATGAGGACAACTTTTTTGGTTTGTAGTCTCTTCATTACTCATTTTCTGGCCACACTAAGCGTCTTAGTAGCTGCAAGCAAATATAAACGTTATGACTTGTTTATATGGATGAAATTTAATTGTAATTTGTAACTTTTCTTAAAATCTTACGGTCTTACCACAAAAGATTTAACTAGTCGTGTAGTAGATGTATGTCGCTTTTGTTTTTCACACCTACAATGAATCAAAGCTGGTTTCCCCTACCGCAATATTGATATTTTGTCGTATTGATGTGAAGTCCACCACTAACGACGCATCGTTTCAATGTATTGACCACAGATCACATTAAAAGAGTTTTTGACTTCTGTGCTGTGGTATTGACGAATAACTTGATTTTAGTGCGTCGTCCATGAGCGGCAAATAGAAGAATATTATATTAATATTCCTAAAGAAAAAAATTGACAAACGACTTTACATTTTACAAGAACAATGGATAATAAATATTATATTGTTTTGTCTGATATATCAAGTAGCGTAGATCATTTAGAATTACCTACTGGCTACTGTATTCTTAATTTTGTACGTCTATAACGGCAGCGCTGAAAGCTACAAATAATAAATATTTATACTTATAATAGTTTTTGTTATTCGTAGACTCAGAGGGATTTAACGACGACTTTAATGTAATGAAGATTTTGTCATAAACTCCATACATTTTCTTTCTAACTCTTTATTAAATTAAAATTAAACCATCGTTAAATATAAATATGAGTACGGCCGGTCATACAAAAACCTCCAAGTGCTACGGTATCAATCATGCCTGTGGGGGGTTCGAAGATAGCCTTGAATATTAATTAGGTTACCTAACCAACACAGGGTTATCCGGACACCTTATCGCCGTAAACAATAACCGCATGCGGCATGAGGCCACTCGATACTGAAGTACTGAGGACGATATTATTGTTATCCGTTGCATCCGTTCAATCTTGATATTAATTTTATTCAGACTATTTCTCTAAAGTTATTTTTGAAATCTACAAAATATACTTTTAAATTATCTGTAAAAACTTTTAGTTAAAAAAATACGCTGTTTTTATTTTGTAATTTGTAACTTGTAAGAGTTGTAAGTAAACATTAGCTATAGAACTCTACATGAGGTTACTGGAAAAACAATATCATTAATCATTATGTAATGATTGCTACGAGCGATACATAATAAATAGTTCAAAACATAATATTATACCTAGATCGTTTGGCATATATAATCACAGAATATGTATATTATGGTACCGTTAGAATGCAGAATACGTTAATGTGCACATTACCTAAGTAATCTGCAGATTCCTTGATACTATCCGTTAAGGTGTGAAATTTTTAAATAAAAAAAGCTTTTATTTGTACTTTACCTACTTAATTTGCATTCTCTTTCTTCGTAAAAGTCCTAAAAACTTTGACCTAAGCTGTCGACCTAAGTCTGCTGTTGTTTTAATTGCTTTTTTCTAGTTAATAAGTACGATTTGTTGTGTTTTATTAGTGGAGTTGACATTTTACTTAGAAATGTAATAATTTATTCCTTTATTTATGTCCAAAAAATTATAATAAATGATTCTCTACAACTAAATAATATTATGTTATATTCAAACAAGTATCTGTTTTATGCAATTTTATGAGAATAGAACAAATTTGCACTTTAAGGCGTCTCCCAGACAGACGCGGGCAGCGGTGGCGGTCGCGGTGGCGGTCAGTTGGATGACTTGAAAGTTTTAGGAACGACACAGATACAAGCGGTGGCGATGGCAGTACAAACAACTGAGCGTCTGGGAGACGCCTAACTGACTCACCCAGGCAGGTAATCTGCAGAATACCTTGTTAATCTGCAGTCTAACTGGTTTACGCACATTAACGGTAACATAATATAATATGCATAATATAATAAGCCTATGTAGCCCGATATAAATAAATAAATAAATAAATAAAAATATATATATTAGTAGTACCAATATAGTATTAATAGCTCATAAATCATAATATTATAGGACAGCACAATAATATCGGGGCACCACACATTATTATTGTAGTGTATGTCCAATAAAGACATACATACATTGTCTCGTGTGTATGTACACAATGGTACAGACGTTAGAATCACGAGAGCCGCAGGTGAGCGTGGACGTTGTGTATGTTGTGTGCGTGCATTGCCGAGCCAGTGTCAACCGCAGAAATAGCAGTCCCTACAAGTGGCGACGAGTGAAAAGGTAAGTTTTTTTTTTTTCTAAGAAAATAGGGAGAAAAGATCGTAGCAATTTATTGATCGATCAATTTTACGTATTAGACGTATCGTCTGTTCAAACTTCAATTTTATGATACCGTAAATGTACGGATAATATTAATATTATATTATTAATAACTATAGTGATGCACCCCGGTTCCGCCCGTAGTACATGTATGGCCTATACAATAGTGTAGGAATTTTTGGAATCGGTCCAGTGGTTCCCGGGATTGTCGCGCTCGGACAAACCGACGGTTCAGCTTTATGACATTAGTATAAATTTTCATAAAACATCAGTATTAAAATAAGCACATAATACAATATATTAGTAGTACCAAACGTAAGTAAGAAACCTCACTCATTGTTTATTGTATTGTATGTTTACGAATTACGAACGAGCTGCGGCGTGAAGGGTACTTACAAGGGACCGGCTAACATATAAAGTATATACATTACAATCTTCAGACTGTGTAAACAACTTAGGGGCGATTTCACCATAGAAATAGAACGCGTTCAATGCACACTGAACCAGTTTAAAACGTATAAACGCGATTATAGCATCGAATTGCATTTCACCAACATAAACTGAACTCGTTCACAGCAAGTCATTCCGGGTTTTATCATCTGAACGCCCAAAGTCCGGAGTTTAGCGTCATGAAACCCGTTCAAGCCCTGTCATGGCAAAACAAAAAACATAGACAAAATAAATGTCAAGATGATAGTTTTGACACATGCGTTTGGTTAGCGTATGTATTGTTTCTTGCTATTTTGAGATTAAAAAAACGTAAAAAGGCTTTTAAATGATGAAAACATGTGAAGTAATCGCGTGACGTCACGTAGGTAAACTTAGATTTAATAATCGCGATCAAAAGAAGTTTGTGAAATCCATTTAAAATAGAACGAGATTTACGTCACCGCTCGAACGCGTTCAATGGGAGCTGGGTTTTATAAAACGAAGTTTTGAGTGTGACTGGTGAAATCCCACCTAAGATGTTATACCTACCTGCATTAATAATACACAATACTTAGTTTTAAAATATAAGATATGCTGGCAGGAATTTGGCTAAATTATATATCTATCACTATAGGTTTTAAATGCTGTACCTGCATTATTGGGAGAAGATATGTAATTCAATTATAAGAAAACTAATAAATTAAATAATAAAGGTAAATAAATAAAAAATACATGCCCATATCGGGCATTAGGAACTGTTTGATTTGGCGTAGACCTTTATCAAATTTGGAATTGGTTGGCATAAAGTCGACGTCCATTAAATTGGAAAATTGGTTGGCATAAAGTCGACCTCCATTAAATTGGGAATTGGTTGAAATAAAGTCGACCTCCATTAAATTGGGAATTGGTTGGCGTAAAGTTGACCTCCATTAAATTGGGAACTGGTTGGCATACAGTCGACCTCCATTAAATTGGGAATTGGTTGGCATAAAGTTGACCTCCATTAAATTGGGAATTGGTTGGCATTAAGGCGACCTCCATTAAATTGGGAATTGGTTGGCATAACGTTGACCTCCATTAAATTGGGAATTGGTTGGCATAAAGTCGACCTCCATTAAATTGGGAATTGGTTGATAATTTGACCTCCATTCAATTGGGAATTACATTCGTTGGACGACGTCTAATGAATTTTGGTTAAGCTACCTCCATTCAATTGGGAACAGCTAAAGTTTTGGTTATGCTACCACCATTCGATTGGGAACAGCTAAAAATTTGGTTAAGCTACCTCCATTCAATTGGGAACAGCTAAAATTTTGGTTAAGCTACCTCCATTCAATTGGGAACAGCTAAAATTTTGGTTAAGCTACCTCCATTCAATTGGGAACAGCTAAAATTTGTACCACGTTTTCGTTATTTCAGGTCACCCCAACGGGACTTAAGACAAAAGATGGCTAATCCATTACCACCTTTAGATGGATTAGATGTTGAAGGAGATAATGCCTCAGTTGGGCATCGCTGGGAGAAATGGAAAAGAGCTTTACTTATATATCTCGATGCTTCTGATATAAGCACACCACAGAAGAGAAGGGCGACGCTGTTGCACTTCGGAGGGATTAACCTTCAGGAGATATATTATAATTTGCCTGGGGCTCATATCGAAGCCACCGAAAATATTGACGTTTTCAAAGTCGCCATCGAAAAATTGGATGAATTTTTACTTCCAAAACAAAATCGAGTATACGAACGTCACGTATTTCGACTCATAAAGCAGGAAGAAGGAGAAAATTTTGAGCGATTCTTGCTTCGTCTTCGGAAACAAGCAGATAAGTGTAATTTTGATAAAAAAGATGACCACCTTATCGATCAAATAACCGAAAAATGTACTTCTACAGACTTACGAAAAAAAATCCTGACCATTGGTGATAGCATTACCCTTGATAAAATTGCAACTGAAGCAAACACGCTGGAAGTTGTCAATAACCAAATGGAAAATTATGGAAATAAGAAACAAGAAGTTCCAGAAGTAAACGCAATATTTAATAACAAGAGGGAAGAAATAAATAAGAATAGACAAAAGTACATTAAGAACAAGATGGAACGTTGTGGTAGCTGCGGGAGCAGAAACCATCAGTCCGAAGATGACGACTGTCCAGCAAAAGGGAAAACATGCCACCAATGTAACAAGATTGGACATTTTCGCCAATATTGCAGGTCAGTGAAGCAAGCTACAAAAAGGAGGATAGACGAGAAATACGATAGCTCGGAAAAGAATAAAAAGAAAAGAATAGAGGTGGATTATGTATTTAACGTCGACAATGATGCGACTGTCAAGTGCATCGTAGGTGGTGTAAAGCTTAACATGGTCGTCGACTCTGGCTGTAGAGTCAACCTTATAACCCAAAACACCTGGAATGTTCTGAAAAAAGAGAAAGTGAGAGTTGGAAATCCAATACGAAAACCTGATAAGACCCTATTTGCCTACGGCAGCAATACTCCTCTCAGCATTAGTGGTTCTTTCGAAACTACCATTGGAATCAATGGCCGTGAAGAACACGCAAAAGTATACGTGGTTTTGGAAGGTACTCGAGACTTGCTAGGAAAAGAAACAGCCACACGTTTAGGTGTTTTAAAGATTGGTATGGAAGTCAACAAAATTGGAGAAATGCCAATTCCTCTGCCAAGTGAGCCATTTCCTAAAATGAAAGACGTTTTAGTGAAAATCCCTATAGACGAATCTCATTAACTATATCAACATGTGGATACCAAATCTCGCTACAAAGACAGAACCCTTAAAAGAGTTGTTACGAAAGAAACTCAGAAAAAATGCCGAGCTCAAACCATATTGGTCTGAACAGCAAGTCAAACTCTAAAAAAAAAGTTTTAATCGATATTCAGTCACTGGGATTATCACGTCAATAATAAGACTCAAATCATCGCAGATGCAAGCCCAGTTGGACTTGGCACTGTTCTGGTTCTGACACAAGGGCACCACGAATAATAGCATATAGAAACCGGACGATGCGAAAAGAAGTATAGCCAAACTGAAAAGAAGACTCTAGCCCTTGTCTGTCGGTCCATCATTTTAATATATTCGTGTTCGGTAAAGAATTTGACTTAGTGACGGATCACAAGCCCCTGGAGATTTCGCTTGAAAAAAACTCAAAACCACTGTAATTTAGCAGATTAGGATAACCAATTTCAATTACTGCTGACTATGGAAAACAATTCGTGAGCGACGAATTCAAATCATTAATGCAATATTGTCCTTTATAATACAATCGCGTTCTGGCCACAACAGAATGAGACAAGATTCCGTCATTTGACAAAATAGAGGATTCGGAAGTTGATGCAGATGTACGAGACAAAGACAGGATCCAAAAGGAAAAAGGAAGGGAGTATGGAGACGGGAAAAGGCAAGCTGTTAATCCATCTTTAAATGAAGGTGATAAAGTGTATGTTAAGAATATTATGGAGAAAACCAACAAGCTCAGCCCTAATTCAACCCTACTCCTCACACAGTTGAAAGATCTGATCATGGAAATATCACAGTTAGAAAGATGACCCGGACAGGCATTGAGAAGGAACGTGGTAGGTACACTTGAAAAAGATACATGGCGAGTGTACAGCAATTGAGTCAGGAACTGGAGATACTTCTAATAAAGCCTAATTTAGGTATTCATCTGTTTGTTTGATTATATTTGTATCTGATTGAATTATGTTGTAGAAGCTTTTAATATATTCATCTTTAGTTTGAAACCTGTTGTTTAATTTATAAACAAGGGAGGGATGTAGTGTATGTCCAATAAAGACATACATACATTGTCTCGTGTGTATGTACACAATGGTACAGACGTTAGAATCACGAGAGCCGCAGGTGAGCGTGGACGTTGTGTATGTTGTGTGCGTGCATTGCCGAGCCAGTGTCAACCGCAGAAATAGCAGTCCCTACAATTATAGTAAAAAAAAAATGTACTTATCCATATTCCATACGGTCTACTCAATATCGCTATCGCTCTTACATTATAGCGTAGTATTATAACAGCTTTTGATTCTAAATCAAAACACCGAGAACATGGTCGCCCTAATTTGAAAACGTATACATTATCAGGATGTTTGTCAAAGTCGAGAGTTCAAAAACCTCGGTACATTAAAGCACGACCGTGTCGATTATTATTTATTGAATTGTAATGAAGTGCGGTATTTTACATGTTTTCTTATTGTATTATCGAGCCTCAATGGTAACCGGCGACATTTAATATGGAACGGGGACCGGGCCTAGAATGTTCCGTTAATGTTGACTAAATATTCCTAGTACATAATATGTTGCAGTCTTTATACTATCTCAGATGCAACAAAAACGTTACGTTACGCGATTAGAAAGCGGCGTTTTTGCAAAGAACGAGTCGAGTAGCACGTCTCTTGAGTGCGCCGCGGTGGCGCACAAGCGCGTAAACACAAAAAATACATGCGCCAGTCAGCTGAGCCGCCTAGCCTCAAGGAGACCGTCACTAATTCAAAGCGAGTGACGTCGACCGTGGTTACGATCGGCGGAGCTATTATAACCCTAGTGAATTTGGGTCTACGGACTACGTCACGTGGTTTTAATATAGACTCCGCCCATGTTATCGCGTTCTCCTTCGCATCAACGATATCAATGAAAAGGCGACCTTATTATAATAACTTTAGGTGTTTTTTATCTCTTCACTAAACCACGTCTCGCTCTACCTCTTCGCTCGAGTATTGACTGCTCGCTGTGTCATGTTCGCCTGGTACTTTACCGCCTCGTCGTACAGACCAGCGGGACTAATTTCGGCCTTTTTGACGCAAGTTTTTTTTTTGCAGAGGAAGAGCCGACGCCCGTTTCGTTGCGGGTGACGGAGTTGTCGGTGGCGGGCGGCAACGGGCTGGTGCGACCGAAGTCCCCGGCGGCGGTGGTGGCCCCCGTGACGGCGGTACCGGTGCCGCTGGCGGTGGCCCCCGCACCTCGAGTGCCCCTCGTGGAACCGAGCCCTGCCCCCGTAGTAACACAGGTCGTGCACACCACATCCCTCCTAGACTTCGTTCAAGAACATTCCAAGCAGCGCGTCAACAGTAGCCATGGGTGAGTGCCGAATGACGAGGTTTTGTAATCATAATATTAAACTAGTCGAGATTATCCGCGTCATCCGCTTGAAACACTAAATCTCTCCCACGGGGACCGTAAATATTTTTTTTCGGGAAATAATTAGCTCGGCTGCTATTTCAGATCTTTGCTGTTTCTCAACGAGCGATCTTACATCCACACTGTCGCGATTCTTGGAGGATTTATAAAACCAGTTTTTAGGCGTAATAGTCTGTGGGAATTTTTGTAAAGCTGCCTTTGTCGGAACGGTGTAGACTGTAGAGTAACGAGGAATCTTGTATTTTCTATAAACGGCTCTAAGTATAAGCCTAATATATTGCCGCGGTATGTAAGAGTAAAAAATTGAAAACAAGATACATCTTGTTTTTCAATTTTTTATTCTTACATACCGAGGGTCGTTGCTATAATATTATTCTTTTAGGAACTATCCTAATTCCTGACAACAGTAAAATTAAGTCCTTAGTTGTACAATTTAAATGGAGCGTGACAAAATAGCTCGCAATTCAAAGAGTTACTAACATCTTCAGAACATTCTATTCCTTCCATGCGATTCCTTAATCGTCGACAATTACATGTAACATTATTTACATTAGCATCGTTGACAGAACTAGGGCGGAGCGGCATACATATTTATCTGTCATAGCCTCAAATGTAAGGGCTTTAGGTGTTTATGCAGGCAAGGGGGTCATCGTTGAATTATACATCGTATCCTTGCGGACTGGCCTATTTGTGGCCGATAACTTTAGGTTGTGTACTTATTCCACAATGAGAGCTCAAGGTGGGATGCAAAACAGGCTCCGCTTGAATATTTACTGTTTTATTTCTTTTTATTATTCATCCACTGATACTTGTTGTCCCGTGTATTCAAACCGCACTTGTTTCAAAGTTTTTAAAAATATATATTTTATAAATATCTTCAGGAAGAGTGAGTCTATTGTCTCTACGTTTTTATTTTATTGTAAATGTAAATTGGGGAATACGTTTGTATGGCAAAACAGTGCTAGTGTACCCTGTTAATACACTGTATTTCCTGAAGTAATGATCGTATAGTAAAAATGTTTAGTCGTAATTTATAGAAAATTTATTGTAAATTAATGTAGAAGTCACTAAAGAGATATAATAAATAAATTTTCCCCCCTCCCCCACCGCCGGCTCTTGTCCCACCCTCGGGGACTTTTAGTATATTCATCTGGACACCTTTAGGAATAACTGTACCAACTTTCAAAACTACACGAATTATTCGGTCTGATTGACAGTCTTGAAACTAATTTTCTTAGAGTATCAGCTCTCAACGTTGCGCCTTGCGCCATGATGAGTAACTAAGATTGGGAAGCATTCATAGGCGACATGGAGAAACCGCATCGTATCCTAAAATTAATTTAAAAAACAATGTTCGATTAGATAAATCTTTGCGGGAAACTAGATTTTTACTCTGATGTGTTTCGTGACTGTTTTCGTGAGGTTATCTGTTATCACTTATCTGATAAGCAAAATCATAATATTACGATGAGGTAAGGTAATAAATATTATTTTTAATTCTAGAACTCTACCAAACTAAACAAAGTTATATAACGGCAAAATTAATTACAGCAGTGAGGCTAGATTTATTTAGCAAGAAAAGACGTAAAATATTAAGTTATATTATGTAGTATTATAATTATAATATTAACAACGACTAAAATATTGCTATTACATATTTCCAAAAAGTTCTTAGTAACAGGAATATTAACTATTGCTATGCTGCACTGTGATTTTCAATATTAATCGTAATAAATATAATATAGGTTACATGGTTGATGGTAATTTTATGAAAGTGTATGATTATGCGATAACCAGTTTAATATTCGTTACGTAATATTTACATAGAATTTTCTAGAAGGTTACTTGACTTAATCGTTTTTACTCTGTAACAGTTTTACTGCTTGTACGGTTCTTTATGCAGGTTCTATTAGTATAGTATTTTCATAATTTTCCGTCATTTGTCGCATTAGTTTTGGCACAATTAAAAAGTGATAGCATTAGTTTGCATTGGACAAAAAACAGCGTCTAGACCACGGTAACAAAAAGTAATATTAATTGTCAGCTCAGCTCATCTCTATAATATTATCATTGCAACACCTTACGAATAATAAAAACTATACAAGGTGTAACAAAATTAAGTGATAATACTTTAGGGTGTGTGCAAAACAGTCCAAACAGACTCCTGAATGTGTTGGGTAGCAGGTGGGATTCCGTATTGTTGAAGCATTGGGTGCAGCTCCATGCTCCGATAGCCCGGTTCCCATATAATATATAAGAATTTAATTATTAATTTCATATTTTTTACTAACACTAGAATAAGGACCTATTGTTGAAACTAACACTATGGATGAAAATCTGAAATAAATGAATTGAATTGAATTGAATTGTGTACGTGTTCCTTGTAGAGAATTCACTGTGAAAGTAGCAGCGCTGAAAGACCAAATTTTTTTTTCAGTTTTGTATTGGCGAGCGCCCGGCCCCAGCGTCACGAGTTTCTCCATACAAAAGTGAAAAAAAATTTGGTTTATCAGCACTGCTACCTTCACAGTGAACTCTCTACAAGGAACACATACACACCCTAAACTCTAAAGTATTATCACTTAGTTTTGTTACACCCTGTATACAATACAAACAAATCTGTCCTCTCAGATTCGCATAAAAGTTTAGGGGCCGATTCTCTAACGTCGAATATTGTTTCGATCACTGGCTGCCGAACTCACACGCACATAATAATATAGTCCTGACTTCTAAGTGAAGCAGCTTGACGTGACGTTCGGGGTATTATCGTGCTGCTAATTGCTATTTCTAGTCCCAAGTTCCCAACGAATATTGGAACGAAGTTCCTTATGGTGCGTTCGGCCTTGTAAAAGGAGACTAGACAGAACGATATTAATTAACCTCGACACTTTTTAGGGTTCCGTACCCAAAGGGTAAAACGGGACCCTATTACTGAGACTTCGATGTCTGTCCGTCTGTCCGTCTGTCTCCAGGTTGTAACTCAAGAACGGTAATAGCTAGAGAGTTGAAATTTTCACAGATTATGTATATCTTAGGGGCAGAGGACGTTGATAGTGTTTTATTTGTTTGTATTCCTGGGCGTCAATAGATGGCGTTTTTTACATAAGAAATAACTTCGTTCCTTTCGGGTGTCCCTTGACACCTCTGACCTCTCAAGTTTTTTTCTAGAACTTGATCTTCTCAGTTCCCAGATCCCGTCGCCGACGTCGAGCAGCAGCAACGGCACGCCGCGGGCCGGTACGCGGGAAGTGCACAACAAGCTGGAGAAGAACCGGCGAGCTCACCTCAAGGAGTGTTTCGAGCTGCTCAAGCGCCAGCTTCCCGCGACGCCCGACGACAAGAAGACCTCTAATCTGGCGATACTGGGATCCGCTATACGGTATATTCAGGTAAACGTTATTTATTTGTAACAGCGACGAATAACACATCTCTTGTTGTTATCCATACTAATATTATTTAACTAAATGCGAAAGCTTGTCTGTCTGTCTGTCTCTTTACGCTCAAACCGCTAAATCGATGAATAAAATAGGTATCTTCGTTTATTGTGATAACTGATTGATTTCATTATATAAATAAGAAATTGTGAAGTTTAAGTTTTTTTTTGTTTTACTTTATATCTTATCTTTTTTGACTTAGATTGGCTATATAATATATTATAGCAATGAATCTCCTCTTTCCAGGTGCTACGGCGCAAGGAGCGCGAGTGCGAGCACGAGTTGGAGCGACTGGCGCGGGAGAAGATCGCGGCCCAGCAGCGCCTCGCCACGCTCAAGCGGGAGGTGCCGCTGCAGCCGCCCAGGCACAGGGCTGCAGGTACGTACTCGCCTTGACCCACTTACTATTAAGTCTGGGTCAATTCAGACCACAATGCGACGCGTAGATGCATTTCTAAATTTGTTGAATTGAATTGACGGATTTGTATGACGTCCTGTACGCTCTTGAAATCTGTCAAATCTGTACAAATTGAGAAACTCGTCGCGTTGTGGTCTGTTATGGACTTATGGGTGAAACAGCCCTTTAGGGGTCAATACCCTTAAGGGCTGTTTTACCCATAAAATTAATATACTTACCTAGCGGAATAGAGAAATCATAACAAATGCCTGAGCAAGCGAGATGTCACTATCAGTAACACTGCGTGGTAAAAAGAGACGTGTGATACATGACAGCAGAACTCTATTTTTGACGTCCAATCGGCACGTATCGGCACGTTGGCAACTTAATAAGTGTATACGTACACATATTTTAAACCAATTTCGGTTTCGTTTGACAGCTCGAGTTTGTTGCTCTATTCCGCTAGGTATATTAACTTTATGGTTTCACCACTCAAGTAAGTGCCCGATAAGCTATCCACAACTTATCTGCCAGATAGAGTATGAAGTTTTATTTGTCAGATAAATTGTGGACAGCCTATCCGGCACTTATCAGCAAGTGATGAAAGAGGCCCTTAAGTAGTACTAGATTACACGTCTTGCAGGACCCCATTGTGCCATTCTCAAAAAGAACTATCCTATACCCTCTACTGTCTTTATTGTCAAAATATAATATCAGAACCAAAATTTACTTAATTCGGTTCAGCCAATTGAGCGTCAAGTAGTAACAGATGGACAGAGAGACAAACGCTCTTTCGTATTTATAATGTTAGTAAGTATTATCTCTGGTCCACACACAGCGTTTTACACAACGCGCGCACTTACAACTCAAAACATTTAAAAATAAGAACTGTTTTTAGAAGATATAATATTAAAACAGTTTCATTTTACATATAACATTATATATGAAATTCGCTGTAATAAATATATTTTGCAGTAGATTTTGTTACGTTATATTATTATGTAAGGTATACATTTTTGTTACGGAAATTTTCGTAGCGCTACCCGTAGCGCGGTCTAGTCTCGCGTAGCACGCTCGTAGCACAACCCGATTGTGCTACGAGCGTGCTACGCGATACTAGACCGCGCTACGCCTAGCTACGGTGACCCATTTCGTGTCACACGGTGTTCCACTACATTTTGGCTTTTGTGTCCTGTTTCATAGTACTCGTAATAATATTCGTATTATTAAAATTAATTCAAGAAATATTGACTCTTCTAAGATTAATAAACCTTAAAACAAGCCTATTATTTTAAGTACGTAGTCCCGATGCTGAATAATAATACAATTTTGATCATCTGTTTCTTATTTAACAATGATTTTTACAGATACTGTCGTTGACGATGGCGAGCGGAGTAGCAAAATCAATGGCACCGTTTTAGGAACCACATTAAATGTAAGTCAGACGAAAGGTGAAGTTTTTTCCGTGAATCATAGAAAAGTTACTCCCGACAACGACAATAGACCTCCTAGATAGTCTGTCTGTGTGTCTGTCCGTCCGTATGTCACAGCCACTTTTCTCCGAAACTATTGAAATTTGGTAAGTAGATGTAGTCTGTGAACCGCATTAAGATTTTGATACAAAAATGGAAAATTATTAAAAACTTTAGGGGTCCCCAATCCCCATAGGTAGTACAACTGATTACTGAAACAAAAAAAAAATTCATCCAACCTATGCGTGGGTATACCTATGGATAGGTCTTCAAAAAAATATTGAGGTTTCTAATATAATTTTTTGTAACCTGAATAGTTTTTCGAGGGAGACTCTTCCAAAGTGGTAAAATGTGTGCCCCCTCCCCCCTCTAACTTCGAAACTATCAACGAAAATTGGTTTGAACGAGATCTAGCAAGTAGTTTTTTTATACGTCATAAATCATAAATGGTAAACCTTAATTATTATTTAACTTTCATTAAATCAACTGAAATGTAAAAATAAAAACCTTTTAATTTAATTAAAATAAACTTTATTGCTGCTGCGGAACCCTTCATGGGCGAGTCCAACTCGCACTTGGTCGATTTTTTCTTGCTACGTTGTAGACTGATGTAGCGTTTTAAATTATGTCTAAGGCTCTAAACACACTAGGCTGAATTACGCCGACGTAAATTCCGCCGCGTTTACGCCGCGTTTCAAACCCATACAAAATATGGGCGGAACGCGAGACGCGACTCACGCGACACACTATTCCGTCGCGTTCCGTCCGTATTTTGGATGCGTTTGACATTGCGCGGCGTAAACGCGGCGGGAATTACGTCGACGTAATTCAGCCTAGTGTATTTAGAGCCAAAAGTATCAATAATTAATATTATAATTTCCAGATGCGGACGTCTCCGCCGTTGAGTGCGAGTGTGGCGAAGAGCTCGCCGACGCTCAACCTTAGCACCAACCTGCGGACCGTGCCGCTGCAGATCTCCTCCGCGCCCTCGCAGGTAACCCCCTAACATACATCATAATAATTGGTCGCTGTTAAGCATTAATTCTGTCTAACCCACAAGCTTCTTACTCGTTCGTTTAGAACAGTATAAAATAAAAATAAATTAAAAACATTTTCTATTCAGTAAATAGAATGTAATCTTTTATAGACCATTCAATTATATCTATTATCTTTTATTACATGTTCGCAGGTCGTCCGGACTTCGTACGGGGCGCGGCACAATACGCTTACACTCACCACGCTCTCCTCCGTCGACGCCGCACAGGTCTAAATCTGTTCTTATTACTTATATTTCTCTTACCATAGTTGCTCATGAACAAACATACAAAGGGGAATAGAGTAAATTACTAACTGCCGCACTCAGAATGGAACATTAATAATTACCTAAGGCCCACTTGCGCCAATCTGGGTTAAAGTTAACTCTGAGTTAAACATCATGTCATCTCTATCACTGACTTGGTGAATGACAGATATGACATGATGTTTAACTCAGAGTTAACTTTAACCCAGATTGGCGCAAGTGGGCCTTAATGTAATCAATTTAAAATTTTGGCATAAGCTCTATATTATTATGTCTAGCTATAAACATTAATATATATTATAGCTAAGTCTGTGACGGCCTTAATGTTCCACTCTGAGTGCGGCAGTCAGTGTCCAAAGGACCTCAACCTTGCAAGTTTTTACTAATAATTACAATAACAAAGTTCGATAACGTAAAATTGTGAGGTTGCCATTAGCATTTCATAGCTCATTTCTATCATCTGGGCTGAATCAAATCCCGAATAAAAAATACCCCTTTGTGTTTCTCCCATAAAAACGTTCATTAAAAAAATTCATTAATACCTCTTTGATACCATACAGTTTATATGAATTTATTATTATTTATTGATTACTGGGGGGTTATTATGAGCTCTTATATCCAGCCAGTTTCCAGCCAGTTTACAAGCCGTGTCTATGCAATGGCCTGTAAATTGGCCTGTAAACTGGCTGGATATAAGAGCTCATAATAACCCCCCAGAACTCTCAAGAGAATGGCGTTACGAACACCCTGGGTACCTTGGTCCATCCTGCCCAAATACATCTACCGATCTCCCAGGTAAGACATCCTCTTACTTAACTCTATAGTATAGTATAGTTACTTTTGATAAATAATGTCTTCTCGCAAGATATTATAAAACACTTAATCCATGTTTTAAAAGAACGGTAGTGTCTTTGACTGAAATATGTTTTAGTTTGATACCTCTGGTATACATAATATGGTATACTATATGATATCTACACTACTATTATAAAGAGGAAAGATTTGATTTTTTGTTTGTTTGTTTGTTTGAGTCGAATAGGCTCCGAAACTACTGGACCGATTTGAAAAATTCTTTTGCTATTGGAATCTTACATTATTTCTGCTGAACATAGGCTACATTTTATTTTGGAAAAAAGTAGGGTTCCGTAAGATATTTGAGTTTTTCGGACGCAAGGTGTAAAAAATCAGCTAGAAAAGTTACTTATTTTGCGTACGCTGCCTAAACCATAAAAGATAGAACCATAAAATGTTCTAAGTAATTGTAGATCTTATAAATATCTACAAAAAAGTACCTATCTATGTCGAGTGAGGCACAATAACCATTTATTTATTTAAAAATCCTGAATTTTTTTTGGACTACATTTAAACGGATATATTTTACTCACGCTATTAATCCTTATCAAAATAAATTATTTTATCACTAAGTACAGTTTATGTAGATAATATTTGGTCTTTGAATGATTAAAATTGGACGTTTGGTTTTGAAATTATGGCGAAATTAAAATATTACGATAGTGGGCGTCACCACAGCGCGTGCGGAAGGAAGACAACATTCTGTTGTAGAAATGAAAATTCTGTACATAAAAGATATGAAATGACACCCGAAATTACACCTTTGTCACTACATCGCTATAGAAGCCAAAAATGTGGTTAGTTTTTTGTCTGTCTGTCTGTCTGCCACTCTTTCTGTCTGTCTCTATGTTTGTTCCAGCATCACACGAAAAATACTGATCCGATTTGAATGTGGTTTTCGCAGATATATTTATCTTCTTCCAACTTAACATCTGGTGTATAAATTTTTTTGCCCCCACCCCTCTAAGGGGACAAAAGAGGGGGTCAGATTTTGTATCAAACTTTTTTCTTTAACACGAAAACTACTGATCCGATTTGCATACGGTTTTCACAGATTTGCATACGGTTTTCACAGATATATTATATTTGTCTTCTTCCAACTCAACATCTGGTGTATAAAAATTCTCCCCCCCCCCTCCCCTCTCAACCCTCTCTGGGGACAAAAGATGGGTCAGATTTTGTATACAACTTTTTTCTTTAGTGGACTTACTTCATATTAGGTATTAACTGTGTTTTTCAACTTAACATCTGGTGTATGACCTTCCCCCCCCCCACACCCTCTTAGGGGACAAAAGAGGGGGTAAAACATGTATCAACTGATGATGTAGAAAATATACTTTAAATGGCAAAACAACGTTTGCCGGGACAGCTAGTCTATTATATTCATATGTAAAATGTATACTTTTAATTGTTGTTTAGATTCGAAATATAATTCCCCTAACTACCTCTACTGCAGAGGTAGTTAGGGGACTTCTTTGTTCAATTTTTTTGGATTAGTTATATATTTGTAGAGAGTCTACAAAATACAAATAGATAATTAAACCACTACATCTTTTTGTCAGGTGGTTGGCAACGGTGGTCTTGTTGTCGGTCCGGCGGCGCTGCAGCTGCTGTCCACCAGCGGCCTGCGGGTCTTACAGGCGCCTACTGTACATGCTAACGGTAATTACACTGTTAATACTCTACAATATAATACATATCGACCCTTCTGGGTAAAAACGTCGTAAAGCCAAATGGTCATTTTACAGTACGGCCAAAAAACAAAAATCGTAATTTTGTTTCACGCATATTTTTTTAATCTTTGAAGTTATAATAAACTACTATATAGCTCATTAAGCTTAGATAGAGTTGTTTACTAAATAGAAACTCAAAATATTATGTTGTATGGTTGTAAGACATATTCAAAATGTTATGTTGTATGGTTGTAAGACATATTATTATGTTTCACAACAATGCCTGCGCTAAATTAAAAGTAAGGACGTGCTTAGGTCGAATCTTTCATGATTGCACTAGAACTCTGTACTTTTGTTACACATTGTAAATTGTAAACATTGAACTCCTTATTATATTTTATGATCTTAAATTCATCAAAATTCTTTCAGAAGTAGTGTAAAAGAGTATCAAACCTCCGGTATATGTTTATATTTCTCTATGATCAAACCATACATCTGTCTAATCACTCTTAAGCATCAAGAGACGATATTTAATTTTTTAACCAATTTCATGACTGCTATGTATTGCAGGGTTGACTTCAGAGAGTACGGTGGTAGTTAAAGAGAACGGTATCGTGTCTACGCCGACGGCGGTCACGTCAGGTTTGTACTCATTTGTTCACCTTAAAAATTCCACGTTTGTACTCTATTTGAATCTTTTTTAGCTATGGAAATTAAATCAGTAATGTTTACTGTGAAAGTGGTTTCTACTATCTACGTAATCTGCTGCGTCTGTAAAGTTATCGAGCAAAGTGAGCCCTAGTATATCCCACAACCTAAGCACTTTTGTGGTACACTTTACGAAAAAACTATCACGCCTACTTATATTGTTTTGTGCTTTAGTATAGTGATTTTTATTTATATGTATAATATGTGTTTTCATCGATCAGTCAAGGTTTGGTTACTATTAAAATATAAAAATCTGCCTTAAAGATTATTACCCCGCAGAAAAACGACGCGAGCCCTCACAAAGCTCCGCTTTTAGTTAGTTATTATATTCTAAACTCTATCGTTTGTTCTAGAAGGTGTGGTTGTGAGCGGGCTGTCCCCTATCGTGGTGTCGCAGCCGGCCGCGCACCTCCTGCAGTCACACACTCTGGCGCACAAGGTAAATTACATAAACATGTATTTAGTGCATCCACAATTTCACAAATAAAGCGGTTTTAGGGAGTAGGTAAAGCCAATGTGACCTATCGAAAAGATAACGAGCAGCATCATCCTCTAATATCATCTCTCTTTCTACCTCACATTCTTTCTACACTAACCCATCAATCGCCATGTGGCACTCGGCTGTCGCATAACAATTGAAAATCTATTGTGTCTGCGATTCCCACGATCGAGGTATTCAATTCCTCATGATCTTTACAGGTGGTCGAAACACAAATGGTGAAGGGCAGCGTCGCGCCGCTGACGGTGTCGGCGCGGTATCTCAGCGCCACCACCATCGTCAAGCCCGTGGTGGTGGTGTCGAGCGCCCCCACCGCTCCCACCGCCCCCGCGCCCCCCTCCACGTGACCGGACCCGCCTCCCGACCCCTGAGCGCCCCCTCCCGTGGACATACTCAACTCGTGTGATCTATTTATAGTCTCTATCCGTTACGTCTCCCTCGGAAATTATTTATGTAATATAAAATGACTGATATTTATTATGAGAAGTAAAATTATATTTTGAAAAAATTATTAGGAAAATTATAAACGCAATACTGTTAGTCGTAGTCGCGTATGTGGGCTCCTGGTTTAAATGCATTTTATTGTGTCTTTTCTTGGCTGATGTACTGAAGGTTGTCGGCACTTAAGGCCACGTTCACTGCCAAAGTTACTATAATTTCAATTAAATTGACTAGCTACATGTGTACTCGTAGCATGCGCCGTCAGAGTGACCGTTAGTATTAAATTATCGTTACAGTGTTTTATGTAAGGAACCTATGTTCGGAAATTTATACATTTGTAAGCTTTAGTTTTCTGAGCACGACTAGTTATCAGCCGGCCAAAGTACTCGTAGCAATATATTTTTCTACTGGCACGATAAATGAGACCCGTCATGTTTCTTAATATTTAAGGGAGCAAAATTCATCAAAAATATAATATTTTTTGGAGTGGATGTCTTTTAGGATGGGCCTATATTCTACTAAGTTAGCAATCTCCTTGAATATGATTTTACAAAGAAATATTCTAGTACGGTGTGCATCAAAATGAACACTTACCTCCTTCGCTGGACCTTCAAGTCATATAAAAAAAGAAACCAATATTTGATAAGAAAATATATAAAATAGAATTTAAAATAGACAATAGTCAGTAAAGTTTGTCATTGAGAATATTAGCGTAAATAAGTTGTAATCAGTTGTAAGCCTAAGTTAGTTAAAAATTAAAATAAAAAAGTATAAAAACAGTAAGTATCTATAGAACCTATATTTAAAAACTATAAGTTTAAAAAATTGCTTTATTTACAAATTATAATAATTATTACAGCATTTAATATTTTGTGCATAGCCTGGTTTGTCACCTATTGATAATTTTTTTGTTTGGAAAAAAGTATTACAAATAAAAAATAATAATTTAGTGACAAATATTATAATAAACAAATATTAATTTATGTTTCTTGATAAATCATGCGTCTCGAGATATTGCTAACAGTCCATGTATAGTCTACAGTCTACATACAATATAGTCAATATGAAACTGTACATTAATTACTCTAAGGACGTGTAGTTGTTATGTATATAATTACTAGAAAATCTTTATTTTTTCTATGTACCTGTGGCGTCAAACTAGAGTCTACTGAACCCGAATACATTGCATTGTCAATTCTTTGTTGTAAATACTAATGTAAAATGATTGTGAATAACTTTGTGATAATAAAGGCACCAGGAAATTAGATTGTAAAGGGTGCAGAAGTGCGCTTGTTTTATCGCGATAAAGCGCAGGCGAGAACCATTTTGTATGGTAAAACTAATTTTTAGTGAACATAGAGATGTTGATTTTCATCGCGATAAATCATTGGGTCCTCACATTGGGCTATATGATGGATGATTTGTTTCTTACAGTGTGCACAATCGACGACGAACGTGGACAATTAAAGATGAATACTATTATATCTGTACACGATCGTAATCGTTTGTTTTGTGTATGACGTTGTGTGAAGCGTCCAAAGACCATCATCGTGGGCCAAGGTGAAGACGCCGCATAAGGCAGTAGCAACGATAAAAATCTGGCTGTACCGTAGGTGTATAGAGTCGCTGATGCAGCTTTAAACAGTTCCAGTGCTGGATGACACATCGGTGGAAATTACCGTCCCGATCGTATAGTGCCTCTTTAGTATTCACTTCGGAAAAGCTGGCTAGGCCCTTTCAGTGTGAAAACTTTGCGTTTGCACATACTTCTTAAATCAGTTTATTTTCTATGATAATGCGGATAATAATAATGTATAAAGTGTAATATTTAGCATTTCTGGTTCTTCGAGCCCGAATTAATTTATCATTCCGTATATCCGCAGAAGTTAAGGGGTATAAATGTATATTGTAATATAATAATTAGTTAGAAAATCACAAAAAGACCTAGTGTATAATATGCGACCGGGTACTACGTGCTACTGTGTAGACAATACGCGTTTTATTTTTCCGACTGTCTTTTGTCACTCTGCCTAAAAATTGTATTGTACAAAAATATTATAAATAGAGAGAATATTTTAGTTATAATATCATTCGTAAAGCAGATGCTCATTGTAAATAGTATGACATAGAATATACAGTTCTAATAATATGCTGGAAATACAAAAAGTATATAATGAGAAACTTCCTTTTATTTACCTATCGACCTACATACAGCCAGCTGTTGCCTGATATTGAATCTGTAGACTGCGTGGCCTGAGTCTGATAGCCATGTTGTCTGTAGTTCTACGACAATAAAGCTAAAACACGAAAATGTGCTAACATTTCTGGTACCTTCCTTGGTAGGTACCTAAACAAAAATATTCCCATTTCAGTCATAGTACCTATTTTCGTTTTATAACTTTGTCATCGAATTATCGACAAAAATTTGGTTGAAGACAATGCGGGTCCCCTATTTCTTAATCTCTATCTTTTTAATTAATTAAAAGATTCTTGAACTCTCGTTACCTTTGGCTATATAGGTACCTATTATAAAGCGAAATACAGTTTATCGAAAGCAATTCAAGACGTGAGTGGAAGAATAAGGTAACATGAAAAAACTTCCCGTTTTTTTGCCTAAATGGAGGCTTTAGGGCCGGAAAAGTTATTTGAAATAGAAAAACTATGGATTGTATGTGTAGCCAGATATATTAGCTAGGTTATGAAGTAGATAAGTTACAAGTTTTATTGAAATAATTAGGGAAAAAATGAGTTATTGTCCGTATGTTACGAAATGTTACTTATTCGATTCTTCCACTCACGTCTTCAATTAATAGGCCCTAGAGACTAGACTCTAGACAAACAAAATGTGACAAAAGTTTTTATAGTCAAAATACTTAATTGAAAAAACTGTACTCAAAGTCAGAAATAGCTATTAGTAGTTACCTAAGTATGGACGGTGGTACCTCTAAAGCCACTGTCTTTTTGCGATGACAAAGATTGTTATGGCCTACCTTATCTTCCACCATCCACATCCAAATCTATCTACACCTAGGCCGGTATAAATAGTCAATACTCGAGATGCATCTCGGTCTCAAGACAGGGTTCAGGCTCTGTGATTGGTTGGCTGTCAAAATTTGGACCAATCACAGAGCCGAACCGCGTCTTAAGACCGAGATGCATCTTGAGTACTGACTATTTATACCGGCCTTAGAGTGCCTAGAAAGGTCATAGGATAGCCTCTATCACGAAAAAAATTACGGTTCCTGTGTGACATAGTAATTTCGGCATCAACCAAGTTGCAGGTAATATCTATTACTTGCTACAATAATAACTAGCTATTTGACCGAGCTTTGCTCGGTATTCGATGAAACACGAATAAAATGACATTTTCTAAAAATTACTCCTAGCTAGATCGATTTCTCGCCCCCGCAACCCCCTATATACTAAATTTCATGAAAATCATTGGAGCCGATTCCGTGATTCCAATTATATATACCTAATTAGTAATTATACAAGAATTGCTCGTTTAAAGATATAAGATAAGATTAATTTGTTATCAGTACTTAAATTACGTTAATCGTATCAAAACTTCCTTCCGTCATACAGGTAGGTAATTGATAAAACTAAAAACATTATTATGTAAGGAAATTACATCCGAAAACAGCAGCAAAGCCTATTTACTTACGCGATAATATTTAGATGACGTACTATGACTTCATACCTCATACTCGTGTATGCACTTCCGTTTGGAAGATTCCTTTTTTAACCGACTTCAAAAAAGGAGGTTATCAATTCGACGGACGACGCGTATGTATGTAATATTTCCAGAACTGCCCAGTTTTTGTGTATATACTATGTTAGTCTAGATCAGTGCCTGAACAAATGTGCCAAATTTCAAAAGTGTATGTATGTATGTATGTTTTTATGTTTGTGTTCGCATACCTCCGGAACTACAAGTCATATTTGAGTAATTCTTTTTTATCGTACTAAGTATTGTTCAACTTAGGGAATACTGCAAGTTTTATCAAAATCGGGGTCCAGTAGTTTTTGAGATAACGTAATTTTAATTCTCAGTCACGTTCAATTTTGAAGTCGGTTTTATCTTTTTAAAATACAGTTATAGGTACTGTAAATTATAAGAAACAAAATTTTAAAAGGTATCCAACTATGGTTGGTTTGGTACTATTATTAATATATTATATTCTGTGACCATAGACAGGCTCGCGCGTGTAGGCATCGAACTGTAAGTACCACCCGCGGGTGGCACATCATAAGGGACTCACAAGCGAGCGGTGACGCACTCGCAATATTTTTCGTCGCGTATCGACTGTATACTGATCATAGAGGAATTTAATGGGAATTTAATTCATGATACTGATTTAATCGATGGGACAAAATCGTTATAAATCTTATAAAAATTAAAAATCAAAAAAGGCTAGTGAAATATGTATTTGAATAAGGTATTTAAATACAAAAAGTAGATAAAAACTATACAAACATAGCAAATAAACCAATTTCATACAAAAAAATACACAAACTACACAGAAATAAACACAAGTTACTATGTTTAAATTGTAAAAGTTTCCGAATATAAAACTACTATAAGATATAGGATGGGTTACTAAAATTTGATATTACTATGAAAAGGTTTGCTACTCGTACCAATAGTAATTAAAAATTATTATTTAGTTTTCTAAAAGGCGAAAACCTTGATTTCGTAAGAAAAGGTACGCGAGCGATAGAACGAAAGCGGAGATGTAGGTAAATATAATAGTAGGCGCCTAACACTGCGCGGTCGGAATTTGAACTTTATAGTATCGAAGCTTGCGTCGTTATTTCTTTAAACGGGTTGCCAGAGTGGAACTTCTGTTGTTAAACTAATATACATATACTATTCTGTGCTATAGATACATCAGATATACTTACTTAGCTCACAACTTCGTTAGTGGTTATACGATTAAATTTATTGCATAGACGTAAGTACCGTATTTTTTCCAGAACAACTATCCCATATTTAATTTTCAAAGGACTCAAGAATTATCTCCATACCAATTAGGTATTATTATATCATTGAATTCTGTTCTCATGAATCATAATCCCTTTAAAATCTAGCTAGGAGTTGTAGGATGCGATCGCCCCTGCATTAGAATCTTACGGTATAAATTATGATTTAGTATCAACAATCAATATTTTTATGGACTACCGGAAACCGAGCCCTGGCCTCGCCGGAACTTTTATTTATTATGTTGGTAGCACTGGCGGATCGATGAAAAGCCTGTATAAGGAAAACTGTTATCGCCTAGTTTACATAATTTGGAGTTACATCCTTTATCAGGAAGCGTAGGAGTAACGAACCTTGTTTTGTTTACACTAAGACACTGCACGAGGCAGTATATATTTCGTGTATCTTGCGCTCCTGGCTCATACTACTCTACTTCTTTACACTGTGCACTGTTTAGTACTCAAAAAAGTTTCAAAATGTTTTTCATTATTCTTTTAAGTTTAATTTGTGGGCACTTTTCGTTGCCTCTAGACGACGATAATTCGATGTTTGCAAATGTTATAAGCAATTCGATCGACGAGGATGATACTATTGATTTGTCCCGCCTCGGCCCTGAAGCTTTTGGCTCCCCCAAAAATGATAGTGGTAAGAAAGTTTTAAATAAACCACCCACTCCATAAAGCATAAATGTTTAAAACATTCTTATGTACCATCGATGAAATTGATTCCTAGGCAGTTTACAGACCAATGTCATTTGGTCGGATCATGTAAATTCAATGTTAAGTGATCGGGCTGGGTTTGACGTAACGCTACCAAACTACGTAGTAAACCATCTGCCTAGGAATCAACTTCTCTGATGGTACTTTTCAACGTTTAATATAAACTGATTTACTGTTTACTTATTTACTGACTTGACGCCCACGATAGATATAAGTGAATAGAAACACTGACGCTTCCCTAAGCGTCAGTAACTTGCAGATATCCTTCGTTCAATCTAAAGGCCGTCACAGACTTAGCTATAATATATATTAATATACCTTAATATACCGTACTAAACACACTGAGACCAGAAATATATATTATAGCTAAGTGTGTGGTCACGCGAAAATTGTATAGAAAATATATATTAATATGCCTATAAGCTATAAATATATTAATATATATTATAGCTAGGTCTGTGACGGCCTTAATTCCTGTCACTGTCTATTCTATCGTGGAAACATCTTCTATGGTTATGTCTTATGGTTAAAAAAATATGATTTCCTTAAATAATTATAAATGTAAAAAAGAATTACAGAGATGGTTGCGAAATCTTAATTATAGGGAAACGGAGATGATCTTGTCTTTTACTCTGTGACATTCTAACACAAGCACGTCCTCTCATACATATAATAGACCATAATACAGCACAGGTACTTGCAAACTTCACTGCCTCCCTAGTAGTATGTACCTGTTACTGACCCCAAGATTAATATATCGTAGGGCTAGGGAGGATCAGTGTACTTAGATATTAGATGGTTAATTACACCAACACTTGTAAAACTTTTCTACCAAAATTGTGTCTATAACTATTAATACTTTATTAAATTTTGCATTGTAATAACTCAAACTTGTCAATTACATTAATATTGTAAACGATGGGTCCAGAGTGGAAGTCGCTGGGAGCTGTGTCACAGTTTATACTAGTACGGCTCCCAACGCTATAGTATACCGAGTAACTATACTGTTTGCGTTCTCCATATTATATTGTAAAACTCTTGTAAAATCGATTTAATTGGAGTAAACATTTTTTTTTATTTATTTTTTTATTTTATTTACTGACTTGACGCCCACGATAGATACAAGTGAATAGAAACACTGACGCTTCCCTAAGCGTCAGTAACTTGCAGATATCCTTCGTTAAATCTAAAGGCCGTCACAGACTTAGCTATAATATATATTAATATACCTTAATATACCGTACTAAAC
Source organism: Plebejus argus (assembly GCA_905404155.3). NCBI lineage: Eukaryota > Metazoa > Arthropoda > Insecta > Lepidoptera > Lycaenidae > Plebejus > Plebejus argus. The sequence goes on from FR989933.1 coordinate 10,755,680, forward strand.
ACACTGAGACCAGAAATATATATTATAGCTAAGTGTGTGGTCACGCGAAAATTGTATAGAAAATATATATTAATATGCCTAGCTATAAATATATTAATATATATTATAGCTAGGTCTGTGACGGCCTTAATTCCTGTCACTGTCTATTCTATCGTGGAAACATCTTCTATGGTTATACCCCTTTTTATATTTTTTCTTTATTATCCATGTGTATATTTAAGGCGATGCAGTAGCAACATGGTCAGAGTCATCGCTGGTCAACCCCGAGGAGCTGGGGTCGTACGCGGAAGGGGACATCCTAATACCGCTTAGGGGCAAGAACGGCATACGGATGGAGTCGCTGCAGTGGCCGAACGGGCACATTCCGTACAAAGTTGAGAGACATTTCAGTAAGTTATTGAGTATCAGTTAAAGTAAGTAGGGCCAACTACCTTATTAGGCCGCTGTCATCATTTCATTGGCACCTTAGATACCTATATTTTGTTTGAAAATACTAGGAATGCCAACAATAATAATTAGGCTTGATGACTATTTTTTTTTCTTATTGGTAATTGAAAGACCCTTAAAAATAGAAACATCGGTGAAAGAATGACTCTGATAGCTTAAAAATTCACCAAGATATGACAATTCAAACATCTCATAAAATAGACCTGCCCGAAACGCTCCATACAAAGTGCTACGAAAGACTGAAATCACTCTTTCTTAGTTTGTACGTATAGGGAGAGAACTTTGTTCGATAGGTATATTAAATATTGCGTTTATGAAAGTGGTTTCATAACAAAAGTTGCTTTTAATTGCATAAGTTATCGAATGGTATACAAAATATATTAAGAAATTTAATTGAAAAAAAAAATCGACTTGATTATCCAACTTTGAAGGCGCATAACAAAAAAAATACAAACGCTATCGAGCTGAAATTTTGGGAACACTTATTTTTTACCGTGATTTCTTTATTTTATTAACAAAATTCGCTAATCTTTGACCTTTTAGGGATGATGACAGTACCTACATCACAGTACAAGTCCTATTTATGTCCTTCCCGTGTTCTAGTTACCTGTGATATAATAATATTATGATCATTCTGTGAGATAATATCAGAATCCGAATGGGTCCCGCAACTATATACAGCCCATTCAGTTAACATTAACTTTTTGTTAAGTATATGAAAACAAAATTTGAAAACCTTGAAATTGAAAATCGATACTTATTTAATTTATCGATACTAATGTAATTATTGATGGTCAGGTTCAGCACAGCGGGAGATCATAATGAAGGCGATCGCGGACTACCACCGTCTGACGTGTCTGCGGTTCGTGCCGTACAACGGCCAGCAGGACTACATCGTCATCACCGGCGAGAGCACCGGCTGCTGGTCCAGCGTGGGACGGATTGGTATTTTGAATTTTAGGAAACCTCCATTTTTTAGCGAAGGAGGAGATCATAATGAAGGAACACGAGAGAGTTGTTGATGATGCATTATTTCTTAGGACATGGACCATGCTATTGGTCCATGCTTAGGACAATATTCAGAATGTCGGCTTTCTCACATAAAACTGTATAAAAATGGAGCAAAATGTAGGGTCCATATTTAGAAAGTTATTCTCTATACATACTTTAACTAAATATTTACTTAAAACATTTTTACGGTTCTTTCTCTAAAGGGTAAAAACGGGACCCTATTACTGAAACTTCGATGTCTGTCCGTCTGTCTGTCTGTCTCCAGGCTGTAACTCAAGAACGGTAATAGCTAAAGAGTTGAAATTTTCACAGACTATATGTATTTTTGTTGCCGCAAAAAACACAGTACAACAAATACTAAAAAGAAAGTAAATTGAAAATTTAAAGGGCGCTCCCATGCGAAAAACGTGATTTTTCAATCATTTTTTGCTCGGTATCAATGATGACAACAGGTAGGCACTTGCATTACAAAATACTTAGCTGTATCTATACCTTAATATTTTATAATAAAATTTTAATAAAATAAACAATTAAGGGTGGCTCCCATAAAAACACATTTTTTACTATTTTTGCTCTATACAGGGTGCAATTAAACGTTAATGTTATATTTTTTTAATAAACATATTTTATCCCATTTAAAATCGTTGCAGAATGGTCACTCGCGGCGCGGGGGAATGACCGGGGGTAACGCGGGGAGGAGGCGCGCGCGCGGGGTCACATCACGCGCGGGCGACGCGTCGTGTCCATTAATTGTAGTGTTTTTTAGGATAACTTTCGGAAGCTATTTCTCAACATTTTAGTACTGAGTGATTGTAAAAGAAAAAATACATGTATTTTTATTTTTAACAAGGATCAATATATTGAAATTTGGCAGGAAGGTATATTGCACCCTGTATATTGGTACGGAACACTTCGTGCGCGAGTCTAACTCGCACTTGGCCGATTTTTTGTTTGTTTGGGAAAGAGGTGGCAGTGATATACTGACATACAGATAGACAAACATGTTGAATTCATAAGAGTTGCGTTTCCTAAAAATCCAAGTTAAAATTATACATATTTCAAACAAAAATAACAATCATATATCAGCTGATTTAGCATTAACCCATCAATCCCCAAGCGCCACCCGCCAATAATTGAAAATCTATTGTGTCGGCGATACCCACGATGGAGGTGTCAAATGATTGTATTTCCAGGTGGTCGTCAAGTAGTGAACCTGCAGATTCCGGGCTGCGTGAGCAAGAAGGGCACGGTGCTGCACGAGCTGCTGCACGCTGTCGGCTTTTTCCACGAGCAGAGCCGACCAGAGAGAGACGAATTCGTTACCATAAACTACAATAACATCAAATACGGTAAGGTCTACTGGATATTACAAATACAATGTAATATATATACCTAATAATTATGTATGTAGAGAAGTAGGTACAACGGCATAAAATAGCTTACAATGAATACTTAAAACAGAATACACAAACATTAACGGATACTACTTACTTATCCAATGTTTTTGATCTGTAAAGTTACAAATTCAGTATCCTGGTCCCTGGATCTTAAAGAGGGAAGTGATAGACAGATTGACAATTTAATTATTCGCTTCTTCATTTCTTCATTTACTTAGATGATTTTTTTAGTCGTAGACATAACGATGTAGGGACACATTTTTGTTTAAATAGAAGTTTTGCCCGCAGCTCGGTACCTACGCTTGAGCATACATCAGTCGTCCTGACTCCCGAGCTATAGCCCAGTCAGGTAGTTCAGTGGAATTAAGCCTTAAGGTGGTTCGTTTTCCATACTTTTTGCCGCGACTGGCCGCGCCCGACAAAAATTCAAATAAAATGCCACTTTGTGACATAAGCTATAGAATTCATTTTACTCTACGCCACTAGCTTTTACCCCACAAGCAGCGGCAGCTTGGGTCGCTACACAAATGTCGGTAGAAAACATTATAAAGCCGAACTTACACATGAATGTAAATTAACTGTACGTCTTGTGTTTCAGGCGCTGAAAACAACTTCAAGAAGGCGGACCCGAAGGAGGTCGACGGTTACAAGGTGTCGTACGACTACAACAGCGTCATGCACTACTCAGAGTACGCCTTCTCCAAGAACTCACAGAAAACTATTGAACCAAGGGTAATAAAGTATTTATAACTAGCTAAAAGTCGAGCTTTGCGAGGGCTTGCGTCGTTTTTCTTCGTGGTAATAATCTTAAAGCCAATTTTTTTATATTTTTATTAAAATTACTTACTATTGTAATTAATTTTTATTTATATATACATATACATATAAATAAAAATTACTATGTTAAAGCACAAATCAATAGGCGTGATAGTTTTTCCGTAAAGTGTACCACAAAAGTGCTCAGGGGGGTTATTACGACCTCTTATATCCAGCCAGTTTCCAGCCAGTTTACAAGCCGTGTCTATGCAACGGCCTGTAAACTGGCCTGTAAACTGGCTGGATATAAGAGCTCGTAATAGCCTCCCAGGTCGTGGGATAGGTATATTACGGCTCGCTTCGCTCGCCCTGATTACACTTAAAAATTATTTAAATATTTTTTATAAATAATTAAATTAATAGTTCTAATGTGACTTGAATTTATAACAGGTTCAAATTTTTAGACAGAAGCTATAGGTATCACAAAAACATAATAAAAAAACATTTTAGGTAGTCAATATAATATTAGTGAAGTACTTTTATCATAAATTCATAATGTTATAATATCACATAGGTAAGCGGAGCCAAACTAGGACAAAGGGATGGACTTAGTAGAGGTGATGTGAGGAAAATCAATAACATGTACAACTGTAACAAGGAGTAAGTATTCTTACATAATATTTTATACAAATTATATCATATTATGGTATCCCACACAAAACTGCGAATTTGTAACGCATCGCAAATATCTGCGACAAAAGTCGACATCACCGACATAATAAATTGACATTGCGGTTTTGTGTGGGAGCCTTAAGAGGCCGGGGTACCCTCGAAATTCTCATACATACTTAATACCAAAATCATTTTCCCATACGAAAATATTTAACATTTTTGAGTTATTTTTCAGCTTAAAATAGTAATTACCTAGGTTAAAATTTTTTTAAAAAATATTTTAACACTTAAAATTTTTTTTGTGTTTAAATAGTTTTTAGTAAATTTACGACTAAATATTAAAACACTAAAAAATAGAGTAAAACACAAAAAAATATATAAATAAATATAGTAAATTTACTACAAAATAATATTTAAACTAAAAAATATTTTTTAGTATTTAAATATTTTGTAGTAAATTTACTATTTATTTATATATTTTTTAGTGTTTTAATATTTGGTAGTAAATTTACTAAAAAATATTTAAACGCTAAAAAAAATTTTTTGTTTAAATATTTTTTTGAAAATTTTTGTGCAGGAACCTAGGTAATTACTATTTTAAGCTGAAAAAAAACTCAAAAATGTTAAATATTTTTGTATGAGAAAAAGATTTTGGTATTAAGTATGTATGAGAATTTCGAGGGTACCCCGGCCCCTCAAGCCCTAAACTTTTGACTTTTGACAATATTGTCAAAGCCTACACTAAGGCCACCGATTTTAGAAGTAAACTAAGGCATTATAATATAACTAGCTATCCCGGCAAACGTTGTTTTGCCATATAAAGTATTTTGATCATAATATTATTTTATTGAAGTGATTAAATCAGTATGTCACCATGGCAACGTCCATCGCTATCCCGTCGCACAAACAATGTTCGCCGCCAGTTTTGAGTTGCAATATTTTACTATTATTTATTCAACAAATGCGCTTAACAGTATAAAAAGTACCCAGTAGCCGATTCTCAGACCCATCGAATATGCATACAAAATTTGGTTAAAACCAGTAAAGCCATTTCGGAGGAGTACGCTAAGTCGCTAACTAACATTGTGACACGAGAATTTTATATATATAATATCATATCACACACAGTTTAAAAAACTCTACCCAAAACCTCATCAGAATTTTCATGATTTTCGAGACAATAGATTTTTTTTAAAACGCAGTACCATGGAACTAGACCACTTGGTGACTTGACGTCATTCACCTAAACTTATTTTTTAGCTTCGGAATATTGATTTATGAGCTGTTCTTTAATATGCTGGTTACATAATATATAAATATATAGGTATGTGAGTACTTACAAACTTGTTTGACTTGTTTTAATTTTTTTGTGTAAAAAGTTGTTCATAATTATATTTTCAGAGAACCCGAATCAGGTTGGTTGAACTCCGTCTGGCAGAGTTTGTTCGGCGACTGAAGACGTCAAGAGCCAAACACGACGGTCTAATGAAAACTCTAGTCTCTCTTTACAGCGTACCTAATAATTATTGATTAAAGTATTTATATATTTTATTAACTTACTGAATTTTATTTGAGTACCCTTCCAATTGATGTGTGAATATGAAGAGTGAAACTAAATATGAAAGACCTTTGATTGTTAATATACTATACGTGGTGTATGAATAACAAAAAATAGCTACAAGGCAATAGGCATTTTAATATAATATAATTGCAAGTTAACTACATCTATATATTACTAAAACTATGATTCATCGCAAGGATACGCCATAATATTATAATTGATCGAGCAGTGTTTCTTGATCGCGCACTATCATCATGTTGTGGATTTGGATATTCCTGTTTCAAACAAACATTTCAAGTATTCATACGAGCGTTCACACTTGCACATCTCCTCAACTGTAACGAAAACAATAGCATCTACACAATAATATTAATGTAGAACTATTAAGATTAGCTGCCGTTCAACGGGTAATTGTACCACAGCCTCCAGTAAACAAACGTACAATTTAACGCTTGAATCGAGAGAGAAAAATTTAGGACCAAGGCACAGTATTACAATATTTACCCTATATTGTACTGTGGCCAAGGGTACAACAAGGTAACAATGGGACGAGGTAAAAATCGTAAAGTTTTTTACCCAAAACGTGCGGGCACTAAGCAAAATTACTTGATCTACGTGTTGCAGAAGCCGCTTACCATTAGATTATGTACACCTTCGCATCTATACAGGGTGCTATTTAGCCTACCGGCCAATTTTTTTTAGGGCTTAGGTATCATTAGGAGAGTCCATTTAACGAAAAAAATAGAATGTAATTTTTTTAGGGTTCCGTACCCAAAGGGTAAAAACGGGACCCTATTACTAAGACTTCGATGTCTGTCCGTCTGTCCGTCTGTCTCATGTCTGTATCCAGGCTGTAACTCAAGAACGGTAACAGCTAGAGTTGAAATTTTCACAGATTGTGTCTGTTGCCGCTATAACAACAAATACTAAAAACAAAATAAAATAAATATTTAAGGGGGACTCCCATACAACAAACGTGATTTTTTAGCCTTTTTTGCTCTATATCAATAATGGCAACAGGTAGGTACTTGAATTTTTCACAAATCCTGAGTTATACTTGTACTTTAATATTTTATAGCAATTAATATTAAAATAAAATAAAAATTCAAAATAAAATCAAAATTCAATTCAAAACCCATACAAAAACACAATTTTTGGTCTAATTTTGCTCTTAATGGTACGGAACCCACGAAGGGTCGAACTCGCACTTGGCCGATTATTTAATTTTATCCCACTTAAAATCGTTACAGGACGGTCACTTCGCGGCGGTGGGTAGAGCCAGTAGAGCGGGGGTGAAGCCTAGGGTGGTGACGGGAAGGCGCGGGCCCACGCGCCTAGTGTCTATAATTTACTTGTATTTTTTAGGATAACTTTCGGAAGCTATTTCTCAACATTTCAGTACTGAGTGATTATTAAAGAAAAAATACGTGTATTTTTAATTTTAACAAGGATCATTGAAATTTGGCCGGAAGGTTTAATTGCACCCTGTATAGATGCGAAGGTGTACATAATGAACCTATAATAGAAGTTCGCCAATGCTGGACAAAACATATAGTCGGTAAAAAATACATACTTCGTTCAGCGCACTCGGTAGCAATTTCCTTGACATCATTAATCGGCATGTCTCCTCTTATCAGGTTGAATATTTCGGCAGTCCGGTCGGTGTCGTACACCCCATCGTCCGAAGCGATCTCACTTTTCTCCAACACACATCGAAGGAAACACTGAAAATATCTTTAGTAAGTAGGTAACTATCTTTAGGTTTTCAGCATAATATATCGATTTTTGCTAGTTAAGTATAATTAATAGTGACCGACCAAACTTTCGGTTTCGGTTTCGGTTTCGGCCAGTTTTGGCCAAAAAATCGAGTTTCGGCCATAGTTTCGGTTTCGGCCAAAATATAGCCGAAACTTTCGGCCCCGCCGAAACTCGTACGTTCGTGAAATGTCGTGCGTCTTACGGTAAACTTCGCAGCTATAGTCCGCGCGGAACTAGTTGGCCGCGCCTTAGGTATGACAAGCAACATGGTATAGACAAGCAACTCGCCCCCTCACCCCTGTCCCTACCTACTATTTATGTTTAAAATATTGTGAACACGTATTATACCTAAGGGACTCATGAACTGAAAGTTAGTTTAGCTTACTTAATTCAACTTCCAAGGGTAAGTCTTGTATATCATGTCATAAAAATATATGTGTTACGTATGTTAATGATTGTTTTATTTTTAACACACCCTAACTCTCTGTTTAAACTATAATATATTATAATGTAAAATACTTGGAGCACTACTATACTGTGATAATAAATGAAAAAAAAATGAAAAAAATCATTAAAATAATCAAAATTTTTAAATGTTTCCATAAGTTTTGGTTTCGGCCGAAACTAGGAATAAGGCCGAAAGTTCGGTTTCGGTTTCGGCTAAAAAATCAGTTTCGGTCGGACACTAATAATTAATTAGGACATTAGGTATAAGTTGATTTTCTGACAAGAAAAAATGATCTATGACGTGTCGTATGGAGCTGGAGCTGGAATTCGGTTCGGAGAGTAAAAGTAAACACATCTAGACATATTTTGTAAAAATAACAGTTTATTTCATACACCTGAGTGAGTTGTACTCGCGTACGAAGGGATCCTCCGTACCGCTATTAGAGATTATTATTGATTTGGGCCAGAAAAGTCCAAAAAATCACGTTTGTTGTATAATGTGTATTGTATAGCCCCCCATAAATAATATTTATTTAACTTTATTTTTAGTATTTGTTATTATAGCAACTGCAACAAGCAAGCAATTTGCAACAGAAATACACAATCTGTAATTTCAGAAGTCTAGCTTTAGCGGTTCTTTTTTAGATTCATCCAGACGGACGTCTTAGTAATACGGTCTCGTTATTACCCTTTAGGTACGTGGGGAGTTTCAAAAAAATAATACAACAGATAAAAATCGGCCAAAAATAATAACTTTCACATTAGGCGGTTTTACGATTTTAGTTATAATAGTATAATATTACTAAATTTTTTAAATATCATATTTTTTTCGTGACTAATAGACTATTTACTAGTAAAAAATTCAAAAATATGTGAGTTAGTATCAAATTTGTGTCCGTTTTGTTACCATAATCAAGTTGAATAGAAATAAAACTATAATATATTTTGAGACTCTGGCGTATTTATTGAAATAATACAGCCCCCTGAGTCAAGACGAATTCGTAATCGCTTCGTTATAGAATCGCCGATCAAAATGTATGAAATTGACATAAGACGAGTCGAACGTCAACGTCATATTAACGAACGCTTATGTCAAATCCATACATTTTCATCGGCGATTCTATAACGAAGCGATTACGAATTCGTCTTGACTCAGGGGGCTGTTCTTTTACGTTATTTACATAAAAAATTAAGACACTGCACATTTTAAAACAGATTAGAAAATCCTATTTCTATTTCGGGTTCCAAAACTACATCCATTTTCTATAGTATTTTCTCAAAAATTGAGCTGTTTAAAATCTGAATGCAATTAAAAACGCTAAATATTAATTGTTTTAGCTAGACACGAGACATATCTCATAAGATAGAAATTTACGGCAAAATCTTAAAAATACCTTAAATAAATTCAGGGACAGTAACAAAACCGACATTAACAAAATTTTAAGGCATAGTGTACAAGACTTAGAATTCAATATTATATTAAAATTAGTAATTATTTTTTTCGTAACTCCACTTGTATATTCTAGCTTCTGCCTCAGCTGGATTCAGTTCCGATATGTTTTTCTATTTTTATTTAATCTTCGTAAAATTTTCCTTCATTTACTCTGGATTTTAATTTTTTAACCTCTCCTTATACCTATTTGTAAAACAAAAATTTTAAACAAACTATCAGCTATCTTTAACTTTACAAAAATTGTATTTAATTGAAACTTCTTAGATCATTTATCACCATGCAAATCCACAGTGTATGACTAGCTTTGTGCTTTCGGTTTTGTTACTTTGCCGGTCCGTCTATATGTTACCCTGTAAGCAGTAACAAAACCGAAGTAACATAATGCGTCTACCTTACACTTAAAGTTACATGTAAAACTTTTTCTGTTTTACACTGAATCAAACTACACACACTTACTTTTAGTTCAAAAATCAGTCTATCTTTACAAACTATTATGTTACAAATAAAGATAGTAAAAAGTATCAAACAGTCGCGTCGTAACAAACCTGACCATCAATTTTGGTCCATTCCAACTGGTTACACATTTCTTTGCACCACCGCAAAAATTACTCAGCCAAGCCGTATTAAAATGGCCTATCGTACTGAATATTAATTTCGCCATAAACAAAACACAAAAAATATATTTGTTATCATGAAAAAATTATGGTAACAAAACTGGAATGTCCGGAAATAGCATATTCCGGGGACAACAGATAACTGTAAATTTAAATGGATTAAAGTAGTCTTACGCTTTAAATTGAGCATTAAAAGTAAAGAACATGGTTCATTTAGCAAAAAAACAATTGAATGTGTCAAGTAGTTCCAAAAAATTTTAATTTAATTCAGTCCGAAGTTTTAAATTGTTACTGGGGACACTAGAAAAAGAGGGGCTTGTTATAATTATTATATCACCATAATTTCTTTTTTCTTTCTATTTGAATTAAGTTTTTAATTAACCAAAATAAAGTACAAATAGACACTCTTTCAAATACTTTATAAATAAATACCAATAATGGTCAAAGTTTTTAGTAAAATAAATATTAAAATGAAGGACATGCCAAAATGGCTGTTGTATTATTTTTTTGAAACTCCCCACGTAATGCTGAAAATGAATTTTAAATTATCCAGCTAATTTTAGTGTTGTATTGGCTAATTGTAGTGTTTGGTTAATTCGTGGAAGTCCAGGGAAGTTTTATATTAGGAGGGAAGTTAGTGTAGGGAAGGTAATTATTGATTAGGTAACTAATTATTTTAAAAATAATTCATTTAATTTGTATACCAACCTTAGGAGTTTTATCAGTTTCATCCGGAAAACTGCCACTGGAATTGAGGGACTGTAAATATGCTATAAAAATAATATAATCAAATATTAAAATTAACTTATGTTGTTCATATTATTATTATTTATTATCATTCATGTATTCTGAATAAAGGCCGTAATGATAAAGAATGGTTATTTTTAGTACTTATTTAACCTAAAAAGTTTTAGTAGGAAAAAAAATTAAATTAAAACTTCTACGTAGTGACGTGCGACAATGCTTAACTTATAACCGACTTCCAAAAGAGGTTACATAGTTCGGTTGCGGATATTTTTTGCTATTAGAAACCAGTCGTGGTTGACTATTATTAGTTGACTAGCTGTTGCCCGCGACTTCGTCCGCGTTAACATAGTATAATAACAAAGATGGATAGTTTTCCCCTATTTGTGGTACCTTATTTGTATAAATAACAAAGGGTAAAAACAGGACCCTATTTAAGCAAATGTCAAACGCAAACGTTAATAAACTTTCATGTTTCTAACTTAAGAAATGACGGAGTTTCATCCAAACTTTCAACCCTAATTCCACCCCCTTGGGGCTAGAATTTCCAGAAACGCTTAAATACGTATCCATTCATTTTTAATCAGTAGCCCAAAAATAAAGTTTCATGTTTCTAACTCAAGAAATGACGGTCTTTCATTGAAACTTTCAACACCTATTCCACCCTTTTAGGGTTGGGTTTTCCAGAAATGCTTAAATAAGTATCTTTTTGTTTTTAAAAGTAGCCGGCCTAGAATGAAGCTTCATGTCTCTAACTCAAGAAATTACGGACTTTTATTGAAACTTTCTACCCCAACAATTTCACCCCCTTGGGGGTAGAATTTCTAGAAAATAATCAGTAGCCTAAAAATAATGTTTCAATATGTTTCTATCTCAAGAAATGACGGACTTTCATTCAAACTTTCAACCCCAATTTCACCCCCTTGGGGGGTAGACAAGGTTACTAAATTAAATAACTATTTACCTACCAATATACAAAAAAATCAGCTGATTAGGGTTTCGTTTTAGGGTACATACCAGTAGTCAACCAAGTTTTGTTGATTACAGAACCCTAAAACGGAACCCTAACCAGCAGATTTTTTTATATTGGTAGGTTAATAGTTATTTAATTTAAGGGTAACCTCGTCCTACAAATAAAACAATCCATATTTTAGGACCATCAAGTCAAAGTATGAAATCCTTTCTATCTCTGTTAGCCTACCTACCAGTTACCACTTTCGAGATTTTTCGAAAATAAAAATGATGTTCGTCATATCAAAATGTAGCTACTCACAAAAAATTAGCTTGTTAGTAATCACAAAAAAAAATGTTCTAGGGCACCCGTACTATCTGTTTCTTCCCTCCTAAAAGATGATGTTATATAGCCTATAATTATATAGGCTATATAACATCCCATTTATCGAGGAAGGCTATTATATAGGCTATTAAGCCTATATAATAGCCTTCCTCGATAAATGGGCTATCTAACACTGAAAGAATTTTTCAAACCGGACCAGAATCGGACCAGTAGTTCCTGAGATAAGCGCGTTCAAACAAACAAACAAACTCTTCAGAATTATAATATTAGTAAACATAAAGATTAAGAAAACTTATGCAAAAATCTCATAATTGATATAAAAAGGTAACTATTGGTTTTAAATACTAACTCATCTCAATACGGAAGGTGTCGTTGCAGTCGGTCATAATTTGCATAAGATCGAAGTCTTCTTTCACGCTTTTATTTTCTGGAGATTTCTTCTTATCATCTCCCGAACTTTTGTCCTTGTTTTCACATATTGAGGTAGAGAACAGTAGACCGACTGCCAACGTTAAAAATAATATGATTTTCATCGTGCTACACTTTTATTTCTCATGTTTAGGATTGATTTTGAGTTTATATAGAGCGTTTGGAAGTTGGAACAGATCTGTAGAGCCAGATATTTTCAAACTTTTATTAGATTCATCGAAATTAATACGCAATTAAAATATATTATGCTGATATTAACTTAATATGAACACTTTATCTCTACAACGTCAATCAATGTCAAGCTGTTACATTAGTTATGCAGTTAAGATACATTAGTGATAAGATGACTGTGTCGTATGGACGCCAGAATACAACAATACAAACGAATATAATAATTAATAACCTACCTATATATTATAGTGAGTATAAACTATAAAATTATTATTTACTCACTGCATTTAAGTAGGTAGGTTCCAAATAAGTTTGAGATGAAATTGACCATCATTATCAGCCTCCAATTTGCGTGTGTAGTGACATTACCCATGCCTAAAGTAATTGTATTAATTATTATACTGTGATAGTACATAATAAGCACCAATGACCTACTCATTATGTATTTAAAGACTTCAATTTATGCAATAGACTGTAATTTGCCTAACCATTGTGACTAATTGTAGTTACTAGTTAATATTATCTATAAGTACGTCCCGCGTTGCAGACGCTCCCGCTTCGCAGCCGAAGCCAAGCTCTTTACCCAAGAGCCAGCGACTGTATAATGTATATCATTTGGTTGGTCAAAACGATGTAAAGTTTCAGAACCAGTCGACGTAAGAAGTAAACGTGAGTACGACCGATACATTTCAGGGCCTTTAGTAATTTTGTAAGAAATAAATAATAAAAGTTACAAAAAAAATATTACCTTATTATAAATTCATAACGCATCGTGACATGTTATGGCGCTTGCAATGGTTCTAGAATCCAGTAAGTATGTAAATTTTCTATGTAAAAAATGTAGCAGCTGATACGTAAATTATGAAAATTTACATTTTGAAGATGTACTTGTAAGGTAAGTAGGCCTTGTACGATCGTTAACATTTGCGTTAGAACGATAGACACATATGCTTACATGCACATGCGTATGGAGTCTAGTTTGTTTAAGATTAAATAAAATGAGAAATTCAATTATATTTTTTTACTGTTTATGTTCCATACTGGCGATTCCTATATTGAACAGTACAAAACTGGTAACAACAAGTTGATTTTTGTAAAGTGGTATATTTTCGTTTAGTACGCACTGAACTTTAGTATTTGATTAACGATAGGTTTTTAAGGCCCGTATAAATAGTCAGTACTTAAGATGCGACCCGGTCTCAAGACGCGGTTCGGCTCTGTGATCGAACCGTATCTTGAGACCGAGATGCATCTCGAATACTGACTATTTATACGGGCCTAAATTTTATTTTAATTATTTTTTTGTAAATTATTCTTAATTATTTTACTTGTATAAGTAAAATAATAAAGTATAATTTTGCTGTAAAATATAATAACACAATAATTACACAATATAACTAATATATTTTTTTGTAGATCACAATACCGAAGAAGAAGCAGCCATGACGTCCCCCGAAGAAGAGTATCTCAACATCTTTAAAAGCCTACCGTACTTCGTCCGTTATGTTACGAATCTTTTGCACGAGAAACCGGAAATTTTGGAAAAAAACGATTCAACCATTTTTGTGGATGATAAGTCCGATTGAATGTCCTTGCATAAAATGACCATAAATGTCTTCCCTAATAAAATATGATTTTACAATAAAAAAGTAATTTTGATTACGAATGTTCCCTTATTTACGCAGTATAACTGACGACTACAGGGAGAGTCAACATACATAGTACATGTCTTATAGTCTAAGAAAATTAGTTTCAAAATCGTCGATCAGACCAAATAATTCATGAAGTTCTAAAAGTTGGTACAGTTATTTCTAAATGTGTCCAGATGGATATACTAAAAGCCCCCGAGGGAGGAACACATGCTGGTGGTGGGGGAGGGGGGGGGGAAGGTCTCTTTTTCAAGGTTTTTGCTTATGACTCGAAAATTATTTATTGTATCTCGGCTTCTCGAAGGTTTGCTGGCCGTATTGGTCCGGAAAAATAATTAACATAACATATTTTGGATTCCTAATTTAGGAACTGAACGTAGTAATTGCTGGCTTAAAATTCTAAATAAATGTAAGTGATTTATAACATGTATTTGATTTTCAAACGCTAAGTACGTACCTAAGGTAGATATAGCAGTTAGCATCCAAACAAGTTTTAAACATATTAAAATATCATAAATTAAACGTAAACCTACGAGTATCCATACTAATATTATAAATGCGAAAGTGTGTGTGTGTGTGTGTGTGTCTGTCTGTCTGTCTGTCTGTCTGTCTGTCTGTCTGTCTGTCTGTCTGTCTGTCTGTCTGTCTGTCTGTCTGTCTGTCTGTCTGTCTGTCTGTCTGTCTGTCTGTCTGTCTGTCTGTCTGTCTGTCTGTCTGTCTGTCTGTCTGTCTGTCTGTCTGTCTGTCTGTCTGTCTGTCTGTCTGTCTGTCTGTCTGTCTGTCTGTCTGTCTGTCTGTCTGTCTGTCTGTCTGTCTGTCTGTCTGTCTGTCTGTCTGTCTGTCTGTCTGTCTGTCTGTCTGTCTGTCTGTCTGTCTGTCTGTCTGTCTGTCTGTCTGTCTGTCTGTCTGTCTGTCTGTCTGTCTGTCTGTCTGTCTGTCTGTCTGTCTGTCTGTCTGTCTGTCTGTCTGTCTGTCTGTCTGTCTGTCTGTCTGTCTGTCTGTCTGTCTGTCTGTCTGTCTGTCTGTCTGTCTGTCTGTCTGTCTGTCTGTCTGTCTGTCTGTCTGTCTGTCTGTCTGTCTGTCTGTCTGTCTGTCTGTCTGTCTGTCTGTCTGTCTGTCTGTCTGTCTGTCTGTCTGTCTGTCTGTCTGTCTGTCTGTCTGTCTGTCTGTCTGTCTGTCTGTCTGTCTGTCTGTCTGTCTGTCTGTCTGTCTGTCTGTCTGTCTGTCTGTCTGTCTGTCTGTCTGTCTGTCTGTCTGTCTGTCTGTCTGTCTGTCTGTCTGTCTGTCTGTCTGTCTGTCTGTCTGTCTGTCTGTCTGTCTGTCTGTCTGTCTGTCTGTCTGTCTGTCTGTCTGTCTGTCTGTCTGTCTGTCTGTCTGTCTGTCTGTCTGTCTGTCTGTCTGTCTGTCTGTCTGTCTGTCTGTCTGTCTGTCTGTCTGTCTGTCTGTCTGTCTGTCTGTCTGTCTGTCTGTCTGTCTGTCTGTCTGTCTGTCTGTCTGTCTGTCTGTCTGTCTGTCTGTCTGTCTGTCTGTCTGTCTGTCTGTCTGTCTGTCTGTCTGTCTGTCTGTCTGTCTGTCTGTCTGTCTGTCTGTCTGTCTGTCTGTCTGTCTGTCTGTCTGTCTGTCTGTCTGTCTGTCTGTCTGTCTGTCTGTCTGTCTGTCTGTCTGTCTGTCTGTCTGTCTGTCTGTCTGTCTGTCTGTCTGTCTGTCTGTCTGTCTGTCTGTCTGTCTGTCTGTCTGTCTGTCTGTCTGTCTGTCTGTCTGTCTGTCTGTCTGTCTGTCTGTCTGTCTGTCTGTCTGTCTGTCTGTCTGTCTGTCTGTCTGTCTGTCTGTCTGTCTGTCTGTCTGTCTGTCTGTCTGTCTGTCTGTCTGTCTGTCTGTCTGTCTGTCTGTCTGTCTGTCTGTCTGTCTGTCTGTCTGTCTGTCTGTCTGTCTGTCTGTCTGTCTGTCTGTCTGTCTGTCTGTCTGTCTGTCTGTCTGTCTGTCTGTCTGTCTGTCTGTCTGTCTGTCTGTCTGTCTGTCTGTCTGTCTGTCTGTCTGTCTGTCTGTCTGTCTGTCTGTCTGTCTGTCTGTCTGTCTGTCTGTCTGTCTGTCTGTCTGTCTGTCTGTCTGTCTGTCTGTCTGTCTGTCTGTCTGTCTGTCTGTCTGTCTGTCTGTCTGTCTGTCTGTCTGTCTGTCTGTCTGTCTGTCTGTCTGTCTGTCTGTCTGTCTGTCTGTCTGTCTGTCTGTCTGTCTGTCTGTCTGTCTGTCTGTCTGTCTGTCTGTCTGTCTGTCTGTCTGTCTGTCTGTCTGTCTGTCTGTCTGTCTGTCTGTCTGTCTGGTTCCCGTACAATAAACTTTTATGATTTGCGCGTAAACTATTCAATCGATTTTGCTGAAATTTGGTACGGAGATAGTTTGAATCCCGAGAAAGGACATAGGATACTTTTTGTCCCGGAAAAATGTACGGTTCCCTTACAATAAACTTTTATGATTTGCGCGTAAACTATTCAATCGATTTTGATGAAATTTGGTATGGAGATACTTTAAGTCTCTAGAAAGGACATAGAATACTTTTGGTCCCGGAAAAATGTACGGTTCCTGTACAATAAACTTTTATGATTTGCGCCTAAACTGTTCAATCGATTTTGATGAAATTTGGTATGGAGATACTTTAAGTACCGAGACAGGACATAGAATACTTTTTATCCCGGAGAAATGTACGGTTTCCGCACAATAAACTTTTAAGATTTGCGCGTAAACTATTCAATCGATTTTGATGAAATTTGCTACGGAGATACTTTGAGTCTCGAGATGGGACATATAACACTTTTTGTCCCGGAAAAAAAAGGATATAGGATACTTTTTGTCTCGGAAAAATGTACGGTTTCCGCACAATAAACTTTTATATATTTTTATTTAACTATTCAATCGATTTTGATGAAATTTGACACGGAGGTACTTTGAGTCTCGAGAAAGGACATAGAATACTTTTTGTCCCGGAAAAATAAACGGTTCCCGTACAATAAACTTTTATGATTTGCGCGTAAACTATTCAATCGATTTTGATGAAATTTAATAATTATGAAGATTCTTTGAGTCCCAAGAAAGGACATAAGATATTTTTTTCCCGGAAAAATGTAGGGTTCCCGCACAACGAACTTTTATAAGTTGCGCGTAAACTATTCATTCGATGTTGATTAAATTGGGTACATATTTTAGTCCTGAGAAAGGACATAAAATAATATTCATCTCGAAAAAATGTATGGTTCCCAATCAAAAGATTTACGGTCTTACCACAAAAAACTAAACATCGATTGAACAGTTGTTTAGAGACTATTTTGTAGGTACTGAATTTTTTTGTAATCAACTGTTCAACAGGTGTTTGAATCTTTTGGTGTAAGACCGTATAGGTTTACGCGTAAACTGTACAATCGATTGTAATTATCTATAAACAGAATAAAATCATAGGAAAGTCAATTCTGTACATAACCTAAACATACAGTTTTCGACTGTCATATTTTGATTAATATGCGTGGGACTTTATCGTATGCCCGTACTTGGGGGGGGGGCTGTGCCCCCCCAAACCCCCCCCCCCCTCCTGGGTTTCTTGCTTACATCAAAATGGTATCGCGTCGTTAGTGTTGAGTTTTAATTCTCCTTTTTAGGAACAAACTTATTAATTAAAAGTGAATTTATTCCAACCTAAACTAAACATACAGTTTTCGAGTGTCATTTGATTTTGCCCTCGGCCCGTACTTGGTTGGGCTGCGCCCCCCCAAACCCCCCCCTCCTGGGTTTCTTGCTTACATCAAAATGGTATCGCGTCGTTAGTGTTGAGTTTTAATTCTCCTTTTTAGGAACAAACTTATTAATTAAAAGTGAATTTATTCCAAACTAAACATACAGTTTTCGAGTGTCATTTGATTTTGTCCTCGGCCCGTACTTGGGGGGGCTGCGCCCCCCCAAACCCCCCCCTCCTGGGTTCCTTGCTTACATCAAAATGGTATCGCGTCGTTAGTATTGAGTTTAAATTCTCCTTTTTAGGAACAAACTTATTAATTATTAAAAGTGAATTTATTCCAACCTAAACTAAACACAGTTTTCGAGTGTCATTTGATTTTGCCCTCGGCCCGTACTTGGGGGGGCTGCGCCCCCCCAAACCCCCCCCCCCCTTCTGGGTTTCTTGCTTACATCAAAATGGTATCGCGTCGTTAGTGTTGAGTTTTAATTCTCCTTTTTAGGAACAAACTTATTAATTAAAAGTGAATTTATTCCAACCTAAACTAAACATACAGTTTTCGAGTGTCATTTGATTTTGCCCTCGGCCCGTACTTGGGGGGGCTGCGCCCCCCAAACCATCCCCCCTCCTGGGTTTCTTGCTTACATCAAAATGGTATCGCGTCGTTAGTGTTGAGTTTTAATTCTCCTTTTTAGGAACAAACTTATTAATTAAAAGTGAATTTATTCCAACCTAAACTAAACATACAGTTTTCGAGTGTCATTTGATTTTGCCCTCGGCCCGTACTTGGGGGGGCGCAGCCCCCCCAAACCCCCCCCCCTCCTGGGTTTCTTGCTTACATCAAAATGGTATCGCGTTGTTAGTGTTGAGTTTTAATTCTCCTTTTTAGGAACAAACTTATTAATTAAAAGTGAATTTATTCCAAACTAAACATACAGTTTTCGAGTGTCATTTGATTTTGTCCTCGGCCCGTACTTGGGGGGGCTGCGCCCCCCCAAACCCCCCCCCTCCTGGGTTCCTTGCTTACATCAAAATGGTATCGCGTCGTTAGTATTGAGTTTAATTTCTCCTTTTTAGGAACAAACTTATTAATTATTAAAAGTGAATTTATTCCAACCTAAACTAAACATACAGTTTTCGAGTGTCATTTGATTTTGCCCTCGGCCCGTACTTGGGGGGGCTGCGCCCCCCCAAACCCCCCCCTTCTGGGTTTCTTGCTTACATCAAAATGGTATCGCGTCGTTAGTGTTGAGTTTTAATTCTCCTTTTTAGGAACAAACTTATTAATTAAAAGTGAATTTATTCCAACCTAAACTAAACATACAGTTTTCGAGTGTCATTTGATTTTGCCCTCGGCCCGTACTTGGGAGGGCTGCGCCCCCCCAAACCCCCCCCTCCTGGGTTTCTTGCTTACATCAAAATGGTATCGCGTCGTTAGTGTTGAGTTTTAATTCTCCTTTTTAGGAACAAACTTATTAATTAAAAGTGAATTTATTCCAAACTAAACATACAGTTTTCGAGTGTCATTTGATTTTGTCCTCGGCCCGTACTTTGGGGGGGCGCAGCCCCCCCAAACCCCCCCCTCCTGGGTTCCTTGCTTACATCAAAATGGTATCGCGTCGTTAGTATTGAGTTTTAATTCTCCTTTTTAGGAACAAACTTATTAATTATTAAAAGTGAATTTATTCCAACCTAAACTAAACATACAGTTTTCGAGTGTCATTTGATTTTGCCCTCGGCCCGTACTTGGGGGGGCTGCGCCCCCCCAAACCCCCCTCCCCTCCTGGGTTTCTTGCTTACATCAAAATGGTATCGCGTCGTTAGTGTTGAGTTTTAATTCTCCTTTTTAGGAACAAACTTATTAATTAAAAGTGAATTTATTCCAACCTAAACTAAACATACAGTTTTCGAGTGTCATTTGATTTTGCCCTCGGCCCGTACTTAGGGGGGGCTGCGCCCCCCCAAACCCCCCCCCTTGGTTCCTTGCTTACATCAAAATGGTATCGCGTCGTTAGTATTGAGTTTTAATTCTCCTTTTTAGGAACAAACTTATTAATTAAAAGTGAATTTATTCCAACCTAAACTAAACACAGTTTTCGAGTGTCATTCGATTAATATGCGGGGAACTTTGCCCTCGGCCCGTACATAAAAAGGCAAAATTTATCCATTTCCGTTATTATACAATGTTAACGCGGACGAAGTCGCGGGCAACAGCTAGTTATAAATAAACCTAAGAGATATTTGGTCGCTGTTAAGGTGACGCCTTGATAATTTGGCTGTAGCGATGTCCATTTTTCTCAGCAATGACTAAAGCTAAGAAATTAAAGTTCACTGTCAGGTATTCATCATGTCTTTGTCTTTGAATTACCCATAGCATAACACGATTGGTCAACTTTTATAACACAGAATATTCAATCAAAAAGACCTCTGTAAAAAAAGGGATTCCTATTTTGCCAACAGAGGAGAGTGATATAAGCTTCCAAAATTTGTACATAAATTGGTTCTAATATACACTTTAATTTGTCCATAGCTTATATAAAATTTATTTATGGTTTTTAAATTACGCGACAAAAACTATTTTGTCGCTACGCCCTTTCAATTTTTTGCTGTTCCATTGCTTGTTTTCTATGAGATGCCGGGCCAGCCTCGCATAGAAAACAAGCAATCTCAAACACATCCAACACGGTTTTTTACTTCAACATGGCGTCACCTTAAGCATTTGTGTTCTAACCCACAAACAGATTTTTTGTTTAATTATGAATGCAGTATCAACAAACCTAAAGAACATAGAGCTGCATTCATAACTAAACTCAATGCGTAATTTTTGGTGGGATAATACACAAATGCGTCCAACGCGTCAATTTCCTTGCTTGTTAGTTATAACTTATGTCAGGGAGCTGCTGGGACCAAGCAGATTATCATTCACTTAGCTTTAAGTACTCTGCAGTCTGCATAATTATTTTTAATTTTTAATATAACAACAGATTTTTGACGAATTGGTCTCTACGTTAATAATTATTTTTATAACGATTATTCTTTACTTTTTAGGGTTCCGTACCCAAAGGGTAAAAACGGGACCCTATTACTAAGACTTCGTTGTCTGTCTGTCTGTCTGTCTCCAGGCTGTAACTCAAGAACTGTACTAGCTAGAGACTTGATATTTTCACAGATTATGTATATCTGTTGCCGCTATAACAACAAATACTAAAAATAAAATAAATATTTAAGGGGGGCTCCCATACAACAAACGTGATTTTTTTTGCCTTTTTTGCTCTACTTATATCAAAAATGGCAACATGTAGGTACTTGAAATTTTCACAAAATCCTTAGTTATATTATGTGTACTTTAATTTTTAATAATAATATTAAAATAAAATAAAAAAATAAGGGGGCTCCCATACAAAAACACAATTTATGGCCTAATTTTGCTCTATAATGGTACGGAACCCTTCGTGCGCGATTCCGACTCGCACTTGGCCGATTTTTTCTCTTTTCATACATTTACCTATATGTCTAATGTCTATGTACCTATTTAACAATTAATACAACCGGAAACGCTATGTAAAGAGACAATGACTTCCTTTTTCGTAGAGATGTTAAAAAATGGAGGAAGTTAATAATTAGCGCCAATACATTCTAGTGTTTCTATGTTTCTATATATTAATGTGTTAGGTGCCAAGTTATTTAGTTTCTAAAAATGAGTCGCCTAATATTGATAGCTCTACTTTGCATCCACGCCTTGGTACCTAGAGTATTCACTCAAGATCCATATCAGGACATCGCAAACCGGGATCTGAAGAAAATCAAAACCAACATAGAGAATTATATGAAAATGACGAGTAACTTGGAACAGATGAAACGGTACTACAACAAACATAGCAAAGGCCAGGAAAATATCACGGATTCAGAAGATCACGCAGTTGTTTCGGAGTCTGATAGAGTGAAGCGACAAATACCGGGAGCCGGAGGCACAGAAGTCATGATAGGAACCTTTCAGGCTATGGTGAGACCCATGGGAAGTGGAAATTTCTTTGAGAATATCAAAACATCTGAAGATACAACAAATTCTTCCGTAGCAGAACTAGCAGATAATAATAAATAATTAATAGTAATACGTAACAAACTAAGTACATATTGACTATTTTATTTATTTAACCATAATTTATTGTTTTGATTAATTATCTTAGCTGTTTGCTGTATATTTACATTTTACTTGATAAATAAAATAAAACTATCAACTATGTGAGTTATTGAAATCATTTTTATGTTAGTGGTTAGTGAAAGAGGGCCTAACTTCCAACACGTTTTTATTGTTCATATTATTATAGTAAATAATTATTTTTAGTATTTTACTTTTAGTTACATACACTTATATATTTATATTATTTACATTCGTAATAAATAACAGCAAACAAAAAAATCATCGAATTAGTCCAGTACATGACAGATTCTAGTTATAAAAATTTTCTAAGGTACTCGTATTATATAAACGTGAAACATGTAGATAAATACTCGTATATTCCCCCTGTTCCTGTTGATACTAAGGGTTACTTTTATCGTAAATCAATAATAAAATAAATAATTATTATAAAACTGTAGGTTTATTCAAAGTTGCTGTAGTTGCACAAAAATGTAATTTGTTAAAAGCATGCCCGAGTCATTATTATTATAAAAGTTAGAAGCTTGCACTTAATAATTTCTGTTGATCTGATTGATATACATACTTTTTAATTTACGCTATGTTGTAAGAATTTTCATTTCAATATTTTTATCGATCAATGAAACCAAATCTATAACAAACTTTGAATATCATTTCAATAGCGTTCCGTTATAAATAAGCGATATAATGGGGGAGAACCTTCGAGACAGTGCTCTAGGCATGGTGTTCCGAATGTCACGAGTGTTCGGAGTGGCTCCTGTTACCCTCTCCCGATCCAACGTGCATCTCTCACGACGGCTGATGATGTACAGCATTCTGTTTTTCACGATCATAAGTTAGTAAGGATTTATTCTTAATATTGAGGGCCGGTTTCACTATCTCTTAACAAGTTAAGCTTATCTTAACCAGGAGTTGAGTCGCTACTTACTTTCCCAAATTAGAGGCAAAACTTTCAGATGTCTAAAAACATCTAAAAATGAAACATGTCCTTTATTCATAAGTAATTATTTTGTTATTTATGATAGTCTCTTTTCTAGCTTCTAATCAGTTATTACTTTTAGATATCTCGATATTAGTGGGTGTAGCATTTGACTTCGAAGCAACTCCACGACGTAGAATCAGAGTGCGGGGTAACTCTACTGCCATCGTGTGGGTCGGTAGCGTGATAATCATAATGCTGATTAGTGCAGTTGGAGTGTATTTGGCACCAAGCCGTATTAAATGTATAAATAAAGTACTGGCTTCTGTTAATAAGGTATTTATCAACCCTCATTAAATATTTAGCAACCCCTGTATAACAAAAATATTTATAGTCTGGACAATTTAAGGTGGCACCAGCGGTTATTGATTGCATTCTGTTAAATTAAGAATAAAGTTGGATTCTTATAAAGAAATATACTATTATAATATTTTCATCGGAAAACGTCTTGGTTACCTCTTCGTATGATAATCTTCAACTACTTTTTGAAGTGATAACTGATAATATATATTTAGACTGTGTTCACATCATGTATGCAAAATACGATATCATCCGACTAGAAATATCTGTCACTTCATTGTCAATCGCGATTTGTATATCTAATGCCGCGGCCGCATATGCGTGGTGATTCGCGCTAAAACCGATACTATTGGACGATCTGCGTGTAGGTATCATCCAATAGTATCGTCTCGTCGCACGAAGCTTCGGACGATACACGCAGATGCGGCCGGGACGTTAGAAAATGACAAGTTTTTTGACAGGGAGTCGACCGCTACAGACAGAATTCCGCGATTTGAGAAGCGATTGTTATGATATTAAAGTTTTTTTTATGTTTTATTATTAGTAGTAGACTTGTGTACGGTCTAATAACAGGACTCATAAACATAATATTATTATTAGTGGTGGTCCAATTTTATCATTATTTTCATGCAGATGAAAAGAAAAATAGAAGATCATAAATTGTGTAACAAAAATATTAATTTGGATAAAACATTACGATGGAGTTTTATTTTTTTAAATGCATATAACATTGGGCTCATACTTGGTGATATCTATGAATACATAGAGGACACAATAGAAGAAGACAGAGAAGGTACAGATTTGGCTTATTTCACTAAGTGGCAACTAAGTACTAAATTCATTAATGTAGCTTTAATACTTGGTAGTTAAATTGTTTGTCAAGATCTACCGCTTAATATTATAATTATTACTAATATAAAGAAGAAAGCCCGATAAAATAACATTAAAAAATATATATTTACCGACTTTGGTGTAATTGGCTCTTAGGTATATTTGGTTATGTTGTTTCAGTAAAAGTGTTAATATTGTACACGGGATTCTACTATGAGTATTTCTGTTTCACGTTATTTGAGTATCAGTTCATAGCCGTAGCGACAGAAGTTCTGACTGTGCTGACGATGATCACCAACGGACTGGAGGAATTACTAAACACCGAGAGTGGAAATCGTTAGTAGGATTTTTTTTGATCGACTGAAATAGGCTTGATGACTATTTTTTTTTCTTATTGGTAATTGAAAGACCCTTAAAAAATAGGAACATCGCTGAAAGAATGACTCTGATAGCTTAAAAATTCACCAAGATATGACAATTCAAACATCTCATAAAATAGACCTGCCCGAAACGCTCCATACAAAGTGCTACGAAAGACTGACGTCACTCTTTCTTAGTTTGTACGTATCGGGAGAGAACTTTGTTCGATAGGTATATTAAATATTGCTTTTATGAAAGTGGTTTCATAACAAAAGTTGCTTATAATTGCATAAGTTATCGAATGGTATACAATTATTAAGAAATTTAGTTGAAAAAAAAATCGACTTGATTATCCAACTTTGAAGGCGCATAACAAAAAAAAAATACAAATGCTATCGAGCTGAAATTTTGGAAACACTTATTTTTTACCGTGATTTCTTTATTTTATTAACAAAATTCGCTAATCTTTGACCTTGTCATCATCCCTATTTATATTTACGATCTAGATTCTAGAATATGAACCTCCAGCACTCCGTCCGTTAATAATTTATTTCTTTGAAAATTTTCAGAAGAAAGAAGAATTTTTTTTCCTGTTAACAGAAATTATGTCCAAAAATGTGGAAATGTTATTAGTATCAATCGTTTGATAGACAACATGCCTGCAGGTGTATTGTTTGCAGGTACAAAAAATATGTTTTTTACATGTTTTCGAGTAGTAACTCAGGAAGTCAGGACCTAAAACATTTCTAAAATATTCGTCAAATTAAGGCTGTCACAGACAGCTATAATATATTATATTAACTAGCTGTCCCGGCAACGTTGTTTTGCCATTTAAAGTATATTTTCTACATCATCGTTGATAGTTGATACATATTTTACCCCCTCTTTTGTCCCCTAAGAGTGGTGGGGGCGGAAGAGAGAGAAGATATCTGCGAAAAGCACATTCAAATTGGATCAGTATTTTTCGTGTGATGCTGGAACAAACAAACATACAGACAGACAGAAAGAGTGACAGACAGACAGACAAAAAACTAACCACATTTTTGGCTTCTATAGCGATGTAGTGACAGAGGTGTAATTTCGGGTGTCATTTCATGTCTTTTATGTACAGAATTTTCATTTCTACAACAGATTGTCTTCCTCCCGCACGCACTTTCGTGACGCCCACTATCGTAATATTTTAATTTCGCCATAATTTCAAAACCGAACATCCAATTTTAATCATTCAAAGACCAAATATTATCTACATAAACTGTACTTAGTGATAAAATAATTTATTTTGATAAGGATTAATAGCGTGAGCAAAATATATGCGTTTAAATGTAGTCCAAAAAAAATTCAGTATTTTTAAATAAAAAAATGGTTATTGTGCCTCACTCGACATAGATAGGTATAGTGTGTCGCGGACTTTTTTGTAGATATTTATAAGGTCTACAATTACTTAGAACATTTTATGGTTCTATCTTTTATAGTTTAGGCAGCGTACGCAAAATAAGTAACTTTTCTGGCTGATTTTTTACACCTTGCGTCCGAAAAACCCAAATATCTTACGGAACCCTACTTTTTTCCAAAATAAAATGTAGCCTATGTTCAGCAGAAATAATGTAGGATTCCAATGGCAAAAGAATTTTTCAAATCGGTCCAGTAGTTTCGGAGCCTATTCGTCCCAAACAAACACACAAACAAACAAACAAAAAATCAAATCTTTCCTCTTTATAATAGTAGTGTAGATATACCGTACTAAACACACTGAGACCAGAAATATATATTATTATAGCTGAGTGTGTGGTCACGCGAAAATTGTATAGAAAATATATAGTAATACGCCTAGCTATAAATAAATATATTAATATATATTATAGCTAAGTCTGTGACGGCCTTTAATATGATATAGTGAGTGTGGCAAAGTGCACCACCCCGGCAATTGTGCCATAGATATAATTTATAGCTATAATTCTTTGGAGATTTGCGGGGTGGCGCGCTTTGCCACTCACTATTTATAATAGTTTTCGCATTTTGGCTCTGAGTAATTCCTATTTTTTATCTGATAACTGAAAAAAATCTGTTTCTTTTTAGAAAAATATCCAGAAAAGCGCGAAATAATAATACACGATTTGGCAAAAGCTTACGGAGACACTTGCGATCTCATACGAGATGTCAACAGTGGTTTTGGGTTGCAGCTCCTGTTGATACTGATGTGCTATTTCATTGAGCTGATTATCACACCATATTATTTAATGACAGCTTTGAGTACGTTCGGTCTTTGGATCCACTTAGTTTAAAAAAGCCTATGAAAAAAGCCTCGTGGGCTTGACTTTTAAAATAAAATTAGAAACTAACTTTATGACAAGTTTATTTTCCTCCGGCTACGTTAACTGTTTTAGTAACTGTATTTTTCTCTGGCTCGAATCCTTACGTAGATGCATCCCACGTAGATTTTGCAGTTATCGGTGTAATAACTTCTCCTTAGTTACATTGGTGCTTTGATATTACTTGTATGATGTTTTTAGCAATTCGTGATCGTGACACGTCGTACATCGTCCTGCAGGTGTTTTGGGTTCTGCACCACCTGACCACCATGTGCTATGTCGTCGAGCCTGCCTATCTAACGCAACTTGAGGTAGAAATGCAATAGATAAATTAGTACATGTTATGCAGTTTATATTCTATATAATCAAAGTTTATATTGTACTAGCTAGCTGATCCCGCGAACTTCATTTCGCTGTTCTTAGAAAGTCGATTAATGCATTATGCATAGGCCGGGCATGCAAAACAGATGGAGTGGAAATGATGAATACTATAAATAATATAGGTATATTATTGTATTATATAGAACATTATTTTTATGTATCATCAATACTTTTCGCAACGCAAGCGAAATATTTTTTAATTTTATGGGAAATTTTTGGCACTTTACATTTTTGCAATTTTCGGAAGGATCTCTAATATTTTTCAGAATATAACGTAGCTTATGTCCATCACAAGGAGTGTAGCTTTCCGGAAGTGAAAGAATTTTTAAAATCAGTTCAGTAGTTTTTGAGCCTATTCAATACAAACAAACCTTACCTCTTTATAATTAGTATATAGATAGATAATATTATATTGTATTGAGTCAACAGCATTTTCCTTATTGAAAAAGGGCTAAAACGCTCTACATAGTCTATGAATAAGGAGCATTTTCTTTATAACCAGTGCCATCTTAGAGTAAACCATAAAGTTAATATACCTAACGCAATAGAGAAACAAAGGCCTGAGCAAGCGAGATGTCACTATCAGTAACACTGCGTGGTAAAAAGAGACGTGTGATACATGACAGCAGCACTCTTTTTTTGACGTCCAGTCAGCCCGTATCAGCCCGTTGACAATTTAATCTCATAGAATTCATGTTCAATCATGCTTGTGTAAGTGTAGAGTTGAGTAGACATTATGAATAATGGCTAGATAATAAATATATAATATCCAGATTTATTACTTTGGCTGTAACATATAGGTACGTACACATACTTTTCACACAAATGAAAACCAATTTCGGTTTCGTTTGACAGCTCGAGTTTGTTGCTCTATTCCGCTAGGTATATTAACTTTATGGAGGAAACACAGTCCAGAAGCACTCTATCGTGCAGAAAATTCTAAAATCTAAACTAATAATACTCCGACAAGTTTATTAGAGCGTATGGCTTTTTGACGCAGGCGCATATTTAGGGTTAATGCAGTAAGAACCTTAGCTTACTTTTTTTGGGTAACTTTTTGATCGTGCCAGCCAATAATCTCATCTTGGCATAATTTTACATACACAGGCCCCTGACGAGTAATTTTGTTGTCAATATCACGCTTTAATTTTATTGAACAGTTTATGACAATTAGATTGAAGGCGCGCGATGTTCAATTTCAACTCCAGACGGTCAATACGTGATTACGATATTAGACGAGCAATAAAATTGCTCATCTAGGGGCTGGCTAATAATACTTGATAATATTTTAACAGATAGATAAAATAGAGTACCTGATCAGTCGTTACGTGAGGCAAGTGAAGCCGCACGAGGCGGTGTACTCCGAGCTCGAGATGTTCCGGCGGCAGCTCGCCTTCACCCGTCCCACTTACTCGCCTATGGGCGTCTGCACTCTGTCCAGACAATTCTGCGTTTCTGTAAGAGTCCTCAATAGTTCCTATAGGGTTTTTTCTGAAAATTGATAAATTTTGTGAGACGCATTTTTGGGCTCCTTAGAGCGGTTCTCGAGGGAACTTCTCTAAGCTCAAATATAACCAAATTTTCTAACTTTTTGGGACAATTTTGCAAATACTATGTCCCATTTGCGTCCAGTAAGATTTCGTTGGATTCCTTTCATTTCCCTATTAATAGTGCTTGTACAAATTAAACGACTACGTATTATTGCTAATAATGTCTTGTTGATTGGAAGTAAGTTTTTTAAGTGAGTATGAATATTGAATACTTACTTTCAAATCTTTCTGTTAAAGTTCTATAATTTTGTTATTATATATATTTTCGTATGTATTTGTTCCAGATGTTGGGTTGTGTTACCACGTACCTAGTTATCATCCTACAGTTTCGAGCTAACGAAGGCTAGACGTCCGCGCTTATGCTTACAATAATTATTATAATGAAAAATACCTACCAAGTGTTCTAGAATCTGGGGTTATAAGGGGTTATACAACGACACCGTTTTGAGACTCAAACGAAGGAATCGGAATGAAGCGTCCTGCTCTAACAAACGTGAAATGACGTTGTTTAGAGTAGGACGCGGCAGCGGCGAATCAGAAGATTCGGTCGTTTAAGTCGGTTTCGTTCTTTGTTGGCCCCCTAGACCGCAAGTTTTTGGGACTAATTGTAGCAGAAAATTAAAATAAAGTTCCCCCATTATTCGAATAGCATACCATATTTTTAATTAATAAAACCCTAATTTGACATTCCTTTTCGCTGTTTCTAGAACCTATATAAAATTATTTTTAACAAAAAATTAAAACCGACTTCCAAGGTAAAAACAAAAGTAATAATATGTATTCATAAAAATAATCTAAAAAGAATCAAATAATTCCTATTCCTTATTATAGTGCCGTCTTCAGACTTAGCCTAAACCTCAACTATTACCGACTTCAAAAGCATGAAGATTGAGTACAGAAATAGTTGAGGTTTAGGCTAAGTCTGAAGACGGCACTATAATAAGGAATAGGAATTATTTGATTCTTTTTAGATTATTTTTAAGAATATTACTTTTGTGTTTACCTTGGAAGTCGGTTTTTTTGTTAAAAAATAATAATTTTACCCTTTTTAGTTACCTATGAGAACACAAGGCTATATTATATAGCTTAAGGGCATCACACACGGCGAAGATACTATAATATTTCATGTTAAGATAAAATATGGTTTAATTAAGTGGTTAATAAAAGTAAGTAAAATTAAGTGGTTTGCGGGGTGCGAAGCGTGTTTGTCTCCTCTCGCTCATTCAAAACGTGGAAGAGCCATGCTTTAGCACGAATGGGCCGGCTCGACCGGAGAAATACCACAGGCTCACAGAAAATCGGCGTGAAACAGCGCTTGCGCTGTGTTTCGCCGAGTGAGTGAGTTTAGCGGAGGCCCAATCCCCTACCCTATTCCTACCGTCCCCTACCGTCCCCTTTTCCCTTCCCTCCCCTATTCCCTTCTCTTCCCTACCCTCTCCTACCCTATTACCATATCCCTTCTCAAGACGTTCTTCAGAAGAAATGCTTTCACACATATTTGTATTTCGCTTTTTATATCGTGTTTAATCAAATTATGAATGGTGAGAAAAGTGTCCTTTGACTTCTTAAAGTATATTTGAAACATTTTCGATGAAAGGTCTTCGTAAAGATGAAATTATTCTCCGTGGTCTATCATAAACTTTATATAATATGATTTTCTATCCAAATTGTTCGGCATTAGAATGTGCGGCAGAAATTTTCAAGTCATTTTCAAAGTCAGAATTATCATCAGATGAGCTATCTGTATTTTTTTTTATAAAATAAGGGGGCAAACGAGCAAACGGGTCACCTGATGGAAAGCAACTTCTTAAGAGCTGCAGGTGCGTTGCCGGCCTTTTAGGAGGGAATAGGGTAAGGTAAGGGGAGGGTAGGGATGGGAAGGGAAGGGTAGGGATGGGAAGGGAAGGGAATAGGGTAGGGGATTGGGCCTCCGGTAAACTCACTCACTCAGCGAAACACAGCGCAAGCGCTGTTTCACGCCGGTTTTCTGTGAGGACGTGGTATTTCTCCGGTCGAGCCGGCCCATTCGTGCCGAAGCATGGCTTTCCCACGTCTAAATAAATAAATCTAAGAGTAAGACCGTATTGTTCATACTAGATCACCCTGTATGTAGATCAAAATATGTAGAAATATACGTGTGAACCCTAGCTAAGCTTTTGCTAGAATGATTCAAACAGATATATTATCGTAACTTAACCGTGTGTGATACCTTAAGATACTATAATATTTTATATTTGGGCATCTTAAAGATAAAATATTATAGTATCTTCACCGTGTGTGATGCGCTTTGTTGTATCTGGTTGTATATTATTATATTACTAGCGATCGCCCGCGGCTCTGCCCGGATGTCGGTTACGGCTGCAAAAAACCTACCCAGGAAAGACTCGGTCAGCAAAATGATTCTCAGGTCAATACACAGACTCCAACATTGACATTGACAACGCGGACGCAGTCATTATCCGAAGGGATGCACAATATGTGCACACTGCACAGATTGTCTTCCTCCCGCATGCGCACCCCCGCTTGGTGACGCCCACTATCGTTATATTTTAATTTCGTCATAATTTCAAAACTATTTTAATCATTAAAAGACTAAATTTTATCTACATAAACTGTGCTTAGTGATGAAATAATTTATTTTCATAAGGATTAATAGCATAAGTAAAATAAACACTTTTAAATGTAGTTCAAGATTTTTAAATAAAAAATGGTTATACAAAAAATTAGAATATTAAGCATATTATAAATTAAATATTATTTTGATTAATTTTTTTTTTTCAATTAAGTACAACTAAATACCAGCAGCCGTACATATTATACAATAACATTATCATTATTTTTCATATTATGTTACATTTTAATCAACTATTGTACAATATAATATGACTTACGCAATAGCACATCCATTAAAACCTAATGACAGGTTGCAGTACATACCTATCTGGTAATAAAATCCAGATTTAGTGTTGTATTTTAGTGCTTTAGCTTCAATCAATACTCAATAGTCAACTGTGCCGTACTGAATAATTTGATGTCTAAATCTACCCCTACTATAGGTCTACCAGAATCTGATGGCAAAAAGTGAGAAATTAAATCGACTCTAGCAATACCGGGGTAATTATTGGAATAAAAATTTTGATCCTTTTTTAGGGTTCCGTAGCCAAAATGGCAAAAAAGGAACCCTTATAGATTCGTCATGTCTGTCTGTCTGTCTGTCTGTCTGTCTGTCTGTCTGTCTGTCCGTCCGTATGTCACAGCCACTTTTCTCCGAAACTATTAGAGCTATACTATTTTTTTTTATTACAATAATTAGGGTCGTCTATGGGCTAGTCGCCCATATCCTTTATTTGTCTCATTGTCATGATATGGTCGCGTACCAAGATTACATTTTCTCTTAATCTACTGTAAGTCCATCACGCCTTGGACCTTTTAAAATTATACATTATTATACTATTACTATTATTGTATACTATATGCTTAATACTATTATTATACATATAGATAACTATCTAACTTAATAGCTATACTATTAGAGCTATACTATTGAAACTTAGTAAGTAGATGTAATCTGTGAACCGCATTAAGATTTTGATGCAAAAATGGAAAAATAATTAAAAAATTTAGGGGTCCCCATAGGTGCAACTGAAACAAAAAAAATTTTTTTTCATCTAACCTATGCGTGTGGGGTATCTATGGATAAGTCTCCAAAAATCATATTGAGGTTTCTCATATAATTTTTTTCTAACCTGAATAGTTTGCGAGAGAGACTCTTCCAAAGTGGTAAAATGTGTGTCCCCCCCCCCTCTAATTTCTAAAGTAGGGGCATGATAATTCTAAAAAAAATATATGATGTAGATTACTATAAAAACTACCAACGAAAATTGGTTTGAACGAGATCTAGCCAGTAGTTTTTTATACGTCATAAATAACAAACCTTAATCTAAATTTCATTAAATCGACTGAAATATAAAAATAAATCAAAAACCTTTTAATTTCATAAAAATAAAACTTATTGCTGCTGCGGAACCCTTCATGGGCGAGTCCAACTCGCACTTGGCCGCTTTTTTTTCTAAGTAGCGGCGGATTCTGTTTGCTAAACATGCAAATATAAAAATTAATCCAATGATCAAGGATATTTTTTTAAAATCTGCTGTCAAAAATTGCCATCAGATTCTGGTAGACCTATAGTTTATAGTGTGGTTGTCTTCTGTAAAATAGAAAATAATAATATTATCTACGGGTATAGAGTAGAGGTAGGGCAGAAATAAAATCACAGAAGCCGTATTAAATAGCACGAGTGGATAAAATTTTAAATTAACTTTTTAATTCTAACTTTAAGAGCATACGCTAACACTTTTTTTCCATACAAACGTATTCCTCAATTTCCTCCCAGGATAATGCTTCTAGACCAGGGCTTTCCAAACTTATTTGTACTGTGACGCCCTTGGTACTTTGCCATTTCTTTACGACGACGCCCCTCAACCCAGCCCCCAAAAATATTTTCAAATTTTAGAACCAGCGGCCAGCCTACACAGGTTATCATAAAAACACTATTTGGACATTTATATTTTTTTTAGAAAATAGCAAACAAATCAAAAGCATAACAATCAAAAGAGATATTTATGAAAGATATTAAAGCCAGCAAGACTGGCTAATGGATGAACTGGATGCGCTTGCTTTTCTGAGCATAGCATCTAAAATCGGGGATGTATGCAGTATGAATGACATAATACACGCGGTGCTCACTGGATTTGGTTGTGTTGAGAATTGAGATGCGACGCACCTGGGACAATGCCGCGACGCCTCAGGGCGTCGCGACGCACAGTTTGGGAAGCCCTGGTCTAGTCAAATGATTTTTTATACATTATTGGGATCTGTGAAAGCTATGCCTCTACGTCCGTTTTTTCTTCAATTTACTAATAAAAAAAATATGACCCTTCAAAAATCTCAAAAAATTAATGTTCCGTACCCCGCCAATCAACCGACCATAAAACGAATTTGAAAGATCTTTTAGGTAAAATAAAAACGTAGAGGCATATAGACTCATCCTTTCTGAAGATATTAAAAAAAATAATTAGATAGGCTCTATTTTGAAGGAGGAATCGGAGGAATACGTAACCTCGATTTACTGTATCTGTCTCTATCACAATACACGTGCGGCGTGCCAGCGCAGGGTGAAGCGTGATGGCAATAGTTTCTTCGTTCAAATTTTACTGTACCCGCGTTCCCTCTTAAGCTTCATAAAAAACAATGAATAACACTTATTTTAAACATAATAAATATGATAATATCTAACAATGACTTAGTACCAGCCAGTAGTGGTAACGTCGAGTACGTTAATTAAAAGTTCTTCAATAAAATTAATTCCCTGATGACAATTACCTACAACCAACTAACGCCTTTGCCATCAAAACTAGTACCCAAATAAATGCGTCGTCGGAAATATTTTTTCTCACCTCCGGGCGGAAAACGTCAACTTTCTTCCCGCTGCGCTTACCGATGTTGCCGTTTGCCGCCTCCGTCGATGAGAAAAATAGTATACGCACCATGGGAAGAAAATAAGAAATCCTGATCACATGTTTGCAGTTGACCTCGGTTTCGCCTCGGCCAACAATTACATATTGTGATCTGAGACATTTCTTATTTTCTTTCCCTAGGTGCGTAATGTACTATACATCTGTTTGTCGTATTGCATTCTCGTGAAGTTTATATCTTTAGGTTAAAGTAAGACAACTTATGTTAGGTTATGGTTATATTATAGGGTAGCCATTAGCCAGGTCGTAAATTATTAAAACGCTAGTTTCGTTCATTTGTTACCTATGTTTACGGTAAACATCATTCATGCATATTCTATGAGGACAAACCCAAACGTTTAGATTAGAACGTTTACCTTAACCCTATTTGTTTTTTACGTTTACCAATAAATACAATATTTTTAATAGTACTAGACGTTTTTACCGACTTGGCAATTGCGTAGTTGTTACATAAATAATAAAAATACACGCCACGCTACGCCGGCGTAGCAAAAACGCATAACGCGTTCGTTACTCATAATTTCTACTGTACTAAAAGCCAAAAGGGTAAATTAAAAGAATATTTTTTGTGGAAAAATCTGTTAAAATTGGGATTGGCGCTCTTACATTCACTTAATTTTACATATTTTAGTTATTGGTTTTTTGAAAAGGCTTGAAAGTTTATTTGAAAAGTATTATACAAGGTGTTACTCTTTCAGGCTGCCACTTTTACAGCGAGCTCTATATACTTGTAACCCTAAAGTATTTTTTTATGAAATAAGGGGTCAAACGAGCAAACGGGTCACCTGATGGAAAGCAATTTCCGTCGCCCATGGACGTTGCCGGCCTTTTAAGAGGGAATAGGGTAATAGGGGAGGGTAGGGATGGGAAGGGAAGTATTAGGGGAGGGTAGGGAAGGAAATAGGGTAGGGGATTGGGCCTCCGGTAAACTCACTCACTCGGCGAAACACAGCGCAAGCGCTGTTTCACGCCGGTTTTCTGTGAGAACGTGGTATTTCTCCGATCGAGCCGGTCCATTCGTGCCGGAGCATGGCTCTCCCACGTATTATCACTTGCTTTTGTTACACCCTGTATAACTTTCCCAAATCTTATTAAAATTATTATGTTTCATGTTTTTAAATAGACTACGTCCAAATTATTGTGAGAACATTTAAAAATGTTCGATATTCCTATTTAGGTACTTAATATGTACCCATAGACATAAATACTCTATATAAATATACGTGTACCCCTCGGGGACTGCTCGCTGCCGCCATTTGCCGCCATCTGCCGCGGGCGACGGGACTGCATAGCATTTTTTATCAACTTATGCAATTATAATTCGCATACATCTAGTCGCACGCACACAAACACCGTGCCGAAGTCTGCCGAATTGAAACGAAGTTAAACGATGCACTGCAACGCCGCACGTTTTTGTTACAGAATTTCTTGATTCGGTCGCCGCCACACACATACAATATGATCTATGTATTTATCTTTTATATTAAATATATACAATAGCTTATTAAAATGAAATAAATACCTTTACACTTAAGGATTCTAATTAATTTAAAGATTGCGCTAAATTCTTTTCGTTATTCAATTGGAGCAGACTATCAATATTATAAGTGACGATGAAGAAAATGAGTGTTCAGTTGAAACTTGTGATGCGACTGTCAGTTCTGACCGGCATTGCTCCTATCCGCTTCGACACGTCGTCTACAGGATCATTCCGAACCTCGTGGGTTTTGTACGGATTATTCTGTTTTTGTTTTCTGTTTTTCGGTAAGTTTTACTCACCGCTAGCCAACTCTTTAGTATTATTTAATAACTATCAAGGCATTGATAATAATTATTATTACTTACGTTTTATTAAAAATTGTAAGAAATATTGGGTACTAGATCAAAATGAGATAAAACTGTTTACTTAGTTTTTTTTTGTTTAAAACCGCCCATTATTTGATCATTTTATTAAGGAATCACTACGTAGGTAATTAGCTGACCTCCTTTTTAATTCACATTCTCGTAATGCTACCACGATCCCTAAATTGTGTGGAGTAACCAAACTTTTTTTTACTAGATTGCGCGAATATCTACGAAATGATTATAAGCTTACAGCACACATTTAGCGTAAAGAGCTCCACTGATTCGGTGCACATTCAGAAGAATGTTATTAATAACCTATGTGCCACCCTAATAATTGTTCTTTATAGCTACGGAGTTATTAAGGGCATGCGACGAATGCAGTTTATGTTGGATTACTTGGACCAGATACAGGAGGTTTGCTACCTACTTATTTATAAATATATATATAAACTAGATGACGCCCGCAACTCCGTTGCACATAAATTCATTTATCGCGCGGGAACCACACATTTTACATTTTAAAAATATACTACTTATGTCCTTTCCCGGGGCTCAATGTATCTCCATACCAAATTTCAGCAAACTCAGTTTTGTGGTTTGGGCGTGAAGAGGTGACAGACAGACAGACACACTTTTGCATTTAATTATAGGCATTGAAACAGACACTTGACAGACGAGAACAAAACATCATAATATAGCTTGTATTTTATACTACGTGTCCCATGTTTTTGTAATGCCCCTTTTTACTTTTTCAGTTCGAAAACATGATTGCCGACAGGTCCTGTAGCGCCATACGATGTGACTCAAAGTGGTACCTCGGTACCACATGTTACATTATGGTAGCGCCATGGGCTCCTCATCTCTTTGACATTTTACAAGATACAAGCAGTATGTAATTCTGATTCATAATTATATACTAAATACTAGACGTTCCGCGCGGCTTCGCCCGCGTAAATTGGATATTTCACAGACAAATTACTCCACAAAAAATAGCCTATGATCCTTCACGTGGTCTACTTCTTTTATGTGCCCAATAACAGAAAAATTGTTCCAGTAGTTCGTGATACAAGCACTTTCAAATAATTACCCCCGTAAGCAATCTTGGCGTCACCTCAAATTGAAGTTATTAGCCCGCTCCAGACTCTCGAGTTTTGTCGAAACACTTTTGCCAAACTTTTGCCAAAACTCGAGAGCGCACGGGAGCGGCTATCCACATTCTCGATTGGCTCAGTTGAAAATAGACGCTCGTAAGACATGGACGTTACCAGAATATTATGTATGCTACTGTAGGATTCGCTGCAGCATAATTATTATAGCTATATTTTGGTGAATCATGTAAGAATAGTACCTAAAATACGCTGGAAAAAGCGTATGCAGTGTATGATCGCCATAATATTTGGAATAGAAAATCATGAACGTAGTCATTAAGGAGTCCTTTTGGGTTACGTACTCGGTCTGTCTGTCCGTCTGTTTGTCTTCAGGCTGTAACCCAAGAACGGCTACAGCTAGATTTCTGAAATTTTCAGAGATTGTGTATTTTTGTGTCGGCAAACTAAAACGGCAAACTAAAAACAGCAAATACTAAAAATAAAATAAAGTTAATATTTAAGGGCAATTTTTGGTCACTTTGGGCGTATATTATTACTATTATTATTATATTAGGATAATATTGATGATAATAATAATAGTTCTAAAAACGATTACTCCAGTTCGTGTGTCCAATTTACCGACATTTAAACAAAATACGTGCATTCAATACGGTGACTGTCTGCCGACTGGCCCGAGCGACACGGGAGTGTGGAGAGATAGTTTTGCATAAACACAAAACTATATGAGAACCCTTTGATGTACCGACATCGAACGGATAGTTCGGCAAATATACACGAGACATTCGAATATAGACGAATATGCTCTCCTCACTCTCGTATTCGGCAAGTCTCGTGTAGTTTTGCCGAGAGTGTGGAGCGCGTTTAATCATCTATTGAATGTCTCCGAGTGCAGACTGCACAATAGACAAACTACCGTAAGTCTGTCGTAAAATTGAAAGCAATCCCCAAAATTCGCCAACAGAGTAAAACACTGTAGTGTAGAAAACTGTTCCCATCCCGTTACCGCAGTTGTAATAAATTCAATTTTTATTGCCTTATAATACATATATAGTTAAGTACTAAAATGACGTTTTAGTAGCCATTTTACAAAAACTTTGATTTCTAGGAATTACCCATAGGGATATTCTTTTGTACTTAATGTTCGTTGTGAAGAATATCACCGTGTCCCTGATGATGATGCAGTTCGCGCTCCTCGCCCTACACACCATCGATACGGTTAAGCTTATCAACAGGCGTCTTGAAATTATTTTAATAGATCTAGGTAAGAGCTCTACGTATACGTACGTCGTTGTCCTATGAGTTTTCACTAACTAAATCGAGTTATTTATAAATTGACAAGACGTATCATAAATGAAATGATAAACCGTTCTCCTAAAAATCCCATCTATCTATTAATAAAATTCATGCTTCAAACGAGGTCAGTCAAGTCTTGTTATTTTATTATTAGTGCTCGTGGCGTTCATTAGTCCTAGCATTTCATTGCATTCACAACTCACAACTCAATTAGAAATAAAATATTGGTGTATAATAAATACTAGTAAATGTTAACAATTTCCAGAAAGTAAAAAGCTTATCATAGCTGAGGAAGTAATTGTTTCAACGCCTTTATACGACAATATAAAAATACCAATAACCTCAATCAATAGAACAATAGATATGTTGGGGATTATCAACCAAATTATGATTGCAGGTAATAAATCCACTTAAAATACTTATAGTATGATGAGGTTAAAACAATAAAAAATAT
This sequence comes from Plebejus argus, assembly GCA_905404155.3. Taxonomy (NCBI): domain Eukaryota; kingdom Metazoa; phylum Arthropoda; class Insecta; order Lepidoptera; family Lycaenidae; genus Plebejus; species Plebejus argus. The sequence goes on from FR989933.1 coordinate 10,794,908, forward strand.
TTTTGTTCGAACATAGAAGATAACATTTTTCATCACCTCACTGTATGTTTATGATTATAAGCCTTCACTATAATGATTAATTTCAATGTTTAAAGATCCATCTGGAAATCACAGTAATACTGAAAACATGCGTATACTAATTAAAACATTTGATTCTATTTGCGAAGCTCTAAGGAAACTTAACAGTTACTTTGACGCAGAGATACTTATAGAAACTATACTATTTGCATTTGGAATATGGCGTGTCTTCAACTTTTTTGTCGAATTGATGTATTCAACAGGTAATTTATTCTCGATTGCTACAAACTCAGGTAGCGGTCGGTCCAGTGTTTCTTAATCAATTATGTATTACTTATCTTATCATAGCATTTAAGACGATAAATGGTGTGGATTGAGAAACACTGGACTGTACTCGATACTGCAATTTGAATGCTATTAAGCATATTTTGTATAATATCATCCCACAAAATTACGTATTTAGTGCAGCAAGACTGCATTCATAACTCAAAATTTTTTTAATGTTTCGTATTTGTGGGCTACACAAAAGCTTAACAGCGACCATTTTTATGTCTAGTTCATCCCTTCTTATTTAAATATTTGCAAGGGCGTCGCCAAAGGGGGCAGGGAGGGGCAGCTGCCCCCCATAGAGATTCTAAAAAAGTTGCCAAATATAATGCAACCAAAGTCATAAGTCTTTGAGTTGATTTGCTTGAAGTTCAAGCCTTGAACAATCAATCCCGTGCGTCGAAACTCGAATGAATTCACCAGTTCCACTCCTAATATTCCGTACGCTACGCTCTGCTCTACTCTATCATTGAAGCGGGAGAGGGGGAGTGTAGTAGTAGGTAAAGTCAACATGGACAAAAAAGGGGGGGCCCCTGCGCCATCTGTGTATTATAAAATATTTATATAAGTTGTGTTACAGGAGAATGTTGCTATAATAAATAAGAATTATATTTTCCAAATTTTTGTTTGCAGATACACCAAAATTATATGAAGTTTTAAGATTTATGACCTTGGGAGTATACCATGTAATGGAACTCTATACATTAATAGAACCGTACTATCGGATAGGAATAGAAGTAAGTATAATATTTTAGTGTCTTTGTAAAATCGCTTTACATGCCTATTAAGTATCATAGGTAATAATATATTTTCATCCATTGGTTCATCCATTTATCAATACTAGAGATCGCCCTATTAGTACAATTCGATGACAATTCGTATGTATAGGTCTCTGGTAAAGGCTTGTCCTTACTCCTTAGTGTGTGTGTTGTTGTGTCTGTAATGTTTTATTTGTTAAATTTTTTTATGATAAAAGAATAATTTCAAAATAATATTAGCTCGATGCACTCCTTCACCATATAAACTATAATTATTACTGTGCGCATGCTTCTACATTCCCCATTTTTCGTAAAAAGAGTTACAAAGTTTTTCGCTCGCGTATAAATATTATTATGATTTCGTACATTTATCATTACAGGTGGAGCAAACTCGCTTTCTGTTGAGTCAAATGATGACCAAAATTGATTCTTCTGATGATCTTCTGTGGGTAGAAGTTAACAAGTTCAATACTCTACTCTCTTATCACAACTCCTCTCATTCTGCTGCCAGTATCTGTAATCTTGATAGAGCACTTGTTCTTAAAGTGAGTGTTTTATAGTGAGTTAGTTAGAGTCCTAGTATAGCTCGAATTCTCTATAAATTCTTACTCTACCTCTCTTTTCTTTGTTTCAGATAATCAGTGCAGTCGTAACATTTTCAGTAACGTGGCTTGATTTAACTAGATAGACTTTAGTGTTAATTGATCAAATTAAGTATGTTAGTACTTAAAATTAAAATGTAGAGATCACTATGTTACCGTGTTATTTTCTTATTTAGATTTCAAATATTTTAACGACATCTACAATATGTTTTAAAAAATATCAAATAGTTACGAACATACCGTCGATAGACTGTATAAATATACGAACGTTGAATATGGAATTAAAAAATACCTTAGGGAAACTGAAAATTCAGAAGTGAAGCGTAATCTGTTTATTAGATTTATCTCGTTACAATCATAATCAGTCATCAATCAGCAAAAGTCTTGGACAACTTGTCGACAATTATTCTAGTTCTTTCGGACAAATACTGATCTATTTGTCCGAGAACTTTCACGAAATGCAGCATCTTCTGTACGCCCTTCTTGAATATCTCCATGCGCTCTGCGCTGGTTTGCTCCTCGTTGGAATCTCTCAGGGAGGCGAAGGTCATCGGATTACCAACATTGGGCGCCAGTTTCGCGTGATTGGGGCGTAGTTTTGGCACTGGTAGTTTGGGAACTCCGAGTTTGGCGATGTTCCTCCTCGGGAGACTCATCAGCTTGGGTATGAAGCCGCCTGGGGGCAGCACGGCAACGGGGGCCTGCGTGTCGCCGGCGCCGGCCTGGTCGGAGTCTCGCAGGACGAACTTCCCGTTCTTGATGGCCTTAGGGATAGCGCGCTGGATCATGCTGCAGAAGGAGTCCATATCGAAGCGGGAGTTGCCGCGCAACTCCACTGATCTGGAGCTTGAGTATTGCGCTGAGTCCTGAAACGTTAGTAATTACTATATTATTTTAATTTCTCTTGCTATTGTTGAATAAAATATGATTACATTACTATTCAGAGATAAATATAAAGATGTTTCGTATTGTTCATAAGGTGTTGGCTAGGTCTTTCTTACTTTATTATATATACTAGCGACCCGCCCCGGCTTCGCACGGGTGCAATGCTGATACTAAATACACTACAGAAAAACTGTGAACGTTGTATATAATAATAACTGTATTTTAAAAAGATAAAACCGACATCAAAATTGTACTTAATTGAGAATTAAAACTTCCTATCTCCAAAACTACTGAACCGATTTTGATGAAACTTGCACTATTCCCTAAGTTGAACAATACCTAGTACAATAAAAAAAGAATCACTTAAATCGTACTTGTAGTTGCGGAGATATGCGTGAACAAACATAAAAACATACATATATACATACATACATACATACAAACATACTGGAAATTTGGCACATTTGTTCAGAAGCTGTTATAGATTAACATATACAAAAACTGGACAGTTCTGGAAATATTACATACATACGCGTCGAATTGATAAACTCCTTTTTTTGAAGTTGGTTAAAAACATAGCGGCCCGCTCCGGTTTCGCACGGGTATAAAATATTATATAGCCTACGTGATTAAAATCGATTCAGTAGTTTTGATAAATTGCAATCCATAAATTATGGTTTTACTTAATCTAATCTTATCTCACCATAAGTAGGTACTTATAATTACTATAAGTGCGATTTAAAAATTAACCTTAGAATAGAATATAATTTATATTTTAAAACTACTATCATACAATTATTTATCGTAACTTACTTATAATTACTGATACGTTGTCGCGCTGAAAAGCACGTTTTTATAATAAACGCGTCCGATCGCTGCTAAATTCAAAGTGCTATAGGGAAAACCGCGGCCTCAGACGCGCTATTTATAGGCACGCTCTTGCCGCACCGGGCGGCCGGCCGGTACCGCCGCAAACGCTACGTCCCGCAATTTTTAAATCTGTAATACCTTCGAAAATATTCACTTAAATCATACGGTGTCAAGGGCCATATAGATCTATATTAAATGAACAATGTATTCAAGGTATTTAATTGGTTAAGGATTAATGCTGTATTGGTTAAAATCGCTTCGAAAATTAGCCATTATTAGTCGTAAAAAGTAAATGACAAAAAAAAGTTATTGTGGGTTATCCATAAGAGATAGACATATATCATCACGGACTTTTCTGTAGACCTTTTCAATGTGTACAATACTTAGTACATAATTTTGATAAAACTCGTAGGGTCCAGCCTGCGTTTGCAATGTAAGCGGAAAAAACGTAATTATTTACGACATCACATTAGAAACCTCAAAAATAACAGTACTTCTCCACTATTTAATGAATGTTATTATACATATAAACCTTCCTCTTGAATCACTCTATCTATTAAAAAAAACCGCATCAAAATCCGTTGCGTAGTTTCAAAGATTTAAGCATACAAAGGGACGTAGGGACAGAGAAAGCGACTTTGTTTTATACTATGTAGTGATTATGTTACTGTAAAAGCTCGAACTTTGGTAAATCTTAAGATTTAAGTGTAAATCTTAGGATTTACCGACACGAGTTGGTAAATGTAAGTATTTATAGCATAAGTAAAATAAACACGTTTAAATGTAGTCCAAAAAATTCAAGATTTTTAAATAAAAAATGGTTATACTAAAAATTAGAATATTAAGCATATTATAAATTACATATTATTTTGATTAATTTTTTTTTTCAATTAAGTACAATTAAATACCAGCAGCTGTACATATTATACAATAACATTATCATATTTTTCATATTATGTTACATTTTAATCAACCATTGTACAATATAATTATTATAATAATATGACTTACGCAATAGCACATCCATTAAAACCTAATGACAGGTTGCAGTATATACCTATCTGGTAATAAAATCCAGATTTAGTGCTGTGTTTTAGTGCTTTAGCTTCAATCAATACTCAATAGTCAACTGTGCCGTACTGAATAATTTGATGTCTAAATATACCCCTACTATAGGTCTACCAGAATCTGATGGCAAAAAGTGAGAAATTAAATCGACTCTAGCAATACCGGGGTAATTATTGGAATAAATCATTTTGATCCTTTTTTAGGGTTCCGTAGCCAAAATGGCAAAAAAGGAACCCTTATAGATTTGTCATGTCTGTCTGTCTGTCTGTCTGGCTGTCTGTCTGTCTTTCTGTCTGTCTGTCTGTACGTCCGTATGTTACAGCCACTTTTCTCCGAAACTATTAGAGCTATACTATTTTTTTTTATTACAATAATTAGGGTCGTCTATGGGCTGGTCGCCCATATCCTTTATTTGTCTCATTGTCATGATATGGTCGCGTACCAAGATTACATTTTCTCTTAATCTACTGTAAGTCCATCACGCCTTGGACCTTTTAGAATTATACATTATTATACTATTACTGTTATTGTATATTATATGCTTAATACTATTATCTACACTACTATTATAAAGAGGAAAGATTTGATTTTTTGTTTGTTTGTTTGTTTGTTTGTTTGAGTCGAATTGGCTCCGAAACTACTGGACCGATTTGAAAAATTCTTTTGCTATTGGAATCTTACATTATTTCTGCTGAACATAGGTTACATTTTATTTTGGAAAAAAGTAGGGTTCCGTAAGATATTTGAGTTTTTCGGACGCAAGGTGTAAAAAATCAGCTAGAAAAGTTACTTATTTTGCGTACGAAGCCTAAACTATAAAAGATAGGGCCATAGAATGTTCTAAGTAATTGTAGATCTTATAAATATCTACAAAAAAGTCTGCAACACACTATACCTATCTATGTCGAGTGAGGCACAATAACCATATATTTATTTAAAAATCCTGAATTTTTTTTTGACTACATTTAAACGGATATATTTTACTCACGCTATTAATCCTTATCGAAATAAATTATTTTATCACTAAGTACAGTTTATGTAGATAATATTTGGTCTTTGAATGATTAAAATTGGACGTTTGGTTTTGAAATTATGGCGAAATTAAAATATTACGATAGTGCAGGGCGTCACCAAAGCGCGTGCGGGAGGAAGACAATATTCTGTTGTAGAAATGAAAATTCTGTACATAAAAGATATGAAATGACACCCGAAATTACACCTTTGTCACTACATCGGCTATAGAAGCCAAAAATGTGGTTAGTTTTTTGTCTGTCTGTCTGTCACTCTTTCTGTCTGTCTGTATGTTTGTTCCAGCATCACACGAAAAATACTGATCCGATTTGAATGTGGTTTTCGCAGATATATTTATCTTCTTCCAACTTAACATCTGGTGTATAAAATTTTTTCCCCCCACCCCTCTAAGGGGACAAAAGAGGGGGTCAGATTTTGTATCAAACTTTTTTCTTTAACACGAAAACTACTGATCCGATTTGCATACGGTTTTCACAGATTTGCATACGGTTTTCACAGATATATTATATTTGTCTTCTTCCAACTCAACATCTGGTATATAAAAATCCTCCCCCCCTCCCCTCTCAACCCTCTCTGGGGACCAAAGAGGGGTCAGATTTTGTATACAACTTTTTTCTTTAGTGGACTTACTTCATATTAGGTATTAACTGTGTTTTTCAACTTAACATCTGGTGTATGACCTTCCCCCCCCACATCCTCTTAGGGGACAAAAGAGGGGGTAAAACATGTATCAAGTTATCAACTGATGATGTAGAAAATATACTTTAAATGGCAAAACAACGTTTGCCGGGACAGCTAGTTATACATATAGATAACTATCTAACTTAATAGCTATACTATTAGAGCTATACTATTGAAACTTAGTAAGTAGATGTAGTCTGTGAACCGCATTAAGATTTTGATGGAAAAATGGAAAAATAATTGTCTTCTGTAAAATAGAAAATAATAATATTATCTAAGGGTATAGAGTAGAGGTAGGGCAGAAATAAAATCACAGAAGCCGTATTAAATAGCACGAGTGGATAAAATTTTAAATTAACTTTTTAATTCTAACTTTAAGAGCATACGCTAATACTTTTTTCCATACAAACGTATTCCTCAATTTCCTCCATGGATAATGCTTCTAGACCAGGGCTTCCCAAACTTATTTGTACTGTGACGCCCTTGGGACTTTGCCATTTCTTTACGACGACGCCCCTCAACCCAGCCCCCAAAAATTTTTTTTTATTAAATAAGGGGGCAAACGAGCAAACGGGTCACCTGATGGTAAGCAACTACCGTCGCCCATGGACACTCGCAACATCCGAAGAGCTAAAAACGCAGTGCTCACTGGATTTGGTTGTGTTGAGAATTGAGATGCGACGCACCTGGGACAATGCCGCGACGCCTCAGGGCGTCGCGACGCACAGTTTGGGAAGCCCTGGTCTAGTCAAATGATTTTTTATACATTATTGGGATCTGTGAAAGCTATGCCTCTACGTCCGATTTATTCTTCAATTTACTAATAAAAAAAAAATATGACCCTTTAAAAATCTCAAAAAATTAATGTTCCGTACCCCGCCAATCAACCGACCATAAAACGAATTTGAAAGATCTTTTAGGTAAAATAAAAACGTAGAGGCATATAGACTCATCCTTTCTGAAGATATTAAAAAAAAATTAATTAGATAGGCTCTATTTTGAAGGAGGAATCGGAGGAATACGTAACCTCGATTTACTGTATCTGTCTCTATCACAATACACGTGCGGCGTGCCAGCGCAGGGTGAAGCGTGATGGCAATAGTTTCTTGGTTCAAATTTTACTGTACCCGTGTTCCCTCATAAGCTTCATAAAAAACAATGAATAACACTTATTTTAAACATAATAAATATGATAATATCTATCAATGACTTAGTACCAGCCAGTACAGGTGGTAACGTCGAGTACGTTAACTAACGCCTTTGCCATCAAAACTAGTACCCAAATAAATGCGTCGTCGGAAATATTATTTCTCACCTCCTGAGTGCTTAGTGCGAGTTCAACAATTCATGTCAAATTACTTCACGATTTCGTATAACGAATAAACTCTACTAGGAGTGTGCGCCACATTACAGCGAGTGTGAGTTGCAATCGAGTATGTCCATTCGATTGACGTTTCCTCATTGCAAATAGTGAGACACAGGCGATCAATTTTTACTGTAAGTTGGTAGTTCCGTAGCGTCCAACATTAACCGACCAAATTGATGTCCTTGGTAACAATCGCCTTTTCAGTGGATAGAGGTGTCTTTCAAATTTGAATGGATAATAGGGCAGAGCGACGACACTGCCACAAGTGGCGAATAGCCGAAACTTTTACCAACTCCGCTAGGAGTAAATGTGTTATTTATGTTTACGAAAATTTTACTGTCAAGCTTTATTCAAGCTACGGAAAATTATAAGATTTCTTGAAATTGAATTTTAGTATTTTCAAGAATTGAAATGCATTGTTGTATTCCCGGAAAGGCAAATCGAACGATGTAAAATTTTACTATTTTTCTGCCAAAGTATTCACATGCCTTTGCTTATTGAAAAACGAAAGCAATGGATAAAAGGCAGTAAAAACATACGTAAGTATTTAAAAAGTTCCTTGAATGTTATGTGTAGACTCGTAAAACACTGAATTTTGTAGATTATAACCGTAAATTCATTTTTTATGAACACAATATGAACATAACCTATAACCGTTGCTTCTTTCAGTAAACATCCAAACTGGCTTCCATCTAAATTGATATACATAGGTACATAGGCACCGCTCATTTAATTGGCATAAAGTAAGGATAATTTGGAGAAGTCCTGCCAGGAATTCAACACTGAGGATACCTAGTATTGAACTTGAACCATCTTGTCAAAGTGTTGGTTCTCAAAAGGATGATTCTTCAAGTAGGAAAAAGATTAGTAGTGCAGTCTTCGTGTGTTATTTAAGAATACATAAATGGTGTTTGCACTGATGAGGTCCAGACTGAAATTAGTTAAAAATAGTGACAGACAAAATTTGTGAAGATGGTATCGATCGAATCGCAGAAGGTTTATGAAATAAAAGCATTTATTTTAGTGAACTTGTTTTATTTTATTAATCCACAAGCATTTTCAGTAAGATTATAGGTATTTTTGCATAGCTTCATTATTTTATTGCAATATTTATCAAGTTTTTACTTTCTATGCTGAATTGGATGCTATTAATTTTTCAGATATTTTCTCTTAGTTATCTAGAATTAAATACCTATACTTTGACTTTTGTCGGAAATACAAAAGAGTGACGTTGTGTTTTTGTATCTTTTTCTTAAAATTGTGTTATTTCGGTCTTGTGTAATATTGGTAGAATATTAACCACAATAAATATTCGATGTCATGCACAAGTGTGGGCTAATAGATACAACTTAAAGAAACGTGCTATATTTTGTGTTTCTTCCAAAACTCCACCGAAAGTTTTAGTAAAGGGTCTACCACTTTACTAAAACATCTGACTTGACTCGTTGACTTTGCTGACTACTTTTTTAGACTTTTACTAGACTTTCGACTTGACGACAATCTGTAAAAACGACTTTTAAACTCGGTTTCCGTCAACCGGGTTTCCCCGGGTTTGTCCTAGTTTAGAAGGCATCCGGGGAGCGTCCGGGGAAGGTTTCATTTGTAGACCGAGTTTCAAAAAATTAATTTATGAAGGACGGATCAAAGCAGCGCCATCTACTGGCTAAATTTGGAAACTACTGTCATCTTGTACGGCTTTCGCGAACATGTTCCAAGCGAAAAAATAATAATATGCCGCCATCATAATATAGAATGCTATTTTAGGTATTTTAGTCACCTATAATCTCAGATTAAGGTATATATTTAGATAGATATCTTTAAATTCAAAGATAAAACCCTTCTCTCACCATAAAATTTTAGGTGAAAACTTTACTTTAGAATGCCGAGAAGTTTACGTAATGTTTGTCGTTGAACTGTCAAAAATGTGTCAAACGACAGTCTCGCACTCGCAAAATGGCGTTTACGTCCGAAAAAGTGTTAACAAGTCGATCGCCGCCATTTTCAATACTACTAGATCGCATAAAAGTTAACTTTGTAAAACTCCCACTCACAAATTTTAGTATCCACATTAGCCAGTAGATGGCGCTGCTTTGATCCCATATAAATTCGCGTTTACGCTCTCGATGTGTATGATCGAATAAAACTCGCACTAAGCACTCGGGCGGAAAACGTCAACTTTCTTCCCGCTGCGCTTACCGATGTTACCGTTTGCCGCCTCCGTCGATGAGAAAAATAGTATACGCACCACGGGCAGTAAATAAGAAATCCTCAGATCACATGTTTGTTGACCTCGGTTTCGCCTCGGCCAACAATTACATAATATTGTGATCTGAGACATTTCTTATTTTCCTTCCCTAGGTGCGTAATCCTACTAATATTATAAAGGCGAAAGTTTGGATGTATGGATGTATGGATGTATGGATGTTACTCTTTCACGCAAAAACTACTGAACGGATTTTAATGAAACTTTACATTAATATAGCTTATACATCAGAATAACACATAGGCTATAATTTTAACCGACTTTCAAACTAGAGGAGGTGTTATATTCGTTTTTTTATGATCAACGATTACTCCGCCGTTTATGAACCGATTTTCAAAATTTTTCTTTTGGTGTATAGGGCATTATCCCAATTCGGTATCATATTCACAAAAATGGTGACCTGATGAAGGAATCCATGGGTAATCGAGGGAACTCCTCAAAATTTATATGGAAACATGTGGTGACTTCGGTTTCATGAGAAGTATTCCGAGCATATGCTAACAACAAGTAAGATTTTGGACCCAGCGACACCCACCCACGGTTCGGAAGCTACTGGGAAAACTCCTGACGCTTTATAGATACACGCTTGAGAGTTTCGATCGGAAAGCAGATGCTACTATGCAAATTACATTAGTTATCATCATCATCACTGCCATATTATACCATCAACCGTGCATCGTCCCATGATACGTTTCATAGTCTTTTAGATAGAGACTCGAGTTTGTCAAGCAATAAAAAAAATTATAAGAGGAAAATATGGAAAAACCGGGAAAATTATTAGAAAAGGGTTTATCTCTCGAAGTACTGGAGCATTTTTATATTATTTGTCACAGATATAGAGTAGACCACGTGAAGGGACATGTTAACTCATTTTTTCATAACTATTTTTTGCGGGAAAATGTACGGTTTTCGTAAAATTCCTAATTTACGCGGGCGAAGCCGCACGGGACATCTAGTGTACTATACATCTGTTTGTCGTATTGCATTCTCGTGAAGTTTATATCTTTAGGTTAAAGTAAGACAACTTATGTTAGGTTATGGTTATATTATAGGGTAGCCATTAGCCAGGTCGTAAATTATTAAAACGCTAGTTTCGTTCATTTGTTACCTATGTTTACGGTAAACATCATTCATGCATATTCTATGAGGACAAACCCAAACGTTTAGATTAGAACGTTTACCTTAACCCTATTTGTTTTTTACGTTTACCAATAAATACAATATTTTTAATAGTACTAGACGTTTTTACCGACTTGGCAATTGCGTAGTTGTTACATAAATAATAAAAATACACGCCACGCTACGCCGGCGTAGCAAAAACGCATAACGCGTTCGTTACTCATAATTTCTACTGTACTAAAAGCCAAAAGGGTAAATTAAAAGAATATTTTTTGTGGAAAAATCTGTTAAAATTGGGATTGGCGCTCTTACATTCACTTAGTTTTACATATTTTAGTTATTGGTTTTTTGAAAAGGCTTGAAAGTTTATTTGAAAAGTATTATACAAGGTGTTACTCTTTCAGGCTGCCACTTTTACAGCGAACTCTATATACTTGTAACCCTAAAGTATTTTTTTTATGAAATAAGGGGTCAAACGAGCAAACGGGTCACCTGATGGAAAGCAACTTCCGTCGCCCATGGACACTCGCAGCATTAGAAGAGCTGCAGGTGCGTTGCCGGCCTTTTAAGAGGGAATAGGGTAATAGGGGAGGGTAGGGATGGGAAGGGAAGTATTAGGGGAGGGTAGGGAAGGAAATAGGGTAGGGGATTGGGCCTCCGGTAAACTCACTCACTCGGCGAAACACAGCGCAAGCGCTATTTCACGCCGGTTTTCTGTGAGAACGTGGTATTTCTCCGATCGAGCCGGCCCATTCGTGCTGGAGCATGGCTCTCCCACGTATTATCACTTGCTTTTGTTACACCCTGTATAACTTTCCCAAATCTTATTAAAATTATTATGTTTCATGTTTTTAAATAGACTACGTCCAAATTATTGTGAGAACATTTAAAAATGTTTGATATTCCTATTTAGGTACTTAATAGGTACCTATATAAATATACGTGTGCCCCTCGGGGACTGCTCGCTGCCGCCATCTGCCGCCATCTGCCGCGGGCGACGGGACTGCATAGCATTTTTTATCAACTTATGCAATTATAATTCGCATACATCTAGTCGCACGCACACAAACACCGTGCCGAAGTCTGCCGAATTGAAACGACGTTAAACGATGCACTGCAACGCCGCACGTTTTTGTTACAGAATTTCTTGATTGAAATGAATACCTTTACACCTAGGGATTCTAATTAATTTAAAGATTGCGCTAAATTCTTTTCGTTATTCAATTGGAGCAGACTATCAATATTATAAGTGACGATGAAGAAAATGAGTGTTCAGTTGAAACTTGTGATGCGACTGTCAGTTCTGACCGGCATTGCTCCTATCCGCTTCGACACGTCGTCTACAGGATCATTCCGAACCTCGTGGGTTTTGTACGGATTATTCTGTTTTTATTTTCTGTTTTTCGGTAAGTTTTACTCACCGCTAGCCAACTCTTTAGTATTATTTAATAACTATCAAGGCATTGATAATAATAATTATTACTTACGTTTTATTAAAAATTGTAAGAAATATTGGGTACTAGATCAAAATGAGATAAAACTGTTTACTTAGTTTTTTTTGTTTAAAACCGCCCATTATTTGATCATTTTATTAAGGAATCACTACGTAGGTAATTAGCTGACCTCCTTTTTAATTCACATTCTCGTAATGCTACCACGATCCCTAAATTGTGTGGAGTAACCAAACCTTTTTTTTACTAGATTGCGCGAATATCTACGTAATGATTATAAGCTTACAGCACACATTTAGCGTAAAGAGCTCCACTGATTCGGTGCACATTCAGAAGAATGTTATTGATAACCTATGTGCCACCCTAATAATTGTTCTTTATAGCTACGGAGTTATTAAGGGCATGCGACGAATGCAGTTTATGTTGGATTACTTGGACCAGATACAGAAGGTTTGCTACGTACTTATTTATAAATAAATATATAAATTATAAACTAGATGACGCCCGCAACTCCGTTGCACATAAATTCATTTATCGCGCGGGAACCACACATTTTACATTTTAAAAATATACTACTTATGTCCTTTCCCGGGGCTCAATGTATCTCCATACCAAATTTCAGCAAACTCAGTTTTGTGGTTTGGGCGTGAAGAGGTGACAGACAGACAGACACACTTTTGCATTTAATTATAGGCATTGAAACAGACACTTGACAGACGAGAACAAAACATCATAATATAGCTTGTATTTTATACTACGTGTCCCATGTTTTTGTAATGCCCCTTTTTACTTTTTCAGTTCGAAAACATGATTGCCGACAGGTCCTGTAGCGCCATACGATGTGACTCAAAGTGGTACCTCGGTGTCACATGTTACATTATGGTAGCGCCATGGGTTCCTCATCTCTTTGACATTTTACAAGATACAAGCAGTATGTAATTCTGATTCATAATTATATACTAAATACTAGACGTTCCGCGCGGCTTCGCCCGCGTAAATTGGATATTTCACAGACAAATTACTCCACAAAAAATAGCCTATGATCCTTCACGTGGTCTACTTCTTTTATGTGCCCAATAACAGAAAAATTGTTCCAGTAGTTCGTGATACAAGCACTTTCAAATAATTACCCCCGTAAGCAATCTTGGCGTCACCTCAAATTGAAGTTATTAGCCCGCTCCAGACTCTCGAGTTTTGTCGAAACACTTTTGCCAAACTTTTGCCAAAACTCGAGAGCGCACGGGAGCGGCTATCCACATTCTCGATTGGCTCAGTTGAAAATAGACGCTCGTAAGACATGGACGTTACCAGAATATTATGTATGCTACTGTAGGATTCGCTGCAGCATAATTATTATAGCTATATTTTGGTGAATCATGTAAGAATAGTACCTAAAATACGCTGGAAAAAGCGTATGCAGTGTATGATCGCCATAATATTTGGAATAGAAAATCATGAACGTAGTCATTAAGGAGTCCTTTTGGGTTACGTACTCGGTCTGTCTGTCCGTCTGTTTGTCTTCAGGCTGTAACCCAAGAACGGCTACAGCTAGATTTCTGAAATTTTCAGAGATTGTGTATTTTTGTGTCGGCAAACTAAAACGGCAAACTAAAAACAGCAAATACTAAAAATAAAATAAAGTTAATATTTAAGGGCAATTTTTGGTCACTTTGGGCGTATATTATTACTATTATTATTATATTAGGATAATATTGATGATAATAATAATAGTTCTAAAAACGATTACTCCAGTTCGTGTGTCCAATTTACCGACATTTAAACAAAATACGTGCATTCAATACGGTGACTGTCTGCCGACTGGCCCGAGCGACACGGGAGTGTGGAGAGATAGTTTTGCATAAACACAAAACTATATGAGAACCCTTTGATGTACCGACATCGAACGGATAGTTCGGCAAATATACACGAGACATTCGAATATAGACGAATATGCTCTCCTCACTCTCGTATTCGGCAAGTCTCGTGTAGTTTTGCCGAGAGTGTGGAGCGCGTTTAATCATCTATTGAATGTCTCCGAGTGCAGACTGCACAATAGACAAACTACCGTAAGTCTGTCGTAAAATTGAAAGCAATCCCCAAAATTCGCCAACAGAGTAAAACACTGTAGTGTAGAAAACTGTTCCCATCCCGTTACCGCAGTTGTAATAAATTCAATTTTTATTGCCTTATAATACATATATAGTTAAGTACTAAAATGACGTTTTAGTAGCCATTTTACAAAAACTTTGATTTCTAGGAATTACCCATAGGGATATTCTTTTGTACTTAATGTTCGTTGTGAAGAATATCACCGTGTCCCTGATGATGATGCAGTTCGCGCTCCTCGCCCTACACACCATCGATACGGTTAAGCTTATCAACAGGCGTCTTGAAATTATTTTAATAGATCTAGGTAAGAGCTCTACGTATACGTACGTCGTTGTCCTATGAGTTTTCACTAACTAAATCGAGTTATTTATAAATTGACAAGACGTATCATAAATGAAATGATAAACCGTTCTCCTAAAAATCCCATCTATCTATTAATAAAATTCATGCTTCAAACGAGGTCAGTCAAGTCTTGTTATTTTATTATTAGTGCTCGTGGCGTTCATTAGTCCTAGCATTTCATTGCATTCACAACTCACAACTCAATTAGAAATAAAATATTGGTGTATAATAAATACTAGTAAATGTTAACAATTTCCAGAAAGTAAAAAGCTTATCATAGCTGAGGAAGTAATTGTTTCAACGCCTTTATACGACAATATAAAAATACCAATAACCTCAATCAATAGAACAATAGATATGTTGGGGATTATCAACCAAATTATGATTGCAGGTAATAAATCCACTTAAAATACTTATAGTATGATGAGGTTAAAACAATAAAAAATATTTTTGTTCGAACATAGAAGATAACATTTTTCATCACCTCACTGTATGTTTATTATTATAAGCCTTCACTATAATGATTAATTTCAATGTTTAAAGATCCATCTGGAAATCACAGTAATACTGAAAACATGCGTATACTAATTAAAACATTTGATTCTATTTGCGAAGCTCTAAGGAAACTTAACAGTTACTTTGACGCAGAGATACTTATAGAAACTATACTATTTGCATTTGGAATATGGCGTGTCTTCAACTTTTTTGTCGAATTGATGTATTCAACAGGTAATTTATTCTCGATTGCTACAAACTCAGGTAGCGGTCGGTCCAGTGTTTCTTAATCAATTATGTATTACTTATCTTATCATAGCATTTAAGACGATAAATGGTGTGGATTGAGAAACACTGGACTGTACTCGATACTGCAATTTGAATGCTATTAAGCATATTTTGTATAATATCATCCCACAAAATTACGTATTTAGTGCAGCAAGACTGCATTCATAACTCAAAATTTTTTTAATGTTTCGTATTTGTGGGCTACACAAAAGCTTAACAGCGACCATTTTTATGTCTAGTTCATCCCTTCTTATTTAAATATTTGCAAGGGCGTCGCCAAAGGGGGCAGGGAGGGGCAGCTGCCCCCCATAGAGATTCTAAAAAAGTTGCCAAATATAATGCAACCAAAGTCATAAGTCTTTGAGTTGATTTGCTTGAAGTTCAAGCCTTGAACAATCAATCCCGTGCGTCGAAACTCGAATGAATTCACCAGTTCCACTCCTAATATTCCGTACGCTACGCTCTGCTCTACTCTATCATTGAAGCGGGAGAGGGGGAGTGTAGTAGTAGGTAAAGTCAACATGGACAAAAAAGGGGGGGCCCCTGCGCCATCTGTGTATTATAAAATATTTATATAAGTTGTGTTACAGGAGAATGTTGCTATAATAAATAAGAATTATATTTTCCAAATTTTTGTTTGCAGATACACCAAAATTATATGAAGTTTTAAGATTTATGACCTTGGGAGTATACCATGTAATGGAACTCTATACATTAATAGAACCGTACTATCGGATAGGAATAGAAGTAAGTATAATATTTTAGTGTCTTTGTAAAATCGCTTTACATGCCTATTAAGTATCATAGGTAATAATATATTTTCATCCATTGGTTCATCCATTTATCAATACTAGAGATCGCCCTATTAGTACAATTCGATGACAATTCGTATGTATAGGTCTCTGGTAAAGGCTTGTCCTTACTCCTTAGTGTGTGTGTTGTTGTGTCTGTAATGTTTTATTTGTTAAATTTTTTTATGATAAAAGAATAATTTCAAAATAATATTAGCTCGATGCACTCCTTCACCATATAAACTATAATTATTACTGTGCGCATGCTTCTACATTCCCCATTTTTCGTAAAAAGAGTTACAAAGTTTTTCGCTCGCGTATAAATATTATTATGATTTCGTACATTTATCATTACAGGTGGAGCAAACTCGCTTTCTGTTGAGTCAAATGATGACCAAAATTGATTCTTCTGATGATCTTCTGTGGGTAGAAGTTAACAAGTTCAATACTCTACTCTCTTATCACAACTCCTCTCATTCTGCTGCCAGTATCTGTAATCTTGATAGAGCACTTGTTCTTAAAGTGAGTGTTTTATAGTGAGTTAGTTAGAGTCCTAGTATAGCTCGAATTCTCTATAAATTCTTACTCTACCTCTCTTTTCTTTGTTTCAGATAATCAGTGCAGTCGTAACATTTTCAGTAACGTGGCTTGATTTAACTAGATAGACTTTAGTGTTAATTGATCAAATTAAGTATGTTAGTACTTAAAATTAAAATGTAGAGATCACTATGTTACCGTGTTATTTTCTTATTTAGATTTCAAATATTTTAACGACATCTACAATATGTTTTAAAAAATATCAAATAGTTACGAACATACCGTCGATAGACTGTATAAATATACGAACGTTGAATATGGAATTAAAAAATACCTTAGGGAAACTGAAAATTCAGAAGTGAAGCGTAATCTGTTTATTAGATTTATCTCGTTACAATCATAATCAGTCATCAATCAGCAAAAGTCTTGGACAACTTGTCGACAATTATTCTAGTTCTTTCGGACAAATACTGATCTATTTGTCCGAGAACTTTCACGAAATGCAGCATCTTCTGTACGCCCTTCTTGAATATCTCCATGCGCTCTGCGCTGGTTTGCTCCTCGTTGGAATCTCTCAGGGAGGCGAAGGTCATCGGATTACCAACATTGGGCGCCAGTTTCGCGTGATTGGGGCGTAGTTTTGGCACTGGTAGTTTGGGAACTCCGAGTTTGGCGATGTTCCTCCTCGGGAGACTCATCAGCTTGGGTATGAAGCCGCCTGGGGGCAGCACGGCAACGGGGGCCTGCGTGTCGCCGGCGCCGGCCTGGTCGGAGTCTCGCAGGACGAACTTCCCGTTCTTGATGGCCTTAGGGATAGCGCGCTGGATCATGCTGCAGAAGGAGTCCATATCGAAGCGGGAGTTGCCGCGCAACTCCACTGATCTGGAGCTTGAGTATTGCGCTGAGTCCTGAAACGTTAGTAATTACTATATTATTTTAATTTCTCTTGCTATTGTTGAATAAAATATGATTACATTACTATTCAGAGATAAATATAAAGATGTTTCGTATTGTTCATAAGGTGTTGGCTAGGTCTTTCTTACTTTATTATATATACTAGCGACCCGCCCCGGCTTCGCACGGGTGCAATGCTGATACTAAATACACTACAGAAAAACTGTGAACGTTGTATATAATAATAACTGTATTTTAAAAAGATAAAACCGACATCAAAATTGTACTTAATTGAGAATTAAAACTTCCTATCTCCAAAACTACTGAACCGATTTTGATGAAACTTGCACTATTCCCTAAGTTGAACAATACCTAGTACAATAAAAAAAGAATCACTTAAATCGTACTTGTAGTTGCGGAGATATGCGTGAACAAACATAAAAACATACATATATACATACATACATACATACAAACATACTGGAAATTTGGCACATTTGTTCAGAAGCTGTTATAGATTAACATATACAAAAACTGGACAGTTCTGGAAATATTACATACATACGCGTCGAATTGATAAACTCCTTTTTTTGAAGTTGGTTAAAAACATAGCGGCCCGCTCCGGTTTCGCACGGGTATAAAATATTATATAGCCTACGTGATTAAAATCGATTCAGTAGTTTTGATAAATTGCAATCCATAAATTATGGTTTTACTTAATCTAATCTTATCTCACCATAAGTAGGTACTTATAATTACTATAAGTGCGATTTAAAAATTAACCTTAGAATAGAATATAATTTATATTTTAAAACTACTATCATACAATTATTTATCGTAACTTACTTATAATTACTGATACGTTGTCGCGCTGAAAAGCACGTTTTTATAATAAACGCGTCCGATCGCTGCTAAATTCAAAGTGCTATAGGGAAAACCGCGGCCTCAGACGCGCTATTTATAGGCACGCTCTTGCCGCACCGGGCGGCCGGCCGGTACCGCCGCAAACGCTACGTCCCGCAATTTTTAAATCTGTAATACCTTCGAAAATATTCACTTAAATCATACGGTGTCAAGGGCCATATAGATCTATATTAAATGAACAATGTATTCAAGGTATTTAATTGGTTAAGGATTAATGCTGTATTGGTTAAAATCGCTTCGAAAATTAGCCATTATTAGTCGTAAAAAGTAAATGACAAAAAAAAGTTATTGTGGGTTATCCATAAGAGATAGACATATATCATCACGGACTTTTCTGTAGACCTTTTCAATGTGTACAATACTTAGTACATAATTTTGATAAAACTCGTAGGGTCCAGCCTGCGTTTGCAATGTAAGCGGAAAAAACGTAATTATTTACGACATCACATTAGAAACCTCAAAAATAACAGTACTTCTCCACTATTTAATGAATGTTATTATACATATAAACCTTCCTCTTGAATCACTCTATCTATTAAAAAAAACCGCATCAAAATCCGTTGCGTAGTTTCAAAGATTTAAGCATACAAAGGGACGTAGGGACAGAGAAAGCGACTTTGTTTTATACTATGTAGTGATTATGTTACTGTAAAAGCTCGAACTTTGGTAAATCTTAAGATTTAAGTGTAAATCTTAGGATTTACCGACACGAGTTGGTAAATGTAAGTATTTATAGCATAAGTAAAATAAACACGTTTAAATGTAGTCCAAAAAATTCAAGATTTTTAAATAAAAAATGGTTATACTAAAAATTAGAATATTAAGCATATTATAAATTACATATTATTTTGATTAATTTTTTTTTTCAATTAAGTACAATTAAATACCAGCAGCTGTACATATTATACAATAACATTATCATATTTTTCATATTATGTTACATTTTAATCAACCATTGTACAATATAATTATTATAATAATATGACTTACGCAATAGCACATCCATTAAAACCTAATGACAGGTTGCAGTATATACCTATCTGGTAATAAAATCCAGATTTAGTGCTGTGTTTTAGTGCTTTAGCTTCAATCAATACTCAATAGTCAACTGTGCCGTACTGAATAATTTGATGTCTAAATATACCCCTACTATAGGTCTACCAGAATCTGATGGCAAAAAGTGAGAAATTAAATCGACTCTAGCAATACCGGGGTAATTATTGGAATAAATCATTTTGATCCTTTTTTAGGGTTCCGTAGCCAAAATGGCAAAAAAGGAACCCTTATAGATTTGTCATGTCTGTCTGTCTGTCTGTCTGGCTGTCTGTCTGTCTTTCTGTCTGTCTGTCTGTACGTCCGTATGTTACAGCCACTTTTCTCCGAAACTATTAGAGCTATACTATTTTTTTTTATTACAATAATTAGGGTCGTCTATGGGCTGGTCGCCCATATCCTTTATTTGTCTCATTGTCATGATATGGTCGCGTACCAAGATTACATTTTCTCTTAATCTACTGTAAGTCCATCACGCCTTGGACCTTTTAGAATTATACATTATTATACTATTACTGTTATTGTATATTATATGCTTAATACTATTATCTACACTACTATTATAAAGAGGAAAGATTTGATTTTTTGTTTGTTTGTTTGTTTGTTTGTTTGAGTCGAATTGGCTCCGAAACTACTGGACCGATTTGAAAAATTCTTTTGCTATTGGAATCTTACATTATTTCTGCTGAACATAGGTTACATTTTATTTTGGAAAAAAGTAGGGTTCCGTAAGATATTTGAGTTTTTCGGACGCAAGGTGTAAAAAATCAGCTAGAAAAGTTACTTATTTTGCGTACGAAGCCTAAACTATAAAAGATAGGGCCATAGAATGTTCTAAGTAATTGTAGATCTTATAAATATCTACAAAAAAGTCTGCAACACACTATACCTATCTATGTCGAGTGAGGCACAATAACCATATATTTATTTAAAAATCCTGAATTTTTTTTTTACTACATTTAAACGGATATATTTTACTCACGCTATTAATCCTTATCGAAATAAATTATTTTATCACTAAGTACAGTTTATGTAGATAATATTTGGTCTTTGAATGATTAAAATTGGACGTTTGGTTTTGAAATTATGGCGAAATTAAAATATTACGATAGTGCAGGGCGTCACCAAAGCGCGTGCGGGAGGAAGACAATATTCTGTTGTAGAAATGAAAATTCTGTACATAAAAGATATGAAATGACACCCGAAATTACACCTTTGTCACTACATCGGCTATAGAAGCCAAAAATGTGGTTAGTTTTTTGTCTGTCTGTCTGTCACTCTTTCTGTCTGTCTGTATGTTTGTTCCAGCATCACACGAAAAATACTGATCCGATTTGAATGTGGTTTTCGCAGATATATTTATCTTCTTCCAACTTAACATCTGGTGTATAAAATTTTTTCCCCCCACCCCTCTAAGGGGACAAAAGAGGGGGTCAGATTTTGTATCAAACTTTTTTCTTTAACACGAAAACTACTGATCCGATTTGCATACGGTTTTCACAGATTTGCATACGGTTTTCACAGATATATTATATTTGTCTTCTTCCAACTCAACATCTGGTATATAAAAATCCTCCCCCCCTCCCCTCTCAACCCTCTCTGGGGACCAAAGAGGGGTCAGATTTTGTATACAACTTTTTTCTTTAGTGGACTTACTTCATATTAGGTATTAACTGTGTTTTTCAACTTAACATCTGGTGTATGACCTTCCCCCCCCACATCCTCTTAGGGGACAAAAGAGGGGGTAAAACATGTATCAAGTTATCAACTGATGATGTAGAAAATATACTTTAAATGGCAAAACAACGTTTGCCGGGACAGCTAGTTATACATATAGATAACTATCTAACTTAATAGCTATACTATTAGAGCTATACTATTGAAACTTAGTAAGTAGATGTAGTCTGTGAACCGCATTAAGATTTTGATGGAAAAATGGAAAAATAATTGTCTTCTGTAAAATAGAAAATAATAATATTATCTAAGGGTATAGAGTAGAGGTAGGGCAGAAATAAAATCACAGAAGCCGTATTAAATAGCACGAGTGGATAAAATTTTAAATTAACTTTTTAATTCTAACTTTAAGAGCATACGCTAATACTTTTTTCCATACAAACGTATTCCTCAATTTCCTCCATGGATAATGCTTCTAGACCAGGGCTTCCCAAACTTATTTGTACTGTGACGCCCTTGGGACTTTGCCATTTCTTTACGACGACGCCCCTCAACCCAGCCCCCAAAAATTTTTTTTTATTAAATAAGGGGGCAAACGAGCAAACGGGTCACCTGAGCAACTACCGTCGCCCATGGACACTCGCAACATCCGAAGAGCTAAAAACGCAGTGCTCACTGGATTTGGTTGTGTTGAGAATTGAGATGCGACGCACCTGGGACAATGCCGCGACGCCTCAGGGCGTCGCGACGCACAGTTTGGGAAGCCCTGGTCTAGTCAAATGATTTTTTATACATTATTGGGATCTGTGAAAGCTATGCCTCTACGTCCGATTTATTCTTCAATTTACTAATAAAAAAAAAATATGACCCTTTAAAAATCTCAAAAAATTAATGTTCCGTACCCCGCCAATCAACCGACCATAAAACGAATTTGAAAGATCTTTTAGGTAAAATAAAAACGTAGAGGCATATAGACTCATCCTTTCTGAAGATATTAAAAAAAAATTAATTAGATAGGCTCTATTTTGAAGGAGGAATCGGAGGAATACGTAACCTCGATTTACTGTATCTGTCTCTATCACAATACACGTGCGGCGTGCCAGCGCAGGGTGAAGCGTGATGGCAATAGTTTCTTGGTTCAAATTTTACTGTACCCGTGTTCCCTCATAAGCTTCATAAAAAACAATGAATAACACTTATTTTAAACATAATAAATATGATAATATCTAACAATGACTTAGTACCAGCCAGTACAGGTGGTAACGTCGAGTACGTTAACTAACGCCTTTGCCATCAAAACTAGTACCCAAATAAATGCGTCGTCGGAAATATTATTTCTCACCTCCGGGCGGAAAACGTCAACTTTCTTCCCGCTGCGCTTACCGATGTTACCGTTTGCCGCCTCCGTCGATGAGAAAAATAGTATACGCACCACGGGCAGTAAATAAGAAATCCTCAGATCACATGTTTGTTGACCTCGGTTTCGCCTCGGCCAACAATTACATAATATTGTGATCTGAGACATTTCTTATTTTCCTTCCCTAGGTGCGTAATCCTACTAATATTATAAAGGCGAAAGTTTGGATGTATGGATGTATGGATGTATGGATGTTACTCTTTCACGCAAAAACTACTGAACGGATTTTAATGAAACTTTACATTAATATAGCTTATACATCAGAATAACACATAGGCTATAATTTTAACCGACTTTCAAACTAGAGGAGGTGTTATATTCGTTTTTTTATGATCAACGATTACTCCGCCGTTTATGAACCGATTTTCAAAATTTTTCTTTTGGTGTATAGGGCATTATCCCAATTCGGTATCATATTCACAAAAATGGTGACCTGATGAAGGAATCCATGGGTAATCGAGGGAACTCCTCAAAATTTATATGGAAACATGTGGTGACTTCGGTTTCATGAGAAGTATTCCGAGCATATGCTAACAACAAGTAAGATTTTGGACCCAGCGACACCCACCCACGGTTCGGAAGCTACTGGGAAAACTCCTGACGCTTTATAGATACACGCTTGAGAGTTTCGATCGGAAAGCAGATGCTACTATGCAAATTACATTAGTTATCATCATCATCACTGCCATATTATACCATCAACCGTGCATCGTCCCATGATACGTTTCATAGTCTTTTAGATAGAGACTCGAGTTTGTCAAGCAATAAAAAAAATTATAAGAGGAAAATATGGAAAAACCGGGAAAATTATTAGAAAAGGGTTTATCTCTCGAAGTACTGGAGCATTTTTATATTATTTGTCACAGATATAGAGTAGACCACGTGAAGGGACATGTTAACTCATTTTTTCATAACTATTTTTTGCGGGAAAATGTACGGTTTTCGTAAAATTCCTAATTTACGCGGGCGAAGCCGCACGGGACATCTAGTGTACTATACATCTGTTTGTCGTATTGCATTCTCGTGAAGTTTATATCTTTAGGTTAAAGTAAGACAACTTATGTTAGGTTATGGTTATATTATAGGGTAGCCATTAGCCAGGTCGTAAATTATTAAAACGCTAGTTTCGTTCATTTGTTACCTATGTTTACGGTAAACATCATTCATGCATATTCTATGAGGACAAACCCAAACGTTTAGATTAGAACGTTTACCTTAACCCTATTTGTTTTTTACGTTTACCAATAAATACAATATTTTTAATAGTACTAGACGTTTTTACCGACTTGGCAATTGCGTAGTTGTTACATAAATAATAAAAATACACGCCACGCTACGCCGGCGTAGCAAAAACGCATAACGCGTTCGTTACTCATAATTTCTACTGTACTAAAAGCCAAAAGGGTAAATTAAAAGAATATTTTTTGTGGAAAAATCTGTTAAAATTGGGATTGGCGCTCTTACATTCACTTAGTTTTACATATTTTAGTTATTGGTTTTTTGAAAAGGCTTGAAAGTTTATTTGAAAAGTATTATACAAGGTGTTACTCTTTCAGGCTGCCACTTTTACAGCGAACTCTATATACTTGTAACCCTAAAGTATTTTTTTTATGAAATAAGGGGTCAAACGAGCAAACGGGTCACCTGATGGAAAGCAACTTCCGTCGCCCATGGACACTCGCAGCATTAGAAGAGCTGCAGGTGCGTTGCCGGCCTTTTAAGAGGGAATAGGGTAATAGGGGAGGGTAGGGATGGGAAGGGAAGTATTAGGGGAGGGTAGGGAAGGAAATAGGGTAGGGGATTGGGCCTCCGGTAAACTCACTCACTCGGCGAAACACAGCGCAAGCGCTATTTCACGCCGGTTTTCTGTGAGAACGTGGTATTTCTCCGATCGAGCCGGCCCATTCGTGCTGGAGCATGGCTCTCCCACGTATTATCACTTGCTTTTGTTACACCCTGTATAACTTTCCCAAATCTTATTAAAATTATTATGTTTCATGTTTTTAAATAGACTACGTCCAAATTATTGTGAGAACATTTAAAAATGTTTGATATTCCTATTTAGGTACTTAATAGGTACCTATATAAATATACGTGTGCCCCTCGGGGACTGCTCGCTGCCGCCATCTGCCGCCATCTGCCGCGGGCGACGGGACTGCATAGCATTTTTTATCAACTTATGCAATTATAATTCGCATACATCTAGTCGCACGCACACAAACACCGTGCCGAAGTCTGCCGAATTGAAACGACGTTAAACGATGCACTGCAACGCCGCACGTTTTTGTTACAGAATTTCTTGATTGAAATGAATACCTTTACACCTAGGGATTCTAATTAATTTAAAGATTGCGCTAAATTCTTTTCGTTATTCAATTGGAGCAGACTATCAATATTATAAGTGACGATGAAGAAAATGAGTGTTCAGTTGAAACTTGTGATGCGACTGTCAGTTCTGACCGGCATTGCTCCTATCCGCTTCGACACGTCGTCTACAGGATCATTCCGAACCTCGTGGGTTTTGTACGGATTATTCTGTTTTTATTTTCTGTTTTTCGGTAAGTTTTACTCACCGCTAGCCAACTCTTTAGTATTATTTAATAACTATCAAGGCATTGATAATAATAATTATTACTTACGTTTTATTAAAAATTGTAAGAAATATTGGGTACTAGATCAAAATGAGATAAAACTGTTTACTTAGTTTTTTTTGTTTAAAACCGCCCATTATTTGATCATTTTATTAAGGAATCACTACGTAGGTAATTAGCTGACCTCCTTTTTAATTCACATTCTCGTAATGCTACCACGATCCCTAAATTGTGTGGAGTAACCAAACCTTTTTTTTACTAGATTGCGCGAATATCTACGTAATGATTATAAGCTTACAGCACACATTTAGCGTAAAGAGCTCCACTGATTCGGTGCACATTCAGAAGAATGTTATTGATAACCTATGTGCCACCCTAATAATTGTTCTTTATAGCTACGGAGTTATTAAGGGCATGCGACGAATGCAGTTTATGTTGGATTACTTGGACCAGATACAGAAGGTTTGCTACGTACTTATTTATAAATAAATATATAAATTATAAACTAGATGACGCCCGCAACTCCGTTGCACATAAATTCATTTATCGCGCGGGAACCACACATTTTACATTTTAAAAATATACTACTTATGTCCTTTCCCGGGGCTCAATGTATCTCCATACCAAATTTCAGCAAACTCAGTTTTGTGGTTTGGGCGTGAAGAGGTGACAGACAGACAGACACACTTTTGCATTTAATTATAGGCATTGAAACAGACACTTGACAGACGAGAACAAAACATCATAATATAGCTTGTATTTTATACTACGTGTCCCATGTTTTTGTAATGCCCCTTTTTACTTTTTCAGTTCGAAAACATGATTGCCGACAGGTCCTGTAGCGCCATACGATGTGACTCAAAGTGGTACCTCGGTGTCACATGTTACATTATGGTAGCGCCATGGGTTCCTCATCTCTTTGACATTTTACAAGATACAAGCAGTATGTAATTCTGATTCATAATTATATACTAAATACTAGACGTTCCGCGCGGCTTCGCCCGCGTAAATTGGATATTTCACAGACAAATTACTCCACAAAAAATAGCCTATGATCCTTCACGTGGTCTACTTCTTTTATATGCCCAATAACAGAAAAATTGTTCCAGTAGTTCGTGATACAAGCACTTTCAAATAATTACCCCCGTAAGCAATCTTGGCGTCACCTCAAATTGAAGTTATTAGCCCGCTCCAGACTCTCGAGTTTTGTCGAAACACTTTTGCCAAACTTTTGCCAAAACTCGAGAGCGCACGGGAGCGGCTATCCACATTCTCGATTGGCTCAGTTGAAAATAGACGCTCGTAAGACATGGACGTTACCAGAATATTATGTATGCTACTGTAGGATTCGCTGCAGCATAATTATTATAGCTATATTTTGGTGAATCATGTAAGAATAGTACCTAAAATACGCTGGAAAAAGCGTATGCAGTGTATGATCGCCATAATATTTGGAATAGAAAATCATGAACGTAGTCATTAAGGAGTCCTTTTGGGTTACGTACTCGGTCTGTCTGTCCGTCTGTTTGTCTTCAGGCTGTAACCCAAGAACGGCTACAGCTAGATTTCTGAAATTTTCAGAGATTGTGTATTTTTGTGTCGGCAAACTAAAACGGCAAACTAAAAACAGCAAATACTAAAAATAAAATAAAGTTAATATTTAAGGGCAATTTTTGGTCACTTTGGGCGTATATTATTACTATTATTATTATATTAGGATAATATTGATGATAATAATAATAGTTCTAAAAACGATTACTCCAGTTCGTGTGTCCAATTTACCGACATTTAAACAAAATACGTGCATTCAATACGGTGACTGTCTGCCGACTGGCCCGAGCGACACGGGAGTGTGGAGAGATAGTTTTGCATAAACACAAAACTATATGAGAACCCTTTGATGTACCGACATCGAACGGATAGTTCGGCAAATATACACGAGACATTCGAATATAGACGAATGTGCTCTCCTCACTCTCGTATTCGGCAAGTCTCGTGTAGTTTTGCCGAGAGTGTGGAGCGCGTTTAATCATCTATTGAATGTCTCCGAGTGCAGACTGCACAATAGACAAACTACCGTAAGTCTGTCGTAAAATTGAAAGCAATCCCCAAAATTCGCCAACAGAGTAAAACACTGTAGTGTAGAAAACTGTTCCCATCCCGTTACCGCAGTTGTAATAAATTCAATTTTTATTGCCTTATAATACATATATAGTTAAGTACTAAAATGACGTTTTAGTAGCCATTTTACAAAAACTTTGATTTCTAGGAATTACCCTTAAGGATATTCTTTTGTACTTAATGTTCGTTGTGGAGAGTGTCACCGTGTCCCTGATGATGATGCAGTTCGCGCTCCTCGCCCTACACACCATCGATACGGTTAAGCTTATCAAC
The DNA here is from genome assembly GCA_905404155.3 of Plebejus argus. Lineage (NCBI taxonomy): Eukaryota > Metazoa > Arthropoda > Insecta > Lepidoptera > Lycaenidae > Plebejus > Plebejus argus. The sequence continues at coordinate 10,822,857 of FR989933.1, forward strand.
AGGCGTCTTGAAATTATTTTAATAGATCTAGGTAAGAGCTCTACGTATACGTACGTCGTTGTCCTATGAGTTTTCACTAACTAAATCGAGTTATTTATAAATTGACAAGACGTATCATAAATGAAATGATAAACCGTTCTCCTAAAAATCCCATCTATCTATTAATAAAATTCATGCTTCAAACGAGGTCAGTCAAGTCTTGTTATTTTATTATGAGTGCTCGTGGCGTTCATTAGTCCTAGCATTTCATTGCATTCACAACTCACAACTCAATTAGAAATAAAATATTGGTGTATAATAAATACTAGTAAATGTTAACAATTTCCAGAAAGTAAAAAGCTTATCATAGCTGAGGAAGTAATTGTTTCAACGCCTTTATACGACAATATAAAAATACCAATAACCTCAATCAATAGAACAATAGATATGTTGGGGATTATCAACCAAATTATGATTGCAGGTAATAAATCCACTTAAAATACTTATAGCATGATGAGGTTAAAACAATAAAAAATATTTTTGTTCGAACATAGAAGATAACATTTTTCATCACCTCACTGTATGTTTATGATTATAAGCCTTCACTATAATGATTAATTTCAATGTTTAAAGATCCATCTGGAAATCACAGTAATACTGAAAACATGCGTATACTAATTAAAACATTTGATTCTATTTGCGAAGCTCTAAGGAAACTTAACAGTTACTTTGACGCAGAGATACTTATAGAAACTATACTATATGCATTTGGAATATGGCGTGTCTTCAACTTTTTTGTCGAATTGATGTATTCAACAGGTAATTTATTCTCGATTGCTACAAACTCAGGTAGCGGTCGGTCCAATGTTTCTTAATCAATTATGTATTACTTATCTTATCATAGCATTTAAGACGATAAATGGTGTGGATTGAGAAACACTGGACTGTACTCGATACTGCAATTTGAATGCTATTAAGCATATTTTGTATAATATCATCCCACAAAATTACGTATTGACTGCAGCAAGACTGCATTCATAACTCAACATTTTTTTAATGTTTCGTATTTGTGGGCTACACAAAAGCTTAACAGCGACCATTTTTATGTCTAGTTCATCCCTTCTTATTTAAATATTTGCAAGGGCGTCGCCAAAGGGGGCAGGGAGGGGCAGCTGCCCCCCATAGAGATTCTAAAAAAGTTGCCAAATATAATGCAACCAAAGTTATAAGTCTTTGAGTTGATTTGCTTGAAGTTCAAGCCTTGAACAATCAATCCCGTGCGTCGAAACTCGAATGAATTCACCAGTTCCACACCTAATATTCCGTACGGCGTACGCTACGCTCTGCTCTACTCTATCATTGAAGCGGGAGAGGGGGAGTGTAGTAGTAGGTAAAGTCAACTTGGACAAAAAAGGGGGGGGCCCCTGCGCCATCTGTGTATTATTTAAGTAGTTAATATAAGTTGTGTTACAGGAGAATGTTGCTATAATAAATAAGAATTATATTTTCCAAATTTTTGTTTGCAGATACACCAAAATTATTTGAAGTTTTAAGATTTATGACCTTGGGAGTATACCATGTAGTGGAACTCTATACATTAATAGAACCGTACTATCGGATAGGAATAGAAGTAAGTATAATATTTTAGTGTCTTTGTAAAATCGCTTTACATGCCTATTAAGTATCATAGGTAATAATATATTTTCATCCATTGGTTCATCCATTTATCAATACTAGAGATCGCCCTATTAGTACAATTCGATGACAATTCGTATGTATAGGTCTCTGGTAAAGGCTTGTCCTTACTCCTTAGTGTGTGTGTTGTTGTGTCTGTAATGTTTTATTTGTTAAATTTTTTTTATGATAAAAGCATAATTTCAAAATAATATTAGCTCGATGCACTCCTTCACCATATAAACTATAATTATTACTGTGCGCATGCTTCTACATTCCCCATTTTTCGTAAAAAGAGTTACAAAGTTTTTCGCTCGCGTATAAATATTATTATGATTTCGTACATTTATCATTACAGGTGGAGCAAACTCGCTTTCTGTTGAGTCAAATGATGACCAAAATTGATTCTTCTGATGATCTTCTGTGGGTAGAAGTTAACAAGTTCAATACTCTACTCTCTTATCACAACTTCTCTCATTCTGCTGCCAGTATCTGTAATCTTGATAGAGCACTTGTTCTTAAAGTGAGTGTTTTATAGTGAGTTAGTTAAAGTACTAGTATAGCTCGAATTCTCTATAAATTCTTACTCTACCTCTCTTTTCTTTCTTTCAGATAATCAGTGCAGTCGTAACATTTTCAGTAACGTGGCTTGATTTAACTAGATAGACTTTAGTGTTAATTGATCAAATTAAGTATGTTAGTACTTAAAATTAAAATGTAGAGATCACTATGTTACCGTGTTATTTTCTTATTTAGATTTCAAATATTTTAACGACATCTACAATATGTTTTAAAAAATATCAAATAGTTACGAACATACCGTCGATAGACTGTATAAATATACGAACGTTGAATATGGAATTAAAAAATACCTTAGGGAAACTGAAAATTCAGAAGTGAAGCGTAATCTGTTTATTAGATTTATCTCGTTACAATCATAATAAGTCATCAATCAGCAAAAGTCTTGGACAACTTGTCGACAATTATTCTAGTTCTTTCGGACAAATACTGATCTATTTGTCCGAGAACTTTCACGAAATGCAGCATCTTCTGTACGCCCTTCTTGAATATCTCCATGCGCTCTGCGCTGGTTTGCTCCTCGTTGGAATCTCTCAGGGAGGCGAAGGTCATCGGATTACCAACATTGGGCGCCAGTTTCGCGTGATTGGGGCGTAGTTTTGGCACTGGTAGTTTGGGAACTCCGAGTTTGGCGATGTTCCTCCTCGGGAGACTCATCAGCTTGGGTATGAAGCCGCCTGGGGGCAGCACGGCGACGGGGGCCTGCGTGTCGCCGGCGCCGGCCTGGTCGGAGTCTCGCAGGACGAACTTCCCGTTCTTGATGGCCTTAGGGATGGCGCGCTGGATCATGCTGCAGAAGGAGTCCATATCGAAGCGGGAGTTGCCGCGCAACTCCGCTGATCTGGAGCTTGAGTATTGCGCTGAGTCCTGAAACGTTAGTAATTACTATATTATTTTAACTTCTCTTGCTATTGTTGAATAAAATATGATTACATTACTATTCAGAGATAAATATAAAGATGTTTCGTATTGTTCATAAGGTGTTGGCTAGATCTTTCTTACTTTATTATAAATAATATTATGGTACTGTAAAAGCTCGAACTTTGGTAAATCTTAAGATTTAAGTGTAAATCTTAGGATTTACCGACACGAGTTGGTAAATCATAAATGTAAGTATTTCTAATAATACTACGATTTTTTCGAACATTTACCATTAAACTACCATTAAAATAAATACTACTTTAAGAATTTATAATAAAATTAAAATAAAATAAAGATTTAAGGGGGCCTTCCATACCAAAAACACAATTTCTGGCCTGTTTTTGCGCTATATCGACACGGAACTCTCACTTTGCCGTCTTTTTAGGGTTCCGTAGCCAAAATGGCAAAAAAGGAACCCTTATAGATTCGTCATGTCTGTCTGTCTGTCTGTCCGTCCGTCCGTATGTCACAGCCACTTTTCTCCGAAACTATTAGAGCTATACTATTGAAACTTGGTAAGTAGATGTAATCTGTGAACCGCATTAAGATTTTGATGCAAAAATTTAAAAAAATATTAAAAATTTTAGGGGTCTCCATAGGTACAACTGAAACAAAAAAATTTTTTTTTCATCTAACCTATGCGTGTGGGGTATCTATGGATAAGTCTCTAAAAATCATATTGAGGTTTCTCATATAATTTTTTTCTAACCTGAATAGTTTGCGAGTGAGACTCTTCCAAAGTGGTAAAATGTGTGACCCCCCCTCTCTAATTTCTAAAGTAGGGGCATGATAATTCTAAAAAAAATATATGATGTAGATTACTATAAAAACTACCAACGAAAATTGGTTTGAACGAGATCTAGCCAGTAGTTTTTTTATACGTCATAAATGGTAAACCTTAATCTAAATTTCATTAAATCGACTGAAATATAAAAATAAATAAAAAAACCTTTTAATTTCATAAAAATAAACCTTATTGCTGCTGCGGAACCCTTCATGGGCGAGTCCAACTCGCACTTGGCCGGTTTTTTTCAACATAATATACCATGCCATTAACGTAAATCCTAAGATTCACCAACTATATGATGGTAAAATTTCATATCGCAAACCTTTTCGGACATTTACCATTAGGAATTGGTAGATCTTAGGTTTTACTAGAAAAATTAGGAGCTTTTGAGCTTTTACAGTAACATATATATCTAATTTTAACACACACGATTGCATCTCTAATAAAAATCAAATGTATGATTACTGCATTGGTATAACTTTTTGATTGTTTTGAACTTTTCTACCGACAGAACTAAACTTGGGAAATAATAGTCGTTTTGCTTTCATTTGAGCAAATAACATGTTAAAAGATCTACTGTATGCATAATATGCAGTCTTAATAATTTTTTTGTATTCAGAAATAATTAAGTATAATAAATTAATCAATAATCACACACACAAAATGATTTTGCTCTTTGTTCATACCTCATCAGATCCACAGTCAATGGTGACCCGGAGCGGGGTGGGGTGACACAACACAATGTTTATCTGAAAGCACACGCATTATTATTTCACACACAATTTACGCAAAACACACACACAAAATATTGCGTTATTCGACGCTAAACTGACCATCACCAAGATTATCGCTAAGCGACGCATGCTATACGTTTTGAAATAACATTTTGTGTGCCAGAATCAATGCAGTCACGTAGCGAAGAAATAGCGCATCAGCAAACCTCGATGATTGTTTCGTGAACCACGCAGTCAGCAGAACGGAATGACAATACGAAAGACAATCAGTCGCAGCTTATCACACAGACGTGATAGTTTATGTTAATAATCGAGTTTTCATCGAAATTAGCCAATATGTAGTTGATATTGTGTGTCATTTAATTCTTGAGCGGCAGCTCTGTCTGATCGATTCAGACCGATCTCACGACTGCAGCAAGATAAAAGAGTTGTAAAGATTTTAACGAAACTATTAAAATTAACGAATTCAGGAAGAGACTCAAAAGGCATTGGATGAGGATCACAATGAATTTATCAAGCCAACTAGTGTGCATGGTACTACTGGCCGTTGTGGTAGTCTCAGAGGTTAGTAAATAAAATTTCTTATATACAAATTAGAATAAAACATAATATAATTAATTATATAAAATTTGACTCACCTAGTTCTGTCGTACGTACGTACCTAAACGCTAGTAAAAAACCGATTTTTTTAATAATATTAATATCTATATGGACGCATCACTCCACGTCAGTCTGGCCTTTAGTATATGAAGGACTTGTGTTAAAGGTACCAGACAACGGAAATATATTTAATACTTTTATACTATACATAAATATTTAAGATTTTTATTATATATTATGATACTCGTATTTAATACCCATCCATGACCCAGGAACTTTGAAAACTTTTTGTTCCATCGGCGGGATTCGAACCTGCGACCCCCGGCTTGAGCTACCAATGGCCCACCAACTGAGCCACAGAGCCCAGAGGTCGTCAAATTTGTCTTGTTATCTCTTTAGACTTCGTATGTTAATTTTATTTTATGATTTTAAAATAAAATGTCGCAAAGCTCTTTGACTTCCTTGCCGAATTTTCATGTAAAGAAAATTTTTGCAGTAATTATTGTATTTATCTTTAGTCTTCTACATATTTTTTTTCTTTCAATTGCACTGCGTGTTACACTATATCTACAAATACTACTTCTTACATCATATTTTTCAAGTGTAACTAAGTACTGTTAAGTTTTCGAATATCAATCAAAATATAAAACAAGATACGCGCTAAACACAAAAACACAGCCTACCGGTTACAGACATTAAACTCTAATATAATGTTTCATATTTATTTTCAGAGCAGTACCCTCGTGAAAAGGTCTCTACTGAAGCCCTTCTTTGAAGAGTCGTGTTTTACGTGCAAGGCGTCCGATCGACCATTTGCCTGGCCTATCGTCTCGTACTTCGGGGAGATCAAGGACAAAGTTGTTAACGTGTTTAACAAATTCGTAGAAAAAGTCAAAATCAAACAACTTAAATAATTGAAAATTTAAATGCGAAATGAAAGGAGGGTGTCAACGCAGGCAGAGATCATGTTAATCACAATTTTAATTATGTAATCTATGTATTTATTTTATTTTAGTGAAATAAAATATTTTATGATATTTGTGTAACTTATTAACTCCCAATTTTCAGGATAAGAAAAACTTAATATAAAAATAATATAAATGCACCCATAAATCCATCTCAGTCTGTTAGTATACATAGTACCTATAGGTATAAGGTGTTTAATAATAAAAAACTTTTTAATTGTTAAACTTTATTTATTTTAAAGCTTTAGAAGTTTCTTAAATCTCAAATATTCTTTATGTGTAAGAGATCCATCTTTCTTTAACTTCTGCAGTTTGTCAAGTGCTCTAGTTTTTTTTATCTTTTCAGCTGGTACCCAAATAGGTTTTAATTCGGATCCTAGGGCCGACTGTAAGTTAATCTTGTCCTTCAATTTCTTTACTCGTAATGATAAAGGTGTCAGCAGTTTTGGCTTAGGTAATAAAGACGGTAGAGGTAGAGGTAATAATGGCGGTGGAATTAAAGGTAGCGGTGGTATTAGTGGTAGAGGTAGCAAAGGTAATGGAAGTAAAGGTAGAACTGGTAATTTTGGTAATCCCAGTAAAGAGGGAGCTTTCAATTTCTTTAGAGGATTCTTCAACTTTGCGTCAAGTTTGTACAAATTGATTTTTGTTTCAAAATTTGATAATTTACTTCCTGCAAGCGAAGGGATTTTTATTTTTTTATTCAAACCCAGTAAATTCTTATCACATAGTTTCTGTGATTTTTTAATATCTCTTGATAGTTTTTTCAAGTCACTCTTGAGTTTACTCTCGATGCTGCATGATACTGAAATCTAAAGAAATATTGTTGTTAGAATACCTTTAGTGAGCTTAGACTGAAGAGGTTTGACTCGTGATTTGGCTCCAATTATTATTAGTATTAGTAGTTTTGTTATTAAATATTTTATAAGTGGCATGAAACTTTAATTAAGTATTAAGTATTTTTAAATGAAGATCAAAGTTAAACTCTACTCAATTATTTTTAAGAAATTAATAAGTAACGAAATAAAATTCATCTTACCAAAAGTACGAGTAAAATTATACAAAAATAAATTAACCGCAGTAAGGAACCCATCGTTAACTTTCATTTCCTGAATGTTTCTTCTACAACGATTGCTTTAACACTGTCATTAAGCAAGATATCATTGTATGCTTATCTTTCTATACATTTGATTAAACACGTTTTGATTTAAATAAGATTTTTAATATGCTTGATAATATTAACAATGTATTCAGTATTGTGTAATATTAATAAAAGTCCTAATTTTTTATCAAAAAAAATTAAGTAAGTACATAACATGATATATTATTATGCCCATCAAAGCGAATTGTTTAATAGATATTTATTTGCTTTAGCTTATTCAAAACTTGATAATATACAAGTCCAGCTTTGGACTCGACAGCAAACAAAAGTTAAAATCTTAATACAACTTCAAGTGTCTATAGACTCTCTACCTACTGCCACGTATGTACTTCATTTTCATTATTGTCTAACCTAACCATCTTAAGTCTAAGAAATGGGCCATTCCGCTACAGACGGCCCTTAACGAAATTTTTTAAAATGAGACATTCATTACATTTCTCAATTGGAATATACGTAAGAAGATGTGTATTTACTAATAAAACAACTTTTATCGGTTAAAGATGAAATTCGAATAATTTAGAGCGTTTTTAAGCAATATCATCTAAGGGGCGCGATGTTTTTTCCCATATTCTTAAATTAAAATAGCATATATTTCAAATTAATGTTTAGTTGTAGTATAGTTATACAGCAATATATCGAAATCTTTTGTATAAATTACACTATTCAATCGTTTTTAGTGATTTAGACGATTAATTTTGTCAGGCCAATAAACAACTGAAAATAAAAAAAAACTACAATTTGGTGCAGTTTTATTACAAACTTATTAGTATAATTATATATTCCATATCGAAAATTTTAAAATTTGTTAGAGAATTACGATTTAATTCACCTTTAAGAGATTTGAGAATTTTGATGTTGCGCCCGCGATCGTAAAATGGTTAATAATTTCTAGTACTTATTATTATAATTACTTTTATCTAGTTACATAGTTTCTTTGTTTTATGCTATTTTGAAATATAGGCAAGTTATTTTGTAAAAGTTTCGGAATAACCAGTATTCACATATGAACTCATCACAGTTCTTAATGGTGGGTCAAATTGGTTGCACCGGCGATGGCACTTCAGACCTGTTTGTGGCCTTCCAAACATTGGATGAAGGTTTTCATTTATAAATCATTGTTAAACTAGTTGAAATGTATCCCTTCAAGGGATATTTTATTAATAAATATGCTTCATTTTGCCTGTAGGAAGCTTTAAGTGTGTCAAACTGTTGTACCCGCCTAATGGAATCGCCCAAATGTTAGTCAAAATTTTCATGAACCCATTCGTAAGTAGTGGAAGCAACCTAGCAAATGTCGAAAATCTTTGAACTATCGACTATTTATTTAATAATATGTATAATGAATACAAGTTGATTCATCGAAATTTTGAAAGTATATCACAGGTATATTTTATCTAATCGAATCCAACTATGCAATATTTTAGAAATAACAAGGTAACAATATCACGTATCACTAAAAATTGCATAAGTACAAGCATAAAAACCCTACAAAAAATGAATTCGACACAATCAATAGGAACACGAGTAATCAAATTTGAACTAAAATGGGGGGACAAAAACTTTTTTGGACCTCCATATCTGTAGTTTTACTGCTGTCAGATATTGGGGCAGCATGTTTGGACGACAAAGGAATATGTTTGGTAATTTATTTGTTTAATTTATTAAAAATATACAGCATGACTGGTGAGACATTACCGATACTTAAGGAGAGTATTCAGTACTCGATTCTCATTATACTTATGTAATAAAATTAGGTACTTAATTTTTGACCAAATTTCCCTTTAAACAAATGAACCATGGACACTTAGTAAATTACTATGCGGTCGGCGCGGCGGCGGGCGCCCCGCGCCGCGCGCTACCCCTCCCACGCGCGGTGTCCATACGTTGGGTAAATAATTATTTAACTTTAAGCTACATTTACTCAGTGATCAATTGATATTATTTTTTATATTTTTTTTTCAACTAATATAATAGCCAAATATCACGTCCTCAAGTATTGAACATGTCTCACCACTCACCAGTCATGCTGTATAGGTAGAATAATGTTAGTCATTTAAAGAAATGGTAATGTTAGTATTACTTTTCTTCTAATTACAGCTAGAGGCTCTCAAGGATATGAAGGAATCGAAAAAGGAACTGCTTGGCACGTAAGTAACGCTTAGCTAGAAAGTCATTGTTTTGAATACTTAAATAAATGTGTACGGTTTGAATCTAATTAACAACATTTTTAATTTCAGATTACTAAAGTCTTTACTAGCGCCAAAGCTTGGTAAGTTTTAGACACATGTACCAATTATTAATCTTGTTATTTTTAATTTAACCTCAAATTCCCGGAAAAGTAACATAATATTATCGATTTACAGAAAAGAAAGAGAAGCTGTTATGTGCTGAGCCTCCCCCACCTCCCGCGACGATAGTGCTGATGCCGGCGACGCCGCCCTTGCCGCCTTGTCTCCCTTCGCCGCTGGCGTTACCACCACCCATGCCGCCCATCATCCTCTCCGCTCCTCCGCCGGCACCACCATGCTCACCGTTTCTGCTCCCACCACCACCACCACTCTGTTTGCCACCCGCACCGCTTCCACCAATCTTCCTGCCTGCTCCTGCACCACCACCGATGTGTTTACCAGCTGCAGCGCCTGCACCTTTGGTGTTCTCCCTTCCTCCACCACCTCCCTTCATGCCCTCTTGCCTGCCTCCGCCACCTGCTCCTATTATTCTCCCCGCTCCCCCGTCTCCTCTGATGCTGCCTCCAGGACTACCTCCACCTTGTCTGCCACCTGCACCGGCGCCATTAGTAATATCGCTGGTACCACCTGCGCCGCCGCTGCCGTGCGCGCCGCCACCGCCCGTGGGAATCCCTATGAATGCCTTCATGGTTCCCGCGCCTATTCCCATCACGTTGGAACCTAAGCCTATCGAGCTACCTCCGCCGTGTGCTTGCTCATACTATAAATAATATTTGGACACTAACCTTACCAAAATCTTTTTGGCCGTATATCTTAAAGAGTTCCAGCGCCAGCCGAGCTTTTGCGAAAAGGAAAATTGTTATGTTAAGTGTACCATTTACTTTAGTGTTATTTAATTATTAAACTTTTATTTATTACCTTTAAGTGAAACTTGTTTAATAAATTATACAACAAACTATCTGTGTATTTACTGCATAATAATCTGTACTGTTTCGGTTTGTAAACTAGTAATTTGGGCTCGTATGCATTTCATCAAATATTAGCTCCTTCAATTATATTCTAGTATATAACGAGCTATTTAGTAAGCATTGTTGAGAATATCAAATATACTTGCTCAGATTTAATAAATCAAAAATGCTAGTTTCAGTGATATTGGAAATTTTTAAATTCAAGCTTGCTAGTACAATTTTAGTGCTATCTTGTTGGGATGATAATGGTAAATATATACTACAAGTAACACGATATTAAAGATATGATAAACTTTTCCCATTATTTTAATATCAATCATTCTATCAATATCTACCTTAAGGTAACGCCATGTTAAAGTAAAAAACCGTGTTGGATGTGTTTTAGATTGCTTGTTTTCTATGCGAGGCTGGCCCGGCCTCTCATAGAAAACAAGCAATGGAACAGCAAAAAATAGAAAGGGCGTAGCGACAAAATGGTTTTTGTCGCGTAATTTAAAAACCATAAATACATTTCATATAAGCTATGGGCAAATTAAAGTGTATGCTAGAACCAATTTATGTACAAATTTTGGAAGCTTATAACACTCTCCTCCATGTTGACAAAATAGGAACCCCTTTTTTTACAGAGGTCTTTTTGATTGATTATTCTGTGTTATAAAAGTTGACCAATCGTGTTATGCTATGGGTAATTCAAAGACAAGACATGATGAATACTGACAGCGAACTTTAATTTGTTAGCTTTGGTCATTGCTGAGAAAAATGGACATCGCTACAGCCAAATTATCAAGGCGTCACCTTAAATCACGGCTGAATTTAGAGTAGGTTATAATAATTTATATAATATACGATTTATTTCTCTACATAGAGCGAGTGGAATTTATGCGTCAACTGATGTTTCGTGGAGTGAGAGTCACTATGTCTTGTGATGGTAGCGACATACCACCGGTCAGCATCCATCAGCTGCATGGTATTTTGTACTTCAGCAATAGCAATCTAACGAAAGGGGTAAGGATCCATTCTACGAATAATAAGTGTCACTTTACAATTTTTTGAAAAATAATAACGAAATCTTAAAACGAAGATACAGCTATGTAAATTGTGTTCAATGTAGTATTTGCTAAACAAAAATGTACTTATGGATAAAAAATGTTCAGTAGAAAATGTTCGGTAATTGTAATAATTATTATCTCACTTTCTGCATAATGCACATCTGAATCTACAGATTAAACGGGAGGACTTTGGATACTGGAACAAATGGGTGATAGTTGGTGACACTATACCCAAATTTTTGAAAGCATCTCGAAATGATGCTGATATTGTACTTATTACTCCTGAAAACGTTGATGCAGAAATAATTGGTAAGGGCATACCAAAAGTTGACATAAGCTACAAAAATAGAAAAGAAATCAAGCTTAAGAGTTAAGACTATTTTTAGATTACTCTACATTTGCTGCAAAATCGTATCGTCTCCAAGATGTTTATATTCATCCTGCGAAGGAACCCTCTATACACCCATGGGCCTATTGGAATACAAGTGATGGTCTACAAATAGTATACGATCATGAACGACTTCGACGACGATGGAATTTAAAGAAGCATACTTTAAGAATTGCTACGCCGGTAGAGTTAATTAAAAATAGCATGTATTTTTAATGGAGTTACTAAAATCTTTTTATTAAAAATCTGTTGGATCAGAATATAGTTGAATTTAATATTTTTACTATAATTTTATAGCTTGGGACATACTCTAACGAAACCTACAATGGAACATTCAAAGAGTATCTGTTGGATATGTCGATGCCGGAGAAAGATTCCGGTGTTCGAGCGGGATACACAACAGCTCTAATCATAATAGACGCTCTTAACGCTACGTAAGTTTCCTATGCCACTTTAAAGAAATACTCTATCTAACAGTCTTGAATTTGAATTTTTTCTATACTCAAAATCAATGATCTAAAGTTAGAATCGATTAGGTAATAAATTTTAAAAGGGGTTTAAGGAAAGCAATCCTCTTAAATTATCAAAAATGTAATGAAATGGAAAGGTAAGCGAGAGAAAGAGTATGACAAAAATACCAACAGGAAATATTATTAATGTTACATAATGTTAAACTTTGTTACTTACAGCGAAGAAATGATTCCTACTCTTTTATGGGGCACAGAAGTTAATAACAGCAGTATGTTATTGAAACTAAGAAGAGAAGAGGCCGATATCGCAGGGGGTATATTAAGAATTTTGCTGACACGAATTCAAAAATTAGACTATACCGTATCTTTATGGCCTTTTCAGTAAGTGTCTTTATCACTCTTGTACTGATCTACAGCTAGGTCTAAAGATATTTTGAGTAGGTAATAGTAAATATTTATTAGGCAATATCTTTGAATGTTTTGTGAGAAGAAGAACATTTTTCATTACAATTCGTCTCAGTTATTCGGCCGGGCTTCGCCTCTTATTGTAGTTATAATATGACTTATTATTTTTTGTTTCTACTAAAATTACTTCTTTACAGCGTGGGCTTCACTTACTTGGCAGAACGAGAGAGCAGCAGCAACATGTTTGCTGAACCGTTCACAGCGGGTGTATGGTGGTGCTGTCTTGCTCTTTTCATTATACTTGCCTTCGCTCAGCGCGTCACATCCAAAACTCCCTTTGAAAAAGAAGGAGCGTATATTGCTGTTTTGGCAACGTCCTTACAACAAGGTTGCTGTATTACGAGTATTTTTTATTATTACAAAAGAAAGTAATAAGTAGCTACAAAGCATCTGGTACTTGATAAGGAAGACTAGACGTGTTTGTATTTTTTGTACTTTTACAATAATTTTTAAGTCAAAATAATTGTAATTATTTCTGTACTGCAAAGTGCAACCTTTTGAATGCCCTTGACGAAAACCCTTAAAACTTTCGGCACGTAATTATTGCGTAAGTAATAAATATAAAAGTATGTACTATACTTTTAAGCAACTTATACTTACTCATAGATGTTTGTTTTTCTAGATGCAAGCGCTGTCCCCGAAGGAGTATCAGGTAGATGGACGTTCCTAGTTCTATCAATATCAGCCATGTTGATCCATGCTTACTACACCTCCGCCATCGTTTCCGCTCTGATGAACGCTGGCAGAGATGGGCCTGACTCGCTGAGAGCTCTGGGTGACTCCAAATACGCTATAGCATCAGATGATTACGACTATATGCGATTTTTTATGTTTGATGTACGTAAATTTTTCATAGTATATTCAAGCAAGTCTGATATTATGTTGACCCGATTAACTTATATTATAACGTTCTAAATTTGATTACTTGCGGATTTTGTCGCGGAGCACTTTTCTTATTCCCGACGTTTCAGCTGCTTTCCAGCGGCCGTGGTCAAAGGTGTCAACGTGACGAAGAAAAGTGCTCCGCGAAAAAATCTGTAAATCATCAAAAAATGTGTGTAATACTTGCATACGTTAGAGCTCATCACCTATATGACATTGATAAAAGAATGGATATAATACATTATACATGTTATTATTTTGTTTCTATCAGAAAAGGAATTAATGACAAAATATAACATTTAAATTTTGCAATTTGGAATATCATAATTATTAAAATTTAAAAGGAAATCGCTTTAGGTAAAAACGAATTGGAGTGACATGGAATATCTGAAGCAAAAGAAGATGACATCAAACCTATATCACGACGCCCAACAAGGAGTGAAGCTGATACAGGGAGGACAGACCGCCTACCACACTGAATACAACCAGCTGTACCCATATTTGAAGTCATTCACTGATGACGAAATATGTAAAGTCCAGCATGTTGATACTATTCCAGAGGTAATATTTTTGTTATTTCAGTAAATCTAAAAAAATAATCCAGAGAAAACCAAACAAAAAAGTAATTACCAAAAATAGTGTTTCTAAAAATAGGAAAGCATTTTTTTAAATTAAGGGACAGCAAAACAGTCAAGTCCTTCCTCCTCGCTATAAATGCCTCTTAGGCACAGAATATATAATAGTACTGTCTTAGGTAAACAGTACTAAGTTTTGTATACGTAAAGAATAACTATCCAATTTCTTGACCATAAAAATGTTTGTAGACGTTGACCTGGGTGACCACGACAAAATTCGGCCAGTGGACCAATTTATTCCGCATTGTCGGCGGCTGGCTGCACGAGACCGGTTTGAAGGCTCGCATCGTCACCCGACTGAGAATCAGGCCGCCGCCTTGCCAAGCGGCTCTCCTTGCTGAAAAAGTTAACATCAATGACGTCGCACCCGTCATCATCATCACGTTCACGGGCATGGTCATTTCGGTGATCATATTGGGATTGGAAATCCTATATTCGAAATGGCAAAGGAGAAGTCGAGAAACTGCAGTAGCGTTTGTAAGAGTCGGGGAAGAATTTTTCCGCGACTGAAATTTTCTTACAAGCAAAGTACGAGTACGGAGTAGTTGTATCGTTGACATTTAATAAATAAACTAGAGGTACCCGATAGGACCCTATACCTACATCTGATTAGTGACTGTCTACAGGAAGAGACAAAAAGAAAAATAATCCTATTAATAGAAAACTTAGATCCTGTAGACTAGGGTACGGCCGCCAGTAGTCAGCCCCACACCAGCAGTCAGCTGCCTTTTCAAGCTAAAAACCTATAGAAATAACGTTCTATTGCAAATTAACCAATTAAGTTAGGTATGTATTGATATTAGAATCTATTTTGTAGCTATACAGGGTGTAACAAAACTAAGTGATAATACCTTAGGGTGTGTATGCGTTCCTTGTAGATCGAGTTCACTGTGAAAGTGACAGCGCTGAAACACCAAGTTTTTTTGTGATTTGTATGGGCATTGGGCAAGCGCCCCAGCGTCACGAGTATCCCTATACAAAAGTGAAAAAAATTTTGCTCTTTCAGCGCTGTGTATTTTACAGTAAACTCTATACACGGGACTCATACACACCCTAAAGTATTATCATTTATCACTAAATTTTGTGACACCTTGTATAGATACTATAGGTTATTGCAATTTATGAATTTTATAATAATTTATTGCACGTTTATCACTTACTATAAGGTATGTTTCGCAAATAATGTGATGCCATTTGCGAAGCAACCTTACATGCCTTATCACTTTCACTACAACTATTACATCATATCCTTAAACTTATCGTTACATATTTTTATCACCTCATCTCGTATTGATTCAAACGCACGTTTCCGTAATTTATTTAAGTAGACGTATGAAGTAATTGTCGACAGTTTCGTAAGTGCTTGTAAATGTAATTTTCATGAGTTAATTATTTAATAATGAAAAGAATACTGAAGACAATATTATGTACATACTGTATAATATCTGTCTGTTATGCAACGCCGCCCAGTTGTCTCGAGTTACATCAGTCACAGGTAACAACATAATATCTTACTCCCTGGAAATATATTTCAACCATGATAACTACCATGAGAATGACCATGGCATCAACAATTCCTTTATTAACAATACTCAGTACAATATTTAATTAAGTTCTTAAACTTTGTAATTGATCTTTGAATTCACCTTATTCAATATTAAGTCATCGTCATTAATTACTAATCATTTTTTATAATATTGCTAAGTAAACAATGTTAGTATGTACTCTATGTTTATATAATCTATAAAAAAACGTTTTTTTAGCTGAACACGCTCAACGAACGAATGAATCAGATGCTTAGTGCCCTGTATTCCTCACGTAAGTACCATCACAAGAGCAGCTGTACAATTATTAGTTAATTGTTATACATAAGTCATAATATAAATAAATAATGATGACTGCTTCGCATTTAAAGCTTACATAATATTATACAAACTCACCTATGCAACAAGCGTCAGATGAAATTTCATATTATTCTAAATAACATCATGCATGTTACACCACTGAACTAATAATGGCACAACTTTACAAATTTTACTGTATTTTCAGCAATTCTATCGAAACTGAAGTCAGTTACGAGCCCTGAATCGAGTCCCGAGACTACATCTACAGCAGAAGAAACTCCAGAAGCAGCTTATGATACGTCTGCTTATTACGCACCTACCAGCGCCGGGGTTACCCCTCAAGTTGTATACCTGCCGCCATCAAATACCCCATCATCGGAACTAGGTTCTACTAGAACTGCTAGGTCCTATTACCAACCAGATGTCCCAAACGAGTATCTTATGTCTCCTTGGTCACAGTACTATGACCCTTATCGCTCGGCGCTTTCACTTGGTTATCCTCCGACATTGCTTCAAAATCCCTTAGCATCTTTATACGACCCCTATCGAGAATTTTATTCGCCAGCTCCTTACCCTCCATACCTTCCATCCGCTTATCCTGCTGCTCCTCCTGTAGTGCCAGCATATCCTACTGCTCCTGCACCGACAGCATATTATCCTACTCCTTCGCCTACGTATCCCACTCCTCAACCGACATACCAAACTCCTCCACCCATATATCAAACTCCTCCAGCTTACAAGGCTCTACCTCAAACATACCAAGCACCGCCACCATACAAGTCCCCATCACTAGCATTACCGTCCCCACCCTCACCTTACCAAACACCACCAGCGTCCTACCAAACCCCACCACCTACATACCCGGCTTCGTCACCCTCATATCCCATTCCGCCAACATATCAAACCCCACCACCTGTATATAATACGCCACCACCTGCATACAATACTCCACCACCGGCATATAATACGCCACCACCTGCATACAATACTCCACCACCGGCATATAATACGCCACCACCTGCATACAACACCCCACCACCTGTGTATTCACCGTCGCCAATTTCACCCTACTCTCCAGTACGTTACTCGAGAGCGGTAGAGTATTCACCGTATTATCCTCAAACGCCGATATGATTATTGATTACGAGTTATATAGGACAGAGCAACGACACTGGCAAAAACGAGATTGCTATCTATTAAAAGTACTATTCGTACCTCAGAAATTAAAATGTAAAGTTAAGTTATAATCTTAAAATAAATTATTTAAAGGAGTTGATTCTTTCATTTAATCAGCATTTTCTTTTATTTATCGTAGGTACCTAATAACCAAAAAGATGTAAATAATTATAATATATAAATTATTACAAATAAAATACATGCAGGATTTTTTGCATTAAAAGTACCTTTTTTTTAACATGGGGAAATGCTTTACGCATCCCCGGCAGATTGGGGATATCGGCCGGGGTATGTGGGACTCCTGGTAGACTACCCACTAAAACCCCATGGTGCTCCACTCATCGCTTAAGGCAGAGTTGCGGGTACGATAGAACCTACCGCAACTCTACCAGCGATCATCTACATTTTGCAGACCCGACACCACCCTACATTAAAAGTACCTAGTTACTTTAAAGTAGGTTATTAGGTATCTAATGGAACAGTTATACTATTTATTATTTTTATTTTACAACTTCAAGAAATTGATAATAATTAGAATAATAATTTTATAGTCAGACTACATTTGGCCCAATTGTTAGTAATAGTAACACTATATTCTTAAGATTTAAAGTTAGTATTTATAAAAATAGATAAGCTTGTTTGTTATCGATGACCAATATAAGTTTCCTAATTACATTACTTTTTCATTATCACAAAGGTTTAACGAAATATCCTTATTTCAATTGACTGTTACTTAATAATTTTATATTTATAAATAATCAACATTTTTGTGACCGTGTCAATCCAAAAAACTCTTCACCATGGAGAGTGTGTACTTTATTTTAGCCATTTTTGTACAGGTAAGAATTCAAATAATATTATAATTGTCTTTGTTCAAAATGTAATTAATTATATTTTTAAAGATTATCTCTCTTTTTTAACCAGTAACAATAATCCAAAAATTAAATTTCAGGGACTATTAGTTCATGCTGCTGTTGACGAAAAGAGAATCATTTTAGAAGAATTTAATAATAACGACTTTGAAAATGAAGTTTTGATTGACGAGGTCAAGGATAGCAAAAGTAAAAATGAGTGGATGGACATTTTTCTAGATGCAAACTCTAACTTATATCCTGCTGGATCATCAGCAGCAAAAATGGCTCAAGCCACTTTTTCTGATAAATCACCAGAGGAACAACTAGAGGAGATTAAGGAAATGGCCAATCAGATAACTTTGCTCATACAAAATGAGATGGCCAATCTTCTCTCCTACGCTATGGGCTGTGTAGATAGAGGCGAGCAGCTCGGTAGACAGAAAAGATCGGCTGAAACTCCAATGGATAGCACACAGCTGGTGATGAGGCTACTGAAGCATATAAAATCGAATAATGAATATCAAAATATCGCTATAGAGAAAATGATGACCGCCCAAGAAATAGCTGACAAATACGGTATACCCTTCACTCCAGATACAGATATTCTTACCGACTTAGCAAAGAATGCCAATGAACAGGCTTTCGAAATGACTTCTATTCTTAAGGATTCCTGTGACATGAAGAATAGCTCACAATGTAACGTTATAGACGAAACAATTAACGACAGCTACAAAAATGTATCTTCTGTTGTTGAAAGTGAAAAAGTGGAAGCAAATAATAATTCCGTTAACAGTACAGTAACTCTTCCTCATAACATGAGCAACGAGAACGTCAGTCGAAAACGAGATAACGATTACCTATCACCTTACTACTACTACAACTGGCCTGAAACTCAGATAGTGGCTCCGGATGTAGACCAGTACAGCGTACCAGTAACTTCAAAGCCAACATTCTATGATACTATATCCTACAATCCTATGTTCGACTATCCTTACTGTTCCTTGGAACCTATCAATAATGTTCACTATCTAAATGACTTTGAACCGGAGCCCATATTAACAGGGGAGGAGTATGAGGAAACAGTGTCTTCCAAAGTGTTCATAGAACACACTGAGCCAGGCGCGGGCACTGTCAACCATGTCACCACCTACACTCTCTCTGAGAAAGCTCATTTCAAGACCCCCGAGATAGAACAACTGCCTCAGCAGATGCAGTATTATTTTTTTTTAATGTAAGCCTCTTGGTTTGCATTTTAGTTGTAGTTATTATTGCATTTAGTGTTTAATAATAACATGTTTCGTATAAAATATACTAGAAATTATTGTTATTGAATTCATAATAAAATGAACTTTAAATTCAATCACATTTAATATTTATTAATAAATTATAGTTTACAATATCTTTTTTTTTTCTTTGGTACTTAAATGTTTTCAATTTGGCAAAGTAAAATTCTATTTTATCTTATCTAAAACATTAAAGGGAATAACATTAATAAAAATCTTAACAATCTCTAAATATACTAAGTTTTGAAAAGGCACACGTGAACATTTTTCTACATATAAAACATAAAAAACTAAGTACACATTCCTATTTTATTTTAATAAAATATTTACATATTTTATTGTCATAGGGTTTTTAAAATCAAAAACTGAATGTTGTCTACATTCAGTTTTTTTTATTTTTAAGTACTTACTTTAAAAATTCCTATAATATTATTATACGTACACATACGTATGTACGTATATTATACGATTCTCGACATAATATTATCCTTCAGTATTTCTACTTGTTTTGACTATGACACGTCCATAACATCATCTAGATACATTAAAATATAAATTACAATGTTGAACCACGTTGAACTATCGATTAGATCCGGCCGTCTAACATACGTTGTAATTTGTAAATGTAAGGTAAACTTGTATAGTATGTAAATGCTTTCTTACACTTTCCTTTCCTTTTAATATTATAGTATAAATCCATAAGATCGTGATGCCACTGACCTCAAAGTGTACACAATCATTGAACAAAATCTCACAACATCTATTTCACAATAACCTTAGCTTTATATTTACCAATCAACATTTATGTAGATTCTGGTAGAAGTGTATAATAGTATATTACAAAACTATATCACATGAGAGGATACGACCAGGTAGTTCAGTTTATCTGTGAGAGTAGTAGGCGGTGTAGGTGCTGTTGTGAGTCGCGTGAGGCTGGTATCTGAAATTGTTAAAAAAAACAATTAATACATACATAAAGATCGTGTCAGATGTACAGGTTGTTACAAAACAAATATTATCAAAGACGTTAGGATAATCACAGAAACTTAGCGGTAAAATAACTCTAAGGGTGGGTTGCACGGTGCACCAACTAACTTGAAGTAAGGCTCATAGTTTTGCCATAACAAATTAATTTTTCCTGTCAATTTGTATAGATATTATAGACTAGTTGTCCCGGCAAACGTTGTTTTGCCATATAAAGTATTTCTACTTCATCAGCTGATACAAAATCTTACCCCCTCTTTTGTCCCCTAAGAGGGGTGGGGAGGGGGGGGGAGAATTTTGTATACCAGATGTTAAGTTTAAAAACACAGTAAATAATATGAAGTAAGTCCAAAGAAAAATGTTTGATACAAAATCTGACCCCCTCTTTAGTCCCCTAGAGGGGTGGGGGGAGGGAATTTTATACACCAAATGTTAAGCTGGAAGCCGAAAAATATATCTGCAAAAACCGTATGCAAATCGGATCAGTAGTTTTCGAGTTATATATAAAAGTTTGAAATAAATTCTGACCCCTCTTTTGTCCCCTCAGAGGGGTGGGGGGGAAATTTTTTATACACGATGTTAAGTTGGAAGAAGACAAATATATCTGCGAAAACCGCATTCAAATCGGATCAGTAGTTTTCGTGTGATGCTGGAACAAACATACAGACAGACAGACAGACAAAAAACTAACCACAGTTTTGGTTTCTATAGCGATGTAGTAACACCCCCTGCTTATTATTTTTTTAATATCCTTAATGTTCAGAATTTTCATTTCTACAGTTTTATTATATGTATAGATAATTCATTTTGTATACTGTCAACCCTATTAACTTTAGCAACAGACATTTGCCAATTCATAGTTATAGTTATTGTTAAAGTTAAAACCTTAACTATAACTTTAACTTTGACCATAACTGTAAAGTATAACAACGCCTGTAGTGCAACCCACCCTAAGCATGTATGATGTATCCAATTCTTACCGTACGGGGTGCGCGTGCGCTGGATACAGCGGGCCGCTGGCGCTGGGGTCGCCGGCGTAGGGCTGCGACAGCGGGTAGGGCTCCACCGGCACCTCGCGCCGCCGTGGTGTCGCGCGCGGGGTGCTTTGCTCCGGGGGACTGAAAAATTGAGTTCTCAAGTTGTATAACACAGAAGAAATAAAGGCAAAAAATCTTCCTTTGTTGGTAGTGTACTGAATGTAATTCATAATAATTATTATGCTATTGCATAGCTCTTATCGCGGGCTTTGAGCGTGGCGACCGAATCAAGAAATTTCGTAACGAAACTAAACCTAACACCCCCCACTCCGACTGTGCCGTACATTGTATAACTTCGTTTGAGTTCCGCAGACTTCGGCACGGTGTTTTGTGTGCAAGCGACTAGATGTATGCGAATTATAATTTAAAATTGTGACTAAGTATAATAAAAATATTGTTGTCACAAATAATTATGCATCATTGTGGCACATACAGGGTGCAAAATTAAACCTACCGGCCAAATTTTTTAGGGCTTAGGTATCTTTAGGAGAGTCCATTTAGGAGAGGAAGATGTAATTACACCCTGTATTGTGTAGTAAAAGTATAATACATATCGTAGTTTTCGAAAAAAATAAATATTTAATTGTCTGTTTATATTTTTTTAAAGATAGAGAGATAGAGATGTTATGAAAATCATAATAAAAACTATTTATATTGTTCCTTTTAGTTTCACCTACCTTGTAAGCCGCAGGTGGTATCTTGCCAAACATTTGTATTATCTGGCCTTCGCAAATCGCAAATTGCAGCGCATGATGGGGTTAGGTTTAAGGTTAGGTTACAATCAATACTAATAATTATTTTTGGTTATTAAAAAATTTGCTACTCTATGAGCTATGGCCCACTTGCGAAGATCTGAGTTAAAGTTAACCAGATCTACGCAAGTCCGCCTAAAGGTATGTATTAGATTAGGTAATATAATGAAAATATTTATAAAAAAAGTAGGTACGTGAGGGAATTTATATCACTGGGTAGAACCAACCAACAATTTCTGTCTCCATAGAATGCCTTAAAACATTAGTATTTTTAGTATAATCAATAGTTTTGTTTCGCAAAAGAAAAAAACTTTTTTGTCTGTCCGTCTGACGATGCATCTTTCTTTTCTCGAGACTCGCACCATCTAGACTTTTTCGTTTGAACTTAAACTCACAAGGGTAAATTGCAAACTCAACAATACGTTACGTACAAATAAGTCGGAGAGGAAACAGATGGCGCCTATAGTGGCTTACAAATTTAGCACTCCGAGTACAGAGGGCACCACCGACGACAAAAACAAAATTAGTTATCCTACTGTCTGGCTGCGACTTTACCGGCTGGGATTCAGGACTTCCAATTCTAAAAATCACATAATAGCTGCCAGCTGGACTCAGGATTTTGCCATAAGTTCTTGACATTTTCTGTAAAATTCTTAATTGAATAAAAGTTAAGTACTTAATCATTAAATACCTCTCAGAGCGGCCGTAAGCCGTGAGAGAATTATGTGAATGCTAAATTTTCTTGTGAAATTTTAGAACAATTAAAAGTGATAATAGGCTACTTGACCTATATTCAATTTCATTGAACAAATGCATATTTCTAGTAGAACTTGACGTAGGAAACCGTATTTCACCCTTATCATCAAATAAAAGCTTATGATTGATAAATAAAGTCAATTCGAAAATATGATTTTATGAAAATATGATTTGTACTGACTAAAACGCTTTTGCAGTACTTCCGATTTGGATGTGACGTCATCATGTTCGTAATTTAATATCTTTTATTTATCGCGCTCGTTATGTGTAAGTTTATTTGTACATAAATAATAAGAATAAGCCTAGAAAGATTTGCAAAATATATTTTCTTGAGTAATTCAAATAAAACACCAGTTTTATATATTATCTCCATTTATTGTAGACGGGAAATAAAATGGCCAAAACTTTTCTCCAAAAGTTTTCAACATTGCAAATGATTTCTAATTTCTTATTTAATTCTTTTATAATTTTTGGGCACCTTAAGACTCGTACATTTAGCACATAAAAAAATGTTAAATAAAGAGACTCTAAAATACAAACAGTATGACGTCACACTATGGCGGACAGTGTTTTCGGCGCCATTTATAAGGCGTATTTTTCAATCAACATTTTTATGGGTTTTTACTGTGTAAAATAATAAAATATTAGTTTATTTCGTGAAAATTAATGATTAAGAAGCGATTAGCATGAAGAAAAAAATTAGGTCAAGTAGCCTATTCTTATAGTACCTGATAGTGATACACACAAAACCACAGGCGGTCAAGAGTTTTTGCACCGATTCTGCCATTTAATCCATCCTTCCCGTTATCGAAACCAGTCGTGTGATACATAATTGTAGTAAAATAAATTAATAAAAGTGGAATAAGTGCATGAAAAGTGTGTATTATTATTTATTACTGTAAAATATGAATTTCCACCTACTACCAACTACCAAGAAGTTACAGTACATTCATTATCATATTAAATAGCTTTGATGCTGTCCATAAATTAGAGTATTTGACCAATCAGAACACGTTGAGCGTCATTTTGACATTTTAAAATTTAAAAGAATATCATTTTTTAATTTTATCGTACCGATACTGTATCGCAACTGTAGAGGTAAGATTGCTTAGCAGAATCGAACTACAGTCACAGAATTTATATTAGTAGCTACAGTTATACCACCTACTGGGCGAAGTCCTATTTCACGTGATAATTCTTTATTTTGACAAGCTCAGACAAATGGCACACACGGTCGATCCTATAAATCTATTACCAGGAAGTAAAAAAACTATGATTTGTCATTCCCCATTTGTTTTTGCATGTGTTGGGCTGGATGTGTGATTAATTTACTTTCTAATGACACTAATGATTCACGAATACGAGTAAATTGTATGGATAATCGTTTAGAAACATGTGTAGAATGAATTGACCATTTTATCCGAGTCGCCAACGATCCAGAAAAAACGACATCTCTATTAAATTTAAACTGCCACCGTAAAAATATCAAAAGTGCTTCTTGCTTTTTTTCAGTTGTCATAGTCAACACGTCGTTTGGCATTATTATCAATGGATACGTCATATTATCATACAGCACATGGATTTCAAATGTAAACTTCATAAAGTGTTAAAATATCAACCCGCGTTCTTATGCAAAACTTTATGACGTTTGAACTTTCTTACAGGATACGAATAATTCCACAGAACTATAGATTAAAACTGACGCTGTACCCATTTAATACGTACCTATTTCATAACACAATACTCGATAGTAGATTACTAACCTTATCTACCCTACATCTTTAGAATCTATAGCGTTAAACATTTCTCCGTTGGGCGGGAATGCTATAAAACTGTAAAGTAAACAAACACAGCGTATCGGGCGCGGCGTGAGAACAAGCCTCGACTCAGCCTAATTTATATCCCATCGCGGGCCAATGCTGCAGCTGCAGACCACCATTTATTAGGTAAAATAAACACTACTTATTTGAAACCGCTCGTAAATAAATGCGAAGTTACCTATCGTGATTGTAACGTGTATTACCACAGAATATATTATATATCTAATATATTAGTACTACCAAGTATTACGGATGTATTTAGTGAATGCGATATTCCATTACCTAAAATATTATGTAGAATCGCAACTTGCGGCTCTACATTTAAATTTTACGTTATGATGGATGGGCTGCACTTCGAATTTCGATCAAATATTTCTGAATCAGAAATATTTGATCGAAGGGACTGTATAATAGGATAGATTTCTAGTTCGTATGATTTTTTCAGACCAATTTGTATGTGCTCTGTTTTGAATTTTAGACATCACTTAGTCGGTTTTATAATTTGGCACGGCATGGCAAGTTTTAGCTCTTAGGAAGGTAAAATGTCTCTATCATACCTTTTACACCAGAATTTGTGTTTGTTTGATCTAAATCTTTGTTTATAAATTATATTAGGAGGTTAGCGCGTACAATATCTATCTTTACAGTACAGTTAACAATCCCTATTATTGCTTCATTACTAGTAACATTTCCTTCTCTGTTGTTAGATGAGTAAACGATATGCAGATGCCGCGCGTCCGCCATAACTGTCGCCGTAACTCTTTACGCGGATCGTAAAACTAAATTGTCACCGGCTGGTGTCCGTAAAACATAATCATCGACGGCTGACTCACTGCTGTGACAGCTATAATGCGTTTAAACTCGGTTTAAACGCCGTATAATGAGGAAACTCACCAGTCGTCCGGGTCGCAGTCTCGGAAGCCTTTCGCGAAGGGATTGCTCGCTATCTTCAGTTGGGTTATCTGGAAGATTATATCTTATCTTATTCTGGAATATTATTTTATTATATTCTGGAATACTAATGAGATATCAAACGATTTGTCTTAGGTACGTTATTAGTTTAGCACTTTGTAGGAACTCTACCTCTATAACAATTTTAGTAGAGTAGGTACAACCAGTTCTTGTGATTTTTATTATTTTATTTTTTATTTATTTATTTGCTTACATCAGGCATCTTGGCCCATATTATAAATACCTTAAAGACTAACATGCATATAATTATAATATTAAAACTAACACTAACACTAACATCCGTAATCCTCAATTTCTAGATAGGAAAACTGACTTATTAAAAACTAGTTATATTATTTCATTATAATATAGTTTCTCTTAATATATCGGTAAACCTTTTCGTTCTTTTCGTTCATTCCTAAATCCGAAACCTTGAAGTTTAGCTACGCTCATTTTGGGTAACTTTTGATAGCGGTTTAATTTTGAACAATACATTGTTCAAAGTTAAACTGCAATTCAAAGTTACCCAAAATGACTGTACTTGCACACTTAAATCCCTGTAATACCACAGAATAGATAATAATTGGTAATACTCACCCTATGATTCTGATACGCGGTGACGGCGGTGAAGCTGGTCTCCGGGAAGATGAAGGTGCGGTAGGGCACGGCCCCAGGCGGCGCCGCCTGGCCGTCCCCGGGGAGGAACACCACGTGCAGCCGCGGCTGGTAGCGGTGCATCGAGTTCAGGATTATCTGGAAATTACGGCATTTATAATTTCCTATTCAACTTATCGCAGTGCAGTGTCTAGTTGAAGTGGAATGGCGTGGCCGCACCCAGAGACATTTCATTAAAAGCAAAGGTTTCCGAAAAAATATGTTATGCTTAATATGTCAAAATTTACATTAAATTAAAGCTTAGAAATCATTAAAATATGTCTGTAACTGCCGCACTCATAAAAATTTTGACATAGCCTCATACATATTATCTGTCAAACTCTTCATTAAATTCAAGGTTAATCATAATTAAACTTTGAGTGCGGCAGTGAGTGTAGCTCTGAGTGCAGTCGATAATCGTGTCAAAATCAACTTTATTATGAGCTAGCGCCTGTAATTTTATTAGTGTCATAACTTAGCATGGCTAATATTGATTGCTATAGTGTCAGCATTTACATAGATTTCAGAAAGCATTAAGTAACATAATATTATTCAATTAACTTTGTACTTTATAAAACACAACAAAGTTGTATTTTATAAAGGTGCTTGGCAAGGCCTAGATCACCAAACACGTACGGCTGTCAGTCTCAAAAAGTTATGTCAGCATAACTTTTTTGTTATTTTTCACCATATTATTTACCATAGCGTTTCTAATAGTGTAACCTACATGTCCGTTGTCATCCAGCTGGTTGTTAGTGAGCTTGAGCTTGTCGAAGGAGACGAGCTGTCGTGTCCAATGCCCGCCGGCTGCGGGCGAGTCCGGGTGCACGTGGATACGTGGCGGAGACACCGGGTCCGCCTTGCCCGCCACCACCCAGCTCGAGCTGAAAATAACAGTACCGAGTACAGTCGCATACGATTCTGTTGGGAGTACAGTCACTGACACTATAATGCTGTTCAGGGTACAGTCACATATACTATATTATAACTTTCTCTACCTCGAGCTCAGACACTAAACCACAACCTTACTGCTAAGACATGAACGCTAAAGATAAACGCTAAATACTAAGTTGCTATTAACAAGGCAACCTAAACATGATATGCGACGGTTATTATGCTCTCATTTTATAAAATACACCAACTTGTCCCACCATCCCGATAACTAAAAAACAAATACGTAACACTCAACGTAATAAAAGAAAAATTCGACGCCTTTACTTACCTGTGAAAAGCGTATCTATATCTCTTGTCATCGACGGGTACGAAGTCCACCAGCAGCAGATACTCAGCGTTGGGCAGCAGGCCGGACAGCCTCGCCTGCAGCGCCGGGAACATCCGTCTGCCGGCCTTAGTGACGATCATCTCCGTGCCCAGCTCGTGGAAACTCCTCCAGAGAGCCGCCAGCTCCAATGTGGCGGTGCATCGCGCGACCGCCGGGTGAAGAGTCACGTTTTGGTTCGGCGCCTAATGGACAAAAGATAATTTCAACAATTACTGTTTTTGTTGATCTGTGATTAGTGCTAAGTGCTAACATACCTTATACATGCGAAAGGGCGTTATAGATGGAAAGAAAGTAAATTAATCTTATTCTATAGTACGTCTTGTAGTTGTACCTGTATCCTGGGCGGCGGCGCGGGCGCGACAATATGTGTGCTGTGGTCGCGCTCGTGGCAGGTGCTCTCGCTGAGCGCCTGCAGCGGGGAGTATGTGCTGCGCGAGCACACGGCATTCTGTACTTGTATCCTGGGCGGCGGCGGCTGAGGCGGTGCGGGCGCGACATGTGTGCTATGGTCGCGGCAGGTGCTCTCGCTGAGCGCCTGCAGCGGGGAGAATGTGCTGCGCGAGCACACGGCATTCTGTACCTGAATCCTGGGCGGCGGCGGCTGAGGCGGCGCGGGCGCGACGTGTGTGCTGTGGTCGCGGCAGGTGCTCTCACTGAGCGCCTGCAGCGGGGAGTATGTGCTGCGCGAACACACTGCATTCTGTACGAGGTTTAATAATTATCATTATTACTGGATGAAACTACAAGGTAATAGGGAAAAACTGAAGCTATTCAAATTTTAAGCCTAAATCAAATTGTTAGAAAAAAGTTGAGATAATATATTATGTCTTTACTCATACTTGAGTTCATAGTTCACCTACATACTTGAGTTCATAGTTAGGTCTGCTGTCTGCGTCAAAAACTGAATAAGATTAAGCTTTTGGACCTTTAACATCAAACAAATCACCCATGTCTATCCAAAGGTAGTAGTCTAAATTACATTAGAGCACCAAAAAAGAAAGTTGTAATTTTAAAATATTTCAAAACAAGACGTCATACTGTATTCGAGAGTACAACATACGGAAATCAACTTGGCAGTTGGCACGAGTCACTTCTGCTTACTCAAGTATACAGGTTGTTCGGGTGAAAATTAGACCGTCAAAATGAACAACTTTTTCTATGAGAACAAATTGCCCGGATCATCAATTTGTATGGGTATGAAGACGGCTTTTTTTGAGTTCACAGCATTGTTTCATAGAAAAAATTGTTCATTATGACGGGCTCATTTGATGGTTTTAAGGCTATCACCCGAACAACCTGTAGAGTATAGACTATAATATTAGAGCGTCCGTGGCCTAATGGATCGACATATAGTTCGCAATCGAGAGGGTGCAGGTTCGATTCCGGGTGGAGGCGTGTACCAATGAGACATTTTCTGATCTCAAGTACTTAATACGGACTCTCGTACGGTGAAGGAAAAACATCGTGAGGAAACCCGCACCCGGTCCCAGGCGTATTGACCTGTTCATTGCTATGAACTAGGCTGACTATATTCTCGCGAGAATGCCGTAATAATATTATTATGTGCTTGGGCAACCACACGGTCACTTAAATCTTTTCCCAGGCATTACAGTATTTGAAGAGTAGATACTTCGCTCTTAAAATTCTGTATAAATCATCCACAACGAATGCAAAGGCGGAAGGCCTGTTAATTGTTTGTTTACTTAAGTATATACTCACATCTCTATCAGGGTGCGGTATGTGTGAGTGTGTGAGCTGGTCCTGGTCGCGGCTCACGCGCTCCGCCAGCGAGTGCAGCTGGAACCCGCCGCGAGAGAACTGGCTGAACACCACTCCTGAACAAACGATACCATAATATAGACAAGGTGACATACAGCTTAATAGTATATAATATACAAAGTTTCTCCTCCATGGACCATGGTATGTATTGGATCAAGACTCTAGCTTTATAGCTTATCCATAATATTTTCATAAAAGAGCAATAGAAAGTCAATAGAACCATAATAATATTATGAAGACATATTGGTGTGTAAGTTGTACCTATATATAATAAGATAGTGCCATAACTCTCGTGACTAATTCGCTAAGCTAAGTTATAATTTATGATAAAAAACTATGTAGTTCAAGTTCGCGAATTTCATGAGTCATGAGACATGACTTATGACCCTATGTAAAAGACAACAACGCGTTAAATGCTACGTCGCGTAGCAAGTATATTATATTATAACAATTAGAGTCCTATCCTGTTTATCGTGAAATTCGTGCCACGTTTTCACAATTTTAATTTATCAAAAATAATTTTCATATTTTGAAACAAATTATCTACTTTATGTGGGTAAAGTGGGTAGATTTCATGTAGGCGGACAACAAACACTTCAATTTAATATTAAGTTGACATTATTTACCTGGTTTTATGAGCCGTAAATAACTTTATTTAAATATTTTATGGTCTTCCCCCAAGTTAACAACACCGAAACAGTAGCAATGATATAAAAAAGCTATAAACTGTATAACGTCCTCCCCGCTGAGGATATCTCACTCAACTAATTGCTGTGATGGCGGGAAACTTAAAACTGTTCAAAATGGCGGCAATAATTCCTCCGTGTGCTGTCAAGACGGGCTTATAAATAAGGCACTCGATGAAAACTGAGCTTACGTGCAACCGACAATGACAGAGCGCCGATAAAAATAATTCCAAATGAACCACAAAATCTCATAAAAGTTTCTATATTTATAACTGCTATCTTGAAAGGAAAATATTGATGCCTAACATCTGAGGTTCTGAGGATTATAGGATATATCCGAATAAAATTAAATTAAATTAGTCTCAACGATCAACTATATTACCATCTGTTATTCTTACAATTACTTAGATATATAATTCGCGTAACAGCAAATCCTGACCTAATTCCTACCTTACTGTTATACAGGCGGCCAACAATAGAACTATCGTAGAGACCTACTGCGCTCGCAACAAAAGTAAAGTTCACAAATTAATTAAGACGGCAATAAAGTCCAGAATGGCAGCCATAAATACAAACAATCAGCTTAATAAGCAGAAGGCGTAACAGTTCAGGTGTCCAATTATAATTGTTGAGTCTATATTTAGGGTTGTAACAAAAGGAGAGGACTGAGAGCGCTTCCTCGGCAATAAATCCGCATTGATTGACCGTAATAAATCTAGAGATGCGCGGGCGCCGCTTCTGTGCAGCGGCCTCTGCAGGGCTACCACTAACATCGTTACTTAGTAATTACTGGATGATAATTGATAATATCGTAAAAACGAGAACTTTAAATAAGACTTGTGTAGTGGCACAGAATACATAATATTAGTTGGTATGGTAGTGATGAAAATATCTTTGTGAAATTAGCTAAATAGCTATCATAATTTATGGCTGTCATTGATCATTATCAAAGTCTTTTGACATCTTATGAATTACAAAATTGTTTAGTTGTCTAGTAAAAAGATACCGAAGTATTAAGAATGTAACAAAATGTAGCTAAATATATTTTCTACTAGGGTTTACAAAGTTTATTGTCATCGTCTCACAGGAACTCTACCTTGTGAGGAATAGAGTACAGCATACACAGTACACGCAAACTTTTGCCCTAATAATATTCGTGCTACAGTGGAATTCAGGCCATATTTTAAAATTGTACAATCTGTTTTTAAAAGCTGACATCCCTGTAATCACCACGTGTGTGCAGCGGCAAGATCTCCGACACTCGTGTGATTTACACGCCCTCGGCCCTCGCCGACCGACAAATATCAACAAATGTATTATTAAAATATCATACAAGCATAGACTTATATATTACTCAGGACCGGGTCAATCGCGCGTTGCAATGATGCAGATTCGTAGGGGTCAAAACGCTCCGTTTGACTCCTACGTGACTTAGTCGTCTGTGGTCCGCAGAACAAATCAGGTGGGTCATCATATGCCTTACAGTGCCATAAAAATGCCTAATTGTGTAGTAAAAGGCTGCAAAAATTATATTAAAAAAGTTAAAAAAGCACATGGAATATCTTATCATCGGTAAGTATCACAAACTGTTTTTTTATGTAAAGAAATAATTAATTTATAATTTTACTACCGATGTCCGCAATTATCCGCCATGGCTACTGTTTTACCGAGTAATGACGCAACCCCTACGTTCCACTTGGCGTTGAAAACGATCAAAACGCTAAACATAGGAGGCATTTTCAGCGTTTTGATCGTTTTCAACGCCAGGTGGAACGCGGGGTTCGTCGGTAAAACAGCATTCGCACGCGGCCGAATATTGTGTCGCACTACGTAGTTCAATCGATTTTTCATAGATGGCTCTCTATTTCCTTGTATGAAAAACCTATTAGCAAAATGTTCTCGTAGGCATATCCTGACATATAAATCGATGCATACAAGATACAAACAATCAATTAGTGGCCGCGTCTCGTACAAATGCATCAAACGTCGCGTCGGTATGAAAAGTCGCTGGTGACAGCAATAATACATTATACAGCTTACTCTACATTTTTGTTGTGCCATTCAACTTACCAAACGAACATAATATTCTGTTCGTATTTATGTAACATAGTTTTCTATTAGATACATATTAATAATATGTATCTAATAGAAAAGTTAACATAAAGAACAATAATAATATGATATTATTATTGTTCTTTATCTTAACTTTTTGATACGTAAGTTCCAATTATTAATGCTTATATATGTATAAGTAAGCTTTTTAAAATATACTTTACATTCCGGAGTCAAATACCGTAAAGATGTAGTTTTTGAAGACACATTCACGGCTACTTTAGTTTTTAAAATACCTTAGCCCGGCCGCACATTGTACGACATTTCTGATCAGAAACAGTTGAACGTCCGCGCTGTCTCTTCCATTATGTACTGAGCCGAGTGAGCTAGAACTCGCCGGAAGTATATTTCGGATAATGTGCGGGGTGGCGGTCCAGCGTAATTCAACTGTTTCTGATCAGAATTCGGACAATCCGCGGCCGGGCTAAAAGTCAATTAATTATTATGCATAGTGCATATGCACTTCTATACGAATATATGGGAATATAGGCTTACTGTATCATAATATTTTAACGATTAATCAGCGATCATAAATTACAAAGAGTTAGTCATCGTCCACTAGAGTCTAATGCCCAATTATTTAGTCAATAAATTACGCGTATGTGTTTATAATGAAGTTCCAGGGAATATCCTGTGCATTTGGTGTGTGTACAAAAGGAGGATGGAGTAAGTGGTTCGGTCACAAATTAGCAGCAGCTCGGGCTTTGATCAACGGGCACTTGTCAAGATGCCGAGCGCGCCTCGTTAACAAGCCAATCGACACAAAAATCTACACGATGTAGAAGCAACCTAAAGGAACTAGGAAGAGCTGCCTTTTGTTGTGTTTGCGCAAGTGATGAAAATAAATATAAGAGAGCTTTAGGATACTCAGAGACTTAAAGTATGTTCATTCAAAATTCTGGTTATTTTGAAGTAGAATTAATTGACACAAAAGTCTGATACGACGTAGAAACCTGACTGAACCAAAGGAACCAGGATGTATAATGTACTAGCTGTCCCGGCAAACGTTGTTTTGCCATTTAAAGTATATTTTCTACATCATCAGTTGATACATGTTTTACCCCCTCTTTTGTCCCCTAAGAGGGTGTGGGGGGGAAGGTCATACACCAGATGTTAAGTTGAAAAACACAGTTAATACCTAATATGAAGTAAGTCCACTAAAGAAAAAAGTTGTATACAAAATCTGACCCCTCTTTG
This sequence comes from Plebejus argus, assembly GCA_905404155.3. Taxonomy (NCBI): domain Eukaryota; kingdom Metazoa; phylum Arthropoda; class Insecta; order Lepidoptera; family Lycaenidae; genus Plebejus; species Plebejus argus. Next base: position 10,856,471 of record FR989933.1, read on the forward strand.
GTCCCCAGAGAGGGTTGAGAGGGGAGGGGGGGGAGGATTTTTATACACCAGATGTTGAGTTGGAAGAAGACAAATATAATATATCTGTGAAAACCGTATGCGAATCGGATCAGTAGTTTTCGTGTTAAAGAAAAAAGTTTGATACAAAATCTGACCCCCTCTTTTGTCCCCTTAGAGGGGTGGGGGGAAAAAATTTTATACACCAGATGTTAAGTTGGAAGAAGATAAATATATCTGCGAAAACCACATTCAAATCGGATCAGTATTTTTCGTGTGATGCTGGAACAAACATACAGACAGACAGAAAGAGTGACAGACAGACAGACAGACAAAAAACTAACCACATTTTTGGCTTCTATAGCGATGTAGTGACAAAAGTGTAATTTCGGGTGTCATTTCATATCTTTTATGTACAGAATTTTCATTTCTACAACAGAATATTATCTTCCTCCCGAACGCGCTTTGGTGACGCCCACTATCGTAATATTTTAATTTCGCCATAATTTCAAAACCAAACGTCCAATTTTAATCATTCAAAGACCAAATATTATCTACATAAACTGTACTTAGTGATAAAATAATTTATTTTGATAAGGATTAATAGCGTGAGTAAAATATATCCGTTTAAATGTAGTCCAAAAAAAATTCAGGATTTTTAAATAAAAAAATGGTTATTGTGCCTCACTCGACATAGATAGGTATAGTGTGTCGCGGACTTTTTTGTAGATATTTATAAGATCTACAATTACTTAGAACATTTTATGGTTCTATCTTTTATAGTTTAGGCAGCGTACGCAAAATAAGTAACTTTTCTAGCTGATTTTTTACACCTTGCGTCCGAAAAACTCAAATATCTTACGGAACCCTACTTTTTTCCAAAATAAGATGTAGCCTATGTTCAGCAGAAATAATGTAGGATTCCAATGGTGAAAGAATTTTTCAAATCGGTCCAGTAGTTTCGGAGCCTATTCGACTCAAACAAACAAACAAACAAACAAACAAACAAACAAACAAAAAATAAAATCTTTCCTCTTTATAATAGTAGTGTAGATAATAATATGCCTTTTGTACAGAATGCTCAAATTCACGAAAATAAATTCAAGAGAGCTTTTAGGTTACTTAGTTACTCGCAGTGTTTTTTCCTAAAAAAGTTTTAATTAACATTAACAGCTATGCCAATCGACACAAAAATCTACACGATGTAAAAGTTCTGAAGGCACTATAAGAAGCTAACATGCCTTTTGTTGTGAATATGGGCCAAGACTGAAAAAAAATCTTACGAGAGCTTTTATAGAACACTTAGTTATTTGTTGTGTTCATTCAAAGTATTGGCTACTTTACATTAAAACAATTATATTTTGAGTTCACGTATTAGGATGTTGATTATTCCACTATTGATCTCTACATCTAGGTATAACCTTAACCTCCCTGCCAAGCAGAAAGCGCTCCAATTCTTTCTTAATTTTTATAGACAAAAAGTTCGGCCTCCGTTATAATAATAATTATTAATTACTATGTCCCTTACTTATCTCAATTATTATCTTAGTACCTAATACCACCTATTATTTACCGATTATAAAGCTACAATTGCTACCAATGCCAATCACACAAACGAAGAGATGTGATATGCATTACGCGTATTAGCTCATAATATAAACGCTGTAATCATAAATATCCTGTTTCGCTCGATTAGCAAAAGGGTCTGGAACATTCTAGGAATGTAGAAACAAACTAACCGCTAGATGTCGCTTTCTTGCAATGTTTGGACTGCTGACTGACTTGTACTGTCAAGCAAAGCTATTCTTGGGACTTTGATTCGCGATACATTCAATACCTGTAATTCTGCCAGATGTTGCGGCCTAGAAATAGACGATAATAAAGAATTGATTCGCGAGTCTCTACATGATGATACAACTACATTTGAATATCAAAGAATACATTTTACGAATAGCCCATTTTGTGATCGCTTTAAAAATGGAAGGTTAAGTTAAGAAGTGTTAAGTAGAGTTAGAATTAAGTGAGCGGATGGGTGTATGCGCATGGGAATATGCTATTGATATACCTATTACTAAATAATCAGGCAGGTCGATATAATAATATTATGTCAGCTACTGTACACTTGTGCCAATTGTTTCATAAAGTTTCTCTTAGCGATCTAAAAGTTTTGCGCGACCTATATAGTACACTATACTGACATACATGCCAATAATATACAATGTTTTAATATAAGTACACATGAAATAGCTTAAAATTAAATTAAATTAAGTACTTACTTAAGTATATTTAAGCTACATACTTTAAATCCGTAATGTTACTTTTGTTGTAATTTCTTACATACTTTTATTGTTCGATAGGTGCCCCACATTCACGTGCAAGACGTGTGTGCTAAATATACCACAACAAATGGGCCCGTCTGCTGGCAACACCGGCGTATTGTGATTGCTGATTGATCTCCGCCAAGTGTCATCCCCGACACACACATCATTGCCAGCTAATCGCTTCTTACAAAAATTTCTTAACGCAACTCCCGTCTCTATGTGTCTTCCAAATGCCAGATGGTTAATTATAATTACGAAACGATGGGACCGTTTTCAATCTCGGTAAAATAGGGATTACTTTTTGGTACAAATACTGCTATAAACTAATGAAGACATGAGTGGAAGAAGCAGGTAAGTAACATGAACAAATTGCCTTTTTAAGTTTTTTTTTAACAAATAGTGGCTTTAGGATAAAATTGGATTACTTTAAAATTGGATTGTATGTGTAGTCAGATAACATAATGTTATGACTTATGAGTCAGATGACGAAGTAGGTAAGTTACATTTGTTTAAATTATAAGAAAAATATGAGTTATTGTCTCCAATCATGTCTATGACAAGGAGGGGATCTAAAAATCATGAAAATCGTGTGACGTACTTTAGTCTTTATGTGGTAAAAACAAAAGATACTATCGCGCCTGACCTTTAGGTAGAGTTTCGGTAAAACCTGCATTTGATGTCGCTGATGTAATTTTAGTTTAGGCGGCGCACGCGCACGGTCCGTCGCCTGCCCTAATGGTGATTTGTGTCGCAGGCAACATTTATTGTAACTGAACCCGATGCTTAACGATTAACCGCATAAAAATACATTTTTAAAAATTTACTCCTTAAGTAAAAGGTGTTCTCTTAAAAATAATATGAATCCAGCAAGTAGGAATTTTTTTAAATTATTTAGCGAAGACTTTTATGGAGCAGATAAAATCATTAAAATAACTTGAGATAAAGTGTTGCGCATAATATTATGTATGTATATTGTATGTACATATTTAAAAAATTAAAAAGAAAAGTTATACATTTAACACAATTACCGGTAGTAGCTGAGGTAGCAGCAGTTAGCTACTTGACTACTACCTACAAAGAAGATGATTCGTAGGCAGAATGGCGGACCTAAGTAATTTGGTTGCGGTAGGTACGTCAAACCCATCCAGCTGATCTCACTTAACATTGAATTGACATCCGACCAAATGGCGTAGGTTCGTCAGTCAATTTCTTCGATGGTAGAGTACCCCGTCCAAGACGAGTGCGATAAGATTTTTATAAAGCAGTTACTAAAATCATTGAAAAAATGCTCATAATATTACAATCAAATGAATTTTTATTCTTAAATAAAGTTACAAAAATGTATTTAAGTATAAAACAATAAATATTTTATATTTTACATTCTTAAATTAACCAATATATGGAACATCTCTATCAACGAGACTCTCGTATCCTTAATATTCGTCGTTTTTCAGTGACAGAGCCACTGAAAATGACAAACCTCCACAATTTGTATCGCAAGGATGTGTAACCCGAGCTCGTTATTTATTGGAATATTTTTATTTATTGGAACAAATTCCACTAAACGTCAAACAAATAAATCGTACGCCGCGCGCTCTCACAGAAATAAGTTGGGCCCCCGAAACTAATTACAGGGTAGGATAGCATGGAAACGGACTTTCTACGCACTATTAAGTTGAAATATTTTTAACCGACTTCCAAAAAGGAGGAGGCTATAATATGTTCGGATGTGGATATTTTTTTTTGTTATCAACGAATCTATTATTCAAATAACAAGAATTAAGAATATGAAATTTTTTATAATATTTTGATTATTTAATGTACTTAAATAGGTAAATTGTAGATATTATATATTATATTATACTGGCTGAAAAATAATTTGCGGCTCAGCTCTAGAAAATGGAACCAAGTACTGTTATAGTTTAGTAAAAATTCTGTAGCAAAATCTTTTATAGTAATATTGTTGTAGCCCATACAAATATAATTAATAGTAATTTATAGAAATAGGAAAAGTCAATCAGCATCAATTCTGCATATTTATAAAGACGACGCGTTCAACCCCAAAAACTATACTCACGTACACTGCCTGTAATCAAAAATAGTTTGGACATATAAAATTCCTTCCATACGCGCGATTGATGAACGTAGAGTTATGAGTTTGGGCGGGAAGTGACGACCCGGCGTAAATCACACGCGGCCCACCCCGCAGCCCGACGCGACACCGCGCACAAATTGCCCCGCATACCTGCTATTATACTTCCTAATTCACTAACTAGACCAATACCACAGAATATATATTAGTAGTGCCAATACATGATACTTTGATGAACTGAAAATGTTAAGTTTTTATTGTTTAGAGTTTAGACGAAAGGTCTACGCAGCTACGCTAGGTTCTACGCCGTATTACTCGGGGTGGCAGTGTTGGACACCGCCGCACATTGCACCGAGTGCCAGTCATCAGTGCAGAAAGTGCTCCTGGCTCCTGGCTCCTGCGCATCACGGCCTCCATGTTAGCTTTTCCAGTCCACCCCGCGGGGCAGCCTGGAAAAGCCGGCACACTGTATTATGAATCTGCAAGGCGCGGACAACCGTTGGTAGAGTTGCGACGGGTTGATCGTGGCCAAAATTATGCTAAGCGGGGAATGGAGCACTATGAGGTTTCAGCGGGTAGACATGCCCCGGCCCTTTCAAAAAAAGGTTCTACGCCGTAGGACAATAATATAAGGAGTTATCAAAGTAGTTTCACATTGTCTCTATTATGTCTAGTACCTACGAGTATCAGTGACAGCTAACTAGTTTACTCAGCTAAGTTGCATATATTTATACAGTTTCGACTTTCGATAATTATACCACTAGAAGTCAGTTATTATGGGACTAAAACATAAACGCATCACTGAACGACAAGACGCTTTGCAAATACTATGCGAAGTCTTAATATGTATTATTTATATGTGGGACCAACGTAATTTGGTCGCGTTATGTCAAACTCAGCCAGATCACAATTAACATTGAATTGACATGATCCGACCAAATGACGTGGGTCTGTCAACTGCCTATGAATCAATTTCCTCGATGGTACAAACTACAAACCCACATTTTGACTAATGCAACTTTGAAGTTGCATATTAATCAAAATGTATGGGTATATATGAGGGGTAAATATCTATCGGCTGGGACTGACACAACACGAATGTTAATTATCATAAGTAATAGTTAAAAAAACTCGCTTTTTATATAAAGCGTCGGTTACAAACATACAAACATACAAATTGAAAAATGGAATAATTACTCATATCAAATTAGTGTATTGTCATCGGTCCTCGATAAATCTACAAAGTTTGAATGAAATCTGGCCATTTAAAGTGGGTCAAAATCGCGCTCAAAAAAGTCAGTTACAAACAAATATACAGGTGAAGCTAATAAAAAGCGTATAAAAATATACAAGTTGTACAATAAAGTTGTACAATGTATTCTGACCTTAATTATTTTGTTCGTCTACGCAGTCTACGCCGTAGGCTGCAGCTATAATATAACTGTAGCCCCCACGGTTTTCACAAAATAGTTTTATATTTACTATCAATAAGGTTCTATATCTTACTTATAATATCAATAATATAACGTGACAAGGGGGGTTATTATGAGCTCTTATATCCAGCCAGTTTACAGGCCAATTTACAGGCCATTGCATAGACACGGCTTGTAAACTGGCTGGAAACTGGCTGGATATAAGAGCTCATAATAACCCCCCAGATAATAGTTCAAGCCAGTGATTTTTCAATTCTTAGGTCTTGAAGACCACACAATATTGCTTTTAATACTTAACTTACCTATTCTACTGTAGATCGTTACTAATATATGTAATTACATTGAAGCCTAATGTTTATTATCTAGAACTGGATTAGCTATGAGAATATAAACAAACGATATCTAGGAATCTGGCAAAGTCATAATAAATTACAAACTGCAACATTTGCATTTAGCTAATTTTAATAATTATAAGAATTACATGTTACGTAACCGTTTTGCTGATAGATTTGTAATAATAACGTTGGATAAAAACAGCACAACATCATGTATTATACTTAATTAGCAAGCATCACGTTAAAATTTCGAGACAATCTACGATTTTTTACATGCTTATCATACAAAAATGGCACTCAAATATTTTCAACGACACTTAAAATTTTAAGTATAAATTTTGTGATACACATACGGAATGATACTTCAAAGTACTTCAGATGTTAGCGGACGTTCAAATTTAAATATTATAACAATAAACAAGCGACGGATCGCGGCGCATCAGTTTATTTTACTAAGAACGCGATATCGCGGCAAACCGACACGGGAACGCTACGATATAGATCGATACAATATTCTGCTTATTTTGTGACATTTTGACATAACGTTAAAAAACGTCATAATATATAGGGTGCAAAACAAAGTAATAATACTTACTTTAGCCTTTAGGGTGTGTATGTGTAATGTGTATGTATCCCTTATATTGGATTACTATGAAAGTATCAGCGCTGAAAGACGAATTTTGTTTGTGATTTGCATGGAGCCCAGCATCACGAATTTGCCCATGCAAAAGGTTTAAAAAAGTTACTCTTTCAGCGCTGCTACTTTCACAGCCAACTCTATACAAGAGAGTCATAGATATCCTAGGTATGTATTATCACTTAATTCGTTACACTTTGTATACGTTCCAATCATTTTAATCCATGCTAATATTATAAGTGCGAAAGTGTGTCTGTCTATTTATTACCTCTTCACGTCCAAATCGCTGAACCGATTTTGCTGAAATTCAAGTTGATACTCTGAGTTGAGGGAAAGGACATCTAAGGATACTTTTTATCCCGGAAAAAATGTACGGCTATCGCTAGATAACCGAATTTGGATCAACGAAGTTGCGGGAGTCACCTAGTACATAATATATGTTAGTAAGGTTTCAGAGTACCTGAGCAGGCTTAGGTATACTAGTATTCTTGGATGTATTTTACAATAACTATTATTATAAATAAGTACTAATACTTATATTAATGCATATATAAAGTGCAAAATATAAGATTATTTTAACTTTACTTTTCTTGTGAGAGAGTAGGTACTGAAAACATGGTGTCAAATTTTGAAAAAAGCCTGAAACAGTTATTTTGTCGTGAAAATTTTAGGCATACCATTAATAAATGTAGTGAATTTTCTACTCAACTGTAGTAACAGCTGTATCTAACAATTTATATCTAGGCCACAAGCACAAAACAAGAATAGAAAAGATTGTTATGATTATTTTACAATTTAATTTAGGAAGCAATATCGATTTATATATCGTTAGTTTAAATAATAAACAAAGCAATATGAATGTATGCCGTGTTTATGTAATTATTACCCATTCATTCATTGTTTTTTTATACATAAATTACTGTACTCATTCAAAATAATAACACTTGTATGAAATAATTATAGTAATGTATTTTTGATAAATAAACCATCACTGTAAATTTTCTCACCTGTTGACTTCTTGATAATTTTGTCAATTTTAGATCCAGCCATTCCAGTTTGCGTGAGATATTAAAAGCTACGCAAGCTAAGCAAGCTAAGCAAATCATTGGCATATCAAAATTATTTCGCCTTATATTAATGAATACATCAACGAGTCTTTTGTTTGTTATTGTTATGGAGCTTCGATAATACCTCGTCAGTTTTTGTTTCATTTCTCGAAGCTCAGAATAGTCATTTGTTTTGAAAGGCGTGAGAATAAATACGGAATGTCAACCTGACTGTTGGTGGTCCTGCTACCACTTTTGACCACTTTGGACCACTTATGGCAATAATTTCATTGTTATAATAATTACACGTAAAGGAAGTCTTAGTAAGTTCGTATTTTAGAGTTCCCACAGTTTAAATTATGTACCCACTAATTATTATAAAGATTATAAAAGAGTTTGTTAATTTGTTTGTTGACATAGAATAGGCTTAGAAACTACGGAGCCCATTTTGAAAAATTCTGCTAAGACATAGAGCGACCGCAGACTTACGTAAAATTTCAAGTTAGCCAACTAAATCGCATAATATACATTGGTATAGCGTAGATATAGCGACTTATGAGAGCTCGCACATTGCATCCAACAAAATTGTACAACTAATTATTTATTTATTGGACACCAATCGTATCAGAACCGCGATTTCCTTCCGATTACTCACAATTAAAAAGTTGTCCAATTAAATTGTGAAACTACGCAATTAAGTACGATACACGGTACGATAGTCGGCCAACTTGAAATTGTATATATCTGCGGTGACCTATAAAGTACACGAAGAAAAACACTAATATTTTAATTTTTATCGTGCAAAAATGTACGATTACCGCGGGATCCTGTTTTACGGCGAAACCACGGGTAACTTCTATTTCAGTTACCTACTTGATATTTTTAATGCCAAGAACTAACTTACAAGCAGGTATACTTTAGTTTTAGGCTGAAAAGCGTTCTAAATTTTAAAAGATTTCTACCAAGACTGCAAACATTGAATATTTAACAACTACCAAATTGTGCCAGAAAGTGTCAACCCGAAAATAAATATTATTTTCTATTTCAGGCTGAGGTGCATTAGACCCTCGTAAAGATGATGATAATATAATGCCATGACAAACTTATCAGATAAGTTCAACACGTGCAAAACTTGCAATAAAACATGTCAACAGCGCACAGCTGCTGCTTAAAAAGCTTGAGCTTTTAAATGTAAAATTTTATGTCATTGCTTGAAAAAGCATTAAACTTAATAGACCCGATAACAACTTTATAATTTTCACCCTTTTCTACTTATATAATTTTTATCTATTCTACGCAAAAACTTTAAAATATGTATTTTATAAGATGTAACGTTTTGCAACTCGGTTAATTTGTTTGTAATAAGTATCGATAATTTTATGTACATACATCGTTTTCAATTTATCTGAAAACTCAATCTAAGTCGTAGATCTAAGTATTTCTCTACCGTCGCGTCGTATGTAACTCTCTCGTGTCTCAGCATGATCGTTGTTTGCATGCAAAAAATTATCATTGTGCCCATGTGCTCATACATGAGGAATGACGAGCCCTTGTCCTCGAGGTTAAACGGTATCTGATAATTTATTACCCACTAGACTGCTGCAAGGGTAACTGATGGATTTTTGGCTAGCAATGCAAAAAGTGGAATCTGCGATTAAGTGTTTAAGCGTTTAAATTTTTTTGTTGGCGGTATTTTTAGCTAGGCAGCATACTGAATAATTATTATAAAGTAATAAGATTTTTTTTTCGTTTTATAAGTACTCGTAGGTTTGTTATTGATGTCTCGACTGTTCTACTTTGTAGTCAATTGTCATTGTCAATAATGTTAATTGGTAATAATATTTTAGTATTTATTGCTAAAATTATGCAGCAGTACGTAGCTTAGAAGCTACTAATCAAACCTCTTTGATTCCTTTGCAAAGATCTTATAGGGCTTGTTCCTCTTCCGGTTGGTCTCTTCATTAATTTACCTAGACGCATTAGTTGCACAACTAAGCGGTTGCAAATATTTGAAATGTTTCAGTCAATCAGCTGGTTGGCGTCCGTCTAATTATCACAAAAAACACCGCCCACCCTGCCAGCCCGTCCGCTCCCCGGTCGTTAATCAACTTTGACATGTCACACGCTCTCCAAAATACAAAATCATCCAGGCTCATTAAACTACATGCTACCAGTTACAGTTATAAAAGTAGGTACATATTCGAGAAATATTTCTTAGTTGACCTACTCACAAAATGCGGCAAGTTTTCAGTAAGTAAATGTTTTCGGCACTTAGTATTTTTTTATACTTATTGTTTTTTATACTTATTGTTAAAGTTGTTGTACCCTTTGTACAAAAACTGTAGACGTCATTTAGTTCAAAAGCAATTTTATAAAAAAACTGCTCTAATAAAGTGAATTTACGGTTAGCGTCGCCAATCCTGTCAGTAGGACTAGGAGTGCATTTACCAAAAGCTTACAAAGACGAAACAAGCAGTTTATATCTTGAGTTATTACAACCTTAAAATAAATGTAGAGGCGATTCAAATTTTGCTCTCATTTTACATAATATATGACCGTTTAGCTATCTTTATTACGCTGTGGTTTAACGTTCATCTACACAAATTGCTCTTGTTAATACCACAGCGTAAATAATATACAGTAGATCATCCACCATCTTCATATATTTTAACCTCCGGGATCGGGTACACACACACATTAGTAATGTCAGATAACTTTAAGAATGTAAAACGCAGAAGACTATCACGTCGCACGCGCGTAAAACTTGTCTAAGTTTGATTTTAAACTAATCTATTATTATCTAAATATATAAAACTTAAAGGTGACTGACTGACATGGTGATCTATCAACGCACAGCCCAAACCACTGGACGGATCGGGCTGAAATTTATCATGCAGGTAGATGATATGACGTAGGCATCCGCTAAGAAAGGATTTTGATCAATTCCATCCCCAAGGGGTTAAAATAGGGGATAAAAGTTTGTATATTATATGTAATAATACTTCTTAACGCGAGCGAAGAAGCGGGCAATAGCTCGTGTAAGATAAAATAGTTCGGTGTGCATACGATGTAATATGATTGCCATAAGGCATATAAAGCTTGACTTAGCATGGGATTAGGCGACGAAAAGATTTTTTTGAAAGACAGCGAGTTATTCTACCTACTATAAAATATTTACTGTGTTAATACTAAGTAATTCCTGAGATGGTTGTGGCGAGGCGTCAGTCGTCACCGGGAGAAGCTGCGCCCGCCGTGATGACGGACAGACGAGCGAGTTTCATGAACAAGCGTTCCAGAGTGAATGGAATTAGATGCCGTGACGAAGAAGCAAGGTTGTCACACTGTTGATATTATCCTAAGCTCCTAATTAATAACATAAATGCGAGTCTGACAATCAAAAAATATCTGCCTAGCTATCAGCTGCTATGTCTTACCTTGGCAGCGATTAACGAATCCAGATGAATTTTGTATAGATTTTGTCTCAGAAACACGTTGCAAGGACAGCATTTTATATAAATAAATAAAAATGAATCCAAATATCCCATGGTTACGACATCACGCATAAGCGGCTGGACCGATTTTGCTGTTTGGTATTGAGATACTTTGAGTCCCGGAGACAAAGGATACATTTTATCCGGAAAAAATGTACGGTTACTGCACAATATACTTTTATGATTTGTGCGTAAACTATTCAATCGATTTTGATGAACATTGGTATGGAGGTACTTTGAGTCTCAGGAAAGGACAAGGGATACTTTTCGTCCCGGAAAATGTACGGTTCCCGCACAATAAACTTTTATGATTTTCGCCTAAGCTATTTAATCTATTTTGATGAAATTTGGCATGGAGATACCAATTTTAATCAATTTTTTTTCTTAATTATACAAATTCGAATTACTTAAATAATCATCGTTAAGACAGGACAACGTCTGTTGGGTCAGCTAGTAAATAATATTATGTGCTACGCGACCAAATCCGTAAGTGTTCAAACTATGATCTTTTGTAGAAAATATTATACAGTATCTACCTACCTTCTTCATATTTACGCAAAATCCATTAAATAAACATATAAGAATAATATAAATGTGTAACAATACTAAGTGATACTACAGCGAACTCTATATTATATGTATAGGTAAATGACACAATTATTATATATTACCCTTTAAGCATCCTTAAAGAAAGTATTTTCAATTCGTTTAGTTACAGAATACAGGCCCTATGTATACTTCCGCAGTCCAAAATACATTTATTTTCGACGAGTGACAAAGGTAAATTTTAAAGTTAAAATTAAGAATATTGTCACGAATATCAAGCACGGTTCCACTTGTAAGATACGTTATCGCCAAAAAAATTAGTTCCAATTACGTATTATTTCAACGTCCTCGGTTCCAACTTACAAAAATTTATATGTATAATCCAAACTGGAATGTGCCAAGTCCGGTGAATGTTGATAACTATTTTTAGGGTTCCGTACCCAAAGGGTAAAAACGGGACCCTATTACTGAGACTTCGATGTCTGTTTGTCTGTCCGTCCGTCCCGTCCGTCCGTACGTCTGTCTGTCTCCAGGCTGTATCTCAAGAACCGCTACAGCTAGACTTCTCATTTTTTTATAGATTGTGTATATTTGTTGCCGCTATAACAACAAATACTAAAAACAAAATAATATTAATATTTAAGGGGGCTTCCAAACATTAACACAAACGTGAATTTTTTGCCTTTATTTTTTGCTCGATATCAATAATGACAACAGGTAGTTAGTCACTTGATATTTGCACAAAGGCCTCATTGATATGTCTACTTCAATAGTTAATAATAAGTATGTTATTTACAAATTAAACTATGTACCTAAAGTATAATGATTTTGTAAGCAGTATGCCAAAGCAGCTTTGGAATCCGTGGAACTCACCTTGAGAATCTTAAGAACAGAATATTTTTACGTGAAAATATTATACAACGTGAAATTTTAGTGGTTGTTTTCCCGCAGCAGAACGATTTACCTATACTTAGTAGTACTATCGAACCATGCATGTTATTTTTTGAAAATACAAAATATTTTGTATGACGTACTATGGAAACTTTATGCCGATAGGCACGAGTTACTATGGACCCGACCGAATTTTTTTTTTATTTGAACAAATAAAACTTTACAAATCTATTGTACTACTAAGATAGAATCATTTTACTGCGGGAAAACAACCATTAAAATTTCACACTGTATAATTGTGATGTCGATGGTTAAAAATAATAATAATATAAAAATTGTATGATTTATACTCGTCAAACGATGGCGAGTGGCGAGAAACGTTAATTGTTAAACGTAACGTCTTTGGTTATCAATGCAGTAGGTACATAATATTTTCAGTACAAACTATTTTTGCAAGCTATTAATATTATTCTAATGTTAATAACTTGTTAATAAAAATAAATTCTAGTACGGCATGGACGGAGTATGGGACTTTCAGAAAAAAAGAGGTGAGACGTGGTGTAGGCATAGTCTAGACTCTAGAGTCTAGACTCTAGAGCCAGTATAGACTCTAGAGTCTAGACTCTAGAGCCTAGACCAACCATTCAGCGTGCTCCGCAGAGCGCCGAGGCTCTGCAAATTGTTTTTAGAAATGTCATCAAAATTCAGACACCAGCCTGGAGACAATTCATTCAAAGACAAAACATTTTTTGCATCAAAAATGCTAGTACTCCTAAGAGTGGGTTGCACCAACTTACTTTAACTATAAATTTAACTTTAACCATAACAAAAAGTCAAATGAACTGTCAAATCCCTAGTAAAAGCATAAAGTTAAATTACTTAGGCCCACTTGCGCCAATCTGGGTTAAAGTTAACTCTGAGTTAAACATCATGTCATATCTGTCACTCAGCAAGTCAGTGATAGAGATGACATGATGTTTAACTCAGAGTTAACTTTAACCCAGATTGGCGCAAGTGGGCCTTAGCGGAATAGAGCAACAAACTCGAGCTGTCAAACGAAACCGAAATTGGTTTTCATCTGTGTGAAAAATATGTGTACGTATACACTTACACAAGCATGATTGAACATGAATTCTATAAGATTAAATTGTCAACGGGCTGATCCGGGCTGACTGGACGTCAAAAAAGAGTGCTGCTGTCATGTATCACACGTCTCTTTTTACTACGCAGTGTTACTGATAGTGACATCTCGCTTGCTCAGGCCTTTATGTTTCTCTATTCCGCTAGGTATATTAACTTTATGAGTAAAAGTCCATTATGGACGCTATATTTGACGATAACCTTAACTTTAACTACGCCTCTGGCGGAGTACTATTATATATTCTGTGCCTCTGGTGCAACCCACCCTTAAAAAGGTTTCACCCCTAAAAAAGTTTGAGCGCCGCGCTGGTCTAGAGTCTAGATCTAGACACACCATTCAGCGCCTACCGTCGCGTCAGGCAAGTCATAATATTATGAACTTTTCAAATGTGCAGACATGGCGAAGAAAATGTAATCATTATGTAGGTAACTACCTATAAATAGAGTTTAATCCAGCCATTATATGGAAACCTTAAGCAAGTTTAGTCGTTATAAAAATGGATAGCAATAATTACATTTAAAATAATATGATTTAGGTGGTTAAGTTTATATAAAGGTAAAAAAAAAAACTAAATCATAATAAATTATGTTAGTAGATTAAAATCTACAAAAAAAACCTCTCTCCAAAACTTTAAACTAATGCTACTTTTGACTTGTTTTATTTTTCAAAAATTATAAGCGGATATATACAAAATTTTTAAGATCCTAGGCACAACATTTCCTAGTCATTGGGTATAAATCTACGATACCAACCACATCTTTCGGAAACTAGCCAGCCTAAAATTTTCAAGGAATAATTTGAGTTAACTGTTGATTATTAATTATTATCAAAACTTCAAAACCATTTTCCAAATCGCGTTAAAACAAAACCTAGAACCAAAAAATATATTATGAAAAAAAACTCACATATTTTAAGTCTTTGAATCTAAATTAAGTTATCTACTTGTATAATTTAAATTATGTATATTAATTACAGTTTAAAAACCAAAATATTGTTATCGATTAAATATTTAAGTAAAATGTTAAGTAACGAACATAATATTTAACGTTAAGTAACGAACATATTAAAAAACAATAAATTTTAGGCATATTACATAATCTATATTTTACTCTTATTTTCCTGTTCTGAGATTTTTTACCCGACTACGGCGAAAAGTCAAAAGATGAGTGGGCTGGGGATGACCACATTAGGTACCTATATAACTTGACCTGCACAATTTTGTATTTTTAAGATCTTTCTAATATAGTTTATGATTTTCCATTACTCTGGCTGTATGTGAAGAACCGCATCATACTCATTCCAATACCTTATAGTATATTATGCCATTCATAGGTAATGATTTTAAAATATACGCATTGCCTTCAAAACCTGCTATCTATGCTGCTATGAATTTTTTGGGCCATAAAAATTGGGTCGAATAAACCCATCAAAATATAAAAGATATAAAAGATAGGAAAATATGTATTGTTATTACATATAATATGTGTATATATTATATTCTATTCTAGTATTTAATTTATATTTTATAATTTTTATATACTATATATTTATATATTACTTATATATAAATAAAGGTCCATGGCGTGATGGACAACAATCACAATATATTGTAAATAATAAATTATCCTTGGTGCGAATAAACTAAATAAAGATGGCAAAAAAAGGATATGGGCTGTTAGCCCATAGATGGCCCCAAATTGTAAAAAAAAAAAAAAAAAAAAAAAAAAAACATCAAAATATTAAATAATGTTTCCGGTCGAGCCACAGATTAAGTATACATAGATGGATTCTTAGCTCGCCAGCGCGTGGCCATTTTATGCTTGTGTGCAATTGCTGTAGTGTGCGTGTAGGGATGGCGTATATCGATAAAAATATAAAATTAGACTACAGCTATCGACCAAGTCGACCATAATTTTATGTTATAGATTTTTATTAAACGACATCAAAAAAGGAGGTTATCAATTCGACCTGCATGTTCAATTTAGTATATATTATGCTCATTAAATTAGAAGTCGCTTTCAATTTGGTGAAAGGGTATTTTTTATCTATTTATTAAGTGTATGAAAATACTTAAATACAGGGTGCAATTAAACCTTCCTGCCAAATTTTGATATATTGATCCTTGTTCAAAATAAAAATACACGTATTTTTGTTTTAATATAGTCACTCAGTACTAAAATGTTGAGAAATAGCTTCCGAAAGTTATCCTAAAAAACACTACAATTAAAATGGACACTACGCGTCGCCGGCGGGTGAGCGCGCGCGCGCCTCCCCCCCACGTCACCCCCGCTCATTCCCACCGCCACGAGTAACCGTTCTGCATCGATTTTAAATGGGATAAAATATGTTATAAAACACCCAATTTTTTTTGCTAAATGACCTCTCCTAATGATACCTAAGCCCTGGAAAAAATTTGGCAGGATGGTTTAATTGCACCCTGTATAAACAAAATATTTAAGTAGGTATGTAATTACACAAATAGTTAAAAATATACATAATATATTGTATACTCCATAAGCCACGAAAGCTTGTCCGGAGTGTAATAGCTAATATCAATAAAATCAACAGTTTTTGTAAAACACAACAGAAGAACAAAATATATTATACTTTATTAAGCTTAATTACTATTTACTATTAAGCAACTATTTTGTAGAATAACAATTATTATTATCAAAGAAATATAAGAATGAATCTCAGTCCTACTTATTTAAAGTCATTCCAAAAACGCTTAGGTGCATTTCTTTACCTATTAAAATATAATTATGTAATAATATTTATACAGAAAAAGACTTAAAATAGATACTTCGACGCCCCCTGAATAATGATATTATAATAATAATAATTAATAACCCAAGTGGGACTCTAGAGTCTAGACGATCAATTTTATTGTGCAATATCACGGTGTGTGCAATCAAAATCATAGAGCACTAAACCAAATATTATTCTTCACTTTCAATCTTATTATCAAATTAATAGTTGAAAATAATTATTATCTTCATTATAGGTCTCTCCGTCACCACCATAATATTGAACTCTTCTTTAAGAGCATTCCAATAACCTGAAAAAAATAAATGGTTTAGTGTCAATAAATTACTATACTACTACATACTATAAAATATACACATAATTCATAATATTGTATACGGGGCAATATGCTTTATGTAAGTTTTCCATGCTTAACCCATCCAGCCCCAAGCGGAACCCAGGTGCCGCATAACAACTAAATATATATTGTGTCTGGAATTCGACGATTGAGGTATTAAATTTATTTTATTAAATGATTATGACTTTAGCCTTATTAAAATTTTACATTTTACTTATTAAAAAAGAGTACCTAATGCCAGGATAAAATTTCAAGAAGTATCTTTAAGAAACGAATTGAGTACTTACAGGGGGGAGGTGTGAGAGCTGTTGATCATGCAATTATTTTACTCTCCGTTAGAACTTTCTTTATTTCAATAAAATCATTGTTTCAAACTTACGTTTGAAATGATAATTCCAAATTCCAATATTGTGATGCCTTCATAAGGGAGTAAGGATTAAAAACTTGCATGAAACTTGCGTCTAAAATATATATCTGTTTGTCGTCTATTTTGAAGCATTTTCAACCTGAAAAAAAAAATCATTTAGTCCATGACATTATTTTTATCGATAAACTATAGTTCAAGTAAAGCGCATCCCTAAAATACACGTAAAAAACTATGCAATATTTATAGCCAAATTATTACTTGATGTGACATTTTTATCACTAATGCCTTATATAGCATGATTAATGGATTATTATACTTATAAATTTTCTTTTTTAGCTTACAAAAATACCGATTGATAAGCCCAAACAACGTTGTTGAAAACTTACGTATGTTAAGTTAAATCCACGTGTTTGAGGCATTCCTTGGCCGTTTTTATGGTTTATTATATAGCGGAACCACAAAACGCAATAATGTATTGCATTTAACGTTCACTAAACACTTTTATTATCACTTTTTAAACATGAAATATGCAGACCTACTCCTTTGTTATGTTCTACTAAGTGGGACATAACATTACAGGCTTTTGACGTTTACACACCGATATGAGCTTTCTCTTTCACCAAAATTACTACATCGTTAGTTAGAAAGAGTAACATTATCAGCTGTCAAAATATATGGCGGACTCCTAAGTATTATTACCTCAATGGGTCGAG
Source organism: Plebejus argus (assembly GCA_905404155.3). Lineage (NCBI taxonomy): Eukaryota > Metazoa > Arthropoda > Insecta > Lepidoptera > Lycaenidae > Plebejus > Plebejus argus. The sequence goes on from FR989933.1 coordinate 10,874,584, forward strand.
CACTATCTATTATATTATATTTTATCACTTACAAAATTGCGCCATCGGAGAAACACTTAGATGATTTGGCGTGTGACTGCACAATACTGTGCAAACGACAGATACAGTAGCCAAGAGGCAAGAGCTAGTCTACCTACGAAACGCGTACTGAAAATCGTAGAATCTTTCACCGCAGCACTTTGGATTTCATCACCCTAACGTTAGTGATCACTCAGCTACATGCGATGAAAATGTTAAAAAATAGCTCCGACCCGTATCGGGCACTGACCGTCCAGCTGCCGCGGTTGCTGCCACTCGTCCCGCCACTCTTGACCCTCCATCGCATGTCTTCGATGCGAGTCGATTATTTTTTCAACGCGACGCGATAAATCAGTTTTCTGTGCGTTAATCTTTTGTTAAGCGCGCGCATACCTCGGCGCGAGGCGAACGCTTCTGTCGTCGGGGCGCAGCGACGCGGCGCCGCCCGCCAGGCCACGCCCCCGCGGCTCCGCCCATCGAGCGGCCCGCGACGTCGCGCCCTGACGTACGGCGGGCCTGAATCCACCTGTAAGGTACATTTATTTCCACGATCTATTAACTCGACGTGAGATATTACCATAACACTATAAATTAATAAGAATACATCCAATAACTTATTATACCTACGTCTGTTTAAATAATGAGGGAGCTTTTGCCTGCAACTTCGCCTGCTAAATATATTTTAGTAGATCTTTTTAATATCACAAATCCTAATACGATTTAAATTCTTATAAAAAGGAAAGGAAAACGATAAGGACAGACAACTCACGCGATGCGAACCATTTTTAATTATAACTTGCAATATCTCCTGGTTGTCTGTAATTAATAACCACAAATGCTATTAGTAAAATATCAAATCTTCTTAGTACGCATATCAACATCTAACTGCCTACTCTCCTATGTATTTCGCACTACAAGTAGGTAAGTAGGTAGTTTGTAAACACACATCATGTTTTTAAAAATCGAGCAACCACGTTGCCACACTCCTGTTATTTTCGAACACTATACTTTACCTGCAAGTGTAAACACTCTACCTATTGGTAAAGCTTTATTTTCGGACTGTATACACCGTGTATAAACAGTCTTAAACTGAATACATATACTATTACTACCTTTACACAAACAACAAAGAATATAGACGTTGTTCTGGTCAAGATCTAGTTGGCTCTAACGGCTTTTGGAGTTCCGTGGCCAGCGAGGTTACTTTTATATAGTATATTACTTTTATATAAAAATAATCTAGATGTTATTTACTTTTAAATAATCTATTTAATTGTATATCTAAGTCATGTTTATTTTTATGCTCAAGTAAGGAGCTTTGTACGTTTAAACGTAGCCTAACGACAGCATGTGAACAATTCTATTAGAGCAATTCCTTTATTTAAATGTATTAAGTGTAAGTTTCAATTAAAAGGGATTTTCAACAAATTGTAACAAATTATTTGAAAATGCATTTAAAAAATGTTTGTTTCGTAGCCCCTGCTACGCCGCGCCGTAGAGGGTGCTACGCGCGACGGATTCCATAAAGTTTTTATTTTTATTTCGTTTAAAAATCACCTTCTTAGTTTTATAATTTTATTTATACCTTTATAAAATTAAAATATTTCTACAATGACGATTTAAATTTGAACACGAAACTCATATTAAACTACTGACTGTGACTTTCTGTCTGTGAGCAGACTCAATCTCCATAATAACATTTTACATAGAGAACAATAAACACACCGGAATGTTTTATCTAGACTACAAATATGTCAAAAATATTTGTCGTTATTACATACAAAAGGTGATTAACCCATTTTGTACGGAACTTTCGTGCGAGAGGCTGACGCGCACTTGGTCGGTTTTCAAGTGGTATCTGCTTTGTAAGAATGTAGGTATGTTTAAGTAGGTAGACTGTAGATTATTTTTGAAGTGTCGAGACTCGAAATACCAACAATCAAGCAAATATTTTGCACCAAAACATAATATTTTATTATCAAGTGACTTGACAGTAAAAAACGGGCCAATTGCGTGTCGGGCCACGCGCAATATAGGGTTCCGTAGTACCGCTAGTTTTTGTAAATTTTTGTATGGTCAATGAATGTAAATTTATAACATGTTTTACACTTCTAACAACATCATCTCAGTTACTTTCAAAGGAATTTGAACGAATAGTTCCTTTGTACTTCGCCGAATACATTTTTTTTTAGTTGATTGACTATTACTCAATAACTTATGAAGTCTTCTTAGCCGTGACAGTTTTCCTTTTAAATTCAGCATATTTCCTACTCCCGTGAATTTTTTCACATTTCGAGAAGCAACCGTTTAGCTGGTAGAAGAAGGGGGGGGCACTCTAACGATTTTTTCCATTTTAAAACTTAATATTTCACAAATGGTTCCCTAAATCGGAAAATGATCTATGAATACTCATAATATTTTTAAAAAACCTATCCAACGACACCCCACACGATGGGGTGGGCGCGAAAAAAAAATTCAACCCCGCTTGATGTGTAGGTTGGTCCTACTAATATAATATATTCTGTTTAGTATGGGAGGTACCATAAAAAAAACACTTTTTAAATATTTTATGTACCATTTTGTCGGCATTATTAATATGTGTATTCATGCCAAATTACAGCTTTGTAGGTCCTATAGTCTCGCAAAACCGTGTACAGACAGACGAACAGACGGACGGACAGACCGAAACTGTATGGGTTCCTTGTTGACTACGGAACCCTAAAAATGTCCAACATTTTTGTAGATAAGATAAAAGTTAAAACGACCACTTTTGTGACGTTCACCAAAAACGAAACGTATTAGAAGCTCGTATCTATAACTGTTTAATGAGTATTGTGTGTGTGCTATTGAACATTGTAAATTCTACGAAATAATTAATAACATTCACTTCGTACCTAAGTACTCTGCGTTCTTACGGTGCAAAGCATTTCAATTGGTGTAGGCAGTGACGGATTAAGACTACTTGATGTCCTAACTCCTAAGCAATCCATGGCTGTGTCCCCCCCCTATACGTATGTCAACTAGAATCGGTTTTTAAACTTTTACCACCAAAACATTAGTTTTTTTCTAGAAACTTTTTTTGGTGTGGTTTTTTGGTGACGCGACAGTGAGACGTGATGCCCTATTAAAGGACGGATGTTTTTTGTCCTTCTTCTGGTGCCCCCTCAGACGTGATGCCCTAGGCAATTGCTTGATTTGATTAAGGGTTAACCCGTCACTGGATGTAGGTAGTAGGTACAATAAGAAGGTATAATCCTACATGCTAGTCAGTACAAAGCCTAAAATGTTTTCCTTGAAACTCTACTTCTAATTAGAAATAGATTTATTTCAGTTATAAACTACGTTGTTAATATTTAACAGTTCTCAACAAGGACTAGCTAATTGGAGTATATCCATCTCCTTCACACGAACTAGTAACTGGAGACGTGGAAGAGAGACAAGAAAGGAAAAGGCGGAGCTTAAAGACGGCGGATTTCTACCCACGCGCGTTCAGAGAAAATATTTTGTAAGAACAAAACGAAACGTTACGCTAATAGTCCCATGATTCACTATTTAAAGAACCATACCGATACAAATACATGAACAATATTGAATATGCCAGCGAACATTTTACTCTACAAATACCTACGTTAATGCTACATTATGTTACAGCATTTCATCATTATGATGTGGCTATTTAAAAAGTATATTTGTTCAAATATTTTCTTTTGTATCCTCGGTTACGAAACCACGATAAACTTCATTCAATTTTTGTTGTTACGGCGTGGCTTATTCTGAGTTTTTTACATTCTATTCTCATAAAAAATGCAATATTTATAACTATCATTTATGTTGTTTCAGTGTTTAACTTCCTTTGACGACTTAAAAACACAATTAATTGTTTGCGTTGATTCGTTGACTCTATTATATATCTCAATCGCAGACACGAAAAATCACTTACCTACGTATGTTTACTTTATTGTATGTTAAAAAATTAACCCAACTAAAACAACCAAAAACCGACAAAGTAATTAACGATATTCGAGACACTCCGAGATAACAGGATAATAATTATTAGGTACGACTAATCAGTTGACATCCAATTTATGTGTCGAGAATAGGTACCTAAAGATTGAATAAATCTAGTTTTTTCGAAGACTTTCGCGAATGGAAGAAAATCGCGGTACAAATTAGCTTTCTCTACGTCTAAATAAGAAATATCAAACACCACAATAGATCCACTTGGCATAAAAAAAACAAATCGTTTCTCTTTAATAGGTATTAGTGTAGAATCTACACTGTAGATAATGTCTCGATCATAAAAGTGCATCTCAAGCTGAGGAGAAGTCTCCGTGGTTTTATTTACGTTTATGTTGGGCGACGACAGCGGTAACGACGCCACCTTCCGCCCGCGTCTGTCAGCGGCACTCCGTTACGCGCCGGATGCACCAAACTCTATGTTTATTATAAATATTCCTTGAACAAACTACTTATAAGAAAGCGGTAGGTATGGGCATATGAAAATTGTTTGGGTGGCCTGAAAATAGCTTTGTGGGAGAGACTTGAACTCTGTTGAAGATTTCGATTCGAGTCACTAGAAACAGAAGTTGTCTAGATTGTAGTAGCAAGAAAAGGTTAAATGGATAAAACTGAATTACGGCAAAATATTTAAGTAAACATTTAGATAAGAACTTAGGCGCTCTACCTTTATTTAGTATCTAGATTCTAGGTACAACCTATGACGACGTGTCATTGGGCTTCAAGAATTGTAGTTTGATATCATTTAAACATTCACTTTACTTTAAACTGTATCCACAGTAGCGGGAGTAAATATATTTTTTACAAAACAAACAATGTAGACTCATTCACAATAATATATTCTTTGCCTGAATCTCTACGTTTCGGTCGTTTATTCACAACGAACATATCCAGCATATGTGCAAGTTGGTCACGGCTATTATTTTTATCCGTGCGAAATGCGATGTCATAAAACTATCGTCGCGGTTCAGGTGAACGGCCGCGCGCGCCGCGTCTCCCATATTTCCATCATCGACGCGTCTGATGCGCGCCAAAATAAGATTATTGGAAATTTGACACACAAACACCAGTAGGGCTGCTAGGTACTTACTTTTTGAAACATTTAGGCGTCTCCCAGATAGACGCGGGCAGCGGTGGCGGTCGCGGCGGCGGTCAGTTGTTTCAAGCACTGCCACCGCCACCGCGTGTGTCTGTGTCGTTCCTAGAACTTTCAAGTCATCTAACTGACCGCCACCGCCTCCGCTGCCCGCGTCTGTCTGGGAGACGCCTTAGAAGAACGAATCTGCTCGCGGGCTCCGACGAATCGAGATCCCGATGAGCAGATAATACCACGCACTCTTGCAACTTTTTTATAATTAACCATAATATTATGTATTATTTAGATTAAAAAATTAAACATATTTGTTTGTTTTCAACTACCTACCTAGAATGTAAATAATATTTAAAACATATCAAATCTAAATGAAGGTATTTCGGTGTTTTCCTCAAGCAAATGATAAATTATGTTAACAACACGCAACCTCGTGTCCCTGTCAAAGACCTGCTGAAGTGATGATCTTCCAAATGATCACCGAACCATACCGAACTATAAAAATACGTACTACATACCTAGTACATAGTCAAAGGAGCTAGGCATAGGTAGAGCTGATCATAGAATAATTTATAATAAACAAGACGTGAGTGGAAGAATAATAGTACGGGTGCCCTAGAACAATTTTTTTTGTGATTACTAACAAGCTAATTTTTTGTGAGTAGCTACATTTTGATAAGACGAACAACATTTTTATTTTATAAAAATCTCGAAAGTGGTAGCTAACAGAGATAGAAAGGATTTTATACTTTGACTTGATGGTCCTAAAATATGGGTTGTTTTATTTGTAGGAGTTTGTTACTCTTAAAAAATATAACTATTAATCTACCAATATACAAAAAATCAGCTAGTTAGGGTTACGTTTTAGGGTACAGTAATAAACCAAGTTTTGTTGATTACAGAACCCTAAAACGGAACCCTAACCAGCTGATTTTTTGTATATTGGTAGGTTAATAGTTATATTTTTTAAAATGTTTACACTTAAATTGGATTTATAACTAGAATAAAACAATATTCTTGTTTATTACATTTTAAATTCGAAAATACCGAGTGTTCTTTTAAAAGTTATTTTAAATATTAGTATTTTTGCTTAAAATATATTCTATACACTATAATATAAGACCCCTAAAAATATAAGCACGATAGAAAATAGCTAACATAAAAAAACATCATGTGAAATGCTCGGCGTTACCGACTATAAAAAGTTCGTTCTTCTGAATGTACGTTCGGTGATAATTAGTACTCAGCAAAAATTAGCTTCGGTCTTTAGAGGCTAGGGCACCCTGACTATAAGGTAAGTAACATGAAAAAACTTCCCGTTTTTTTGCTTAAATGGAGGCTTTAGGGCCGGAAAAGTTATTTGAAATAGAAAAACTATGGATTGTATGTGTAGCCAGATTATGAAGTAGATAAGTTACAAGTTTTATTGAAATAATTAGGGAAAAAATTAGTTATTGTCCGTATGTTACGAAATGTTACTTGTTCGATTCTTCCACTCCCGTCTTCTTAAATAAATTATAAGTTATAACATTGACATCGTTGGAGCTGATGTACCTACTTATTAGATAATAATAAATAATCGAATTGCTTACAGCTAGTGCTTCAGGCTAGTTGTTAAATTTTTTGTTACTAGTTCTTGTTACTTGTTACATTCATAGTAAATACTGGAATAGGTATTTAATCAAAAATCTAGAAAATAAAAACATCAAAGTAAATATGAAGAAAGTCGCAAGAGGCAGCCCTAATCGGTTTTACGACTTGGAACATCACAGCCTTTCAATATCGATGATACATTTGAGTGGCCCTTATGCAGATATATCATAATAATATATTTCTGGTTCGCTTGCTGCTATTTTTACAGACATCAAAGTTCAAATAACGATGAAAAGATGTTATTGCTGTCTGCGAATCTATCTTTTCTCTACCTCTCATAGAAAATATTACTTATTGAGTTATTACTGTATGGATAAGTAGGTCGAAACTAAAACCCAATAATCGATAGGTATAATAAAACCATTTACACAGCGAATAACAATACAAGGTCTGCAGCTTTCTTTGTTCATACAGGATGTAAAAAAACAAAGTGGAGCGTGTAGGTAATTGTGTTCCTTATACAGCGTGTCACAAAACTAATATAAGTGAAAATACTTTAGGGTATAAGTAAAACATCATAGCTTTAGGGTGTGTTCTGCGGCCAGACTCGCGCACGAAGGGTTCCGTACCGTTATAGAGCAAAAATAGGCCAAAAATTGTGTTTTTTGTATGGGAGCCCCTCTTAATTTTTTATTTTTTTTTAATTTTTTTTTCATTAAATAAGGCGGCAAACGAGCAAACGGGTTAATAATAATAATAATAATAATAAAATATCATTTATTCGGTATACATACACATTACACCAGTTGGTTACCTGATGGTAAGCAACTACCATCGCCCATGGACACTCGCAACATCGGAAAAGCTGCAGGTGCGTTGCCGGCCTTTTAAGAGGGAATACGCTCTTTTCTTGAAGGTTTGCAGGTCGTATAGGTCCGCAAAAATTCTGCTGGTGACAGTTCGTTCCAGAATTTTACAGTGCGCGGTAGAAAGTTACGTGAAAAACGCACTGTGGAAGACTGCCACTCATCAAGGTGATGAGGATGGTAATATGTTTTTCGCGTGGGACGATTGCGAAAAGTTGAAGGTGGTATGATTCCGAACAATTCCTCAGAGCACTCCCCGTGATACAACCGATAGAGGATGCAGAGTGAAGTTACATCTCGGCGTAATTCCAAGGGGTCCAAGCTGTTTGAAACACTATGGCAGTCAACAATTCGAGCAGCCCTTCGTTGGATACGATCCAGATGGAGCAGTTGGTATTTTGGCACCCCTGCCCAGAGATGAGAACAATATTCCATAATTATGAGGCCGAACCTGCGCCTTGTAGAGTTGTAGGCGTTGGTCCGGACTGAAGTACTGTCTCGCTCTGTTAAGAACACCAAGCTTCTTCGAGGCTAACTTGGCCTTACCCTCTAGATGATATCGGAACTGGACTTCGCTCGATATGTTGACGCCAAGTAAGTTTAAGTTATTTATTAAAGTACAATTATATTTAAGGCTTCTGTGAAAGTTTCAAGTGTCTACTGTGAACTGTCTACCTCTTATCATTATTGATTACGAGCAAAAAAGGCCAAAAAATCACGTTTGTTGTATGGGAGCCCCCCTTAAACATTAATTTTATTTTTATTTTAGTGTTTGTTGTTATAGCGGCACCGGAAATACACAATCTGTGAAAATTTCAGAACTCTAGCTATAGCGGTTCTTGAGATACAGCCTGGAGACAGACAGACGGACAGACAGACATCGAAGTCTTATGAATAGGGTCCCGTTTTTACCCTTTGGGTACGGAACTCTAGAAAACAGGCACCAATTTAAGCTGGCAATATTTATGCTTGCACTATGGTTTGGTAATTGGTTATGGTTTGGTCTTTAGTTTATGGTTTTATTGGCATCCGGGATTTGTCCAAGACACAGATTAAGTATATAGTATTATTACCTCAATGGTCCAAGATTTGTCAAGTCTGTGGCTCTACTCTATAATACTCTAATCTGTGTCTGTGGCACCGCAAATTTATTTTTGATTGTCAAGGAGTTCGATAAAAAATACTTTATCCGTGATTATTTTTCTTATTGTTAGCTAGTTTGTTCATAAATATACTGTTCTCGTTATACAAGTGGAGCTCATTAAGAAGCTGCTCGCTATGGCGGGCCCGTCCGACGGAGACCCCGACGGATGGGTCGAGTTTTGCGAGCGTCAAGCCAAAACTACTGCTCAAGACTTTGCCAAAGCATATTTACATTTCGTACAGAATAATACAACAGACACGGTCTCACGGCCCATCTCCCAGAAAGAAATTTTGAAGAAGTTTGTTGAATGTTTTTCAGAACAATTCGACATAGAATTTGGTAAACTGAAAGCACAAAACAAGATACCGAACGGCACGCATACAGGACACGACGAGAGCGACTACTCGGAGGACACCGATTCACCGAAAACACACCACAAACCCTTTTTCAGGCGATTATCTTTCAAGGGATTGAGACGCGGTAAAGGACTATTTCATAAACAACACTCAGATGAAGTAGAACTTTCGTCTAACCTTAACAAGCAAACTAAGACTAAACTGGCAAAAATAGTTGTGGAATGTAGGAAGGAAGGTCTAGTGAACTACCTAACACCAGAGAGCTTAGAACAGCCTGGGGCATCACAGAAATGGGAGAAGTGTAGATTAGCACTTGTTAAAACTGTGGGTGGTTACATGTTAGAATTTTATTCACCACCAAAGGCACAAAAACCTCGTAGTGGAGTGTTTTGCTTTTTAATTTCTGAAGCAAGAGAAACCATAACGCTGGAGATGCCTGATCATGAGAATACATTTGTTTTAAAAGTAAGTACTTACTAAATTAGCTTAGAACATAAGACATATGAATATAAAAAATTAGTAATATTACATGGGTAAAACATTGGCCTTACAGGCACTGTCTAACAACTAACAGTAAAAAGATTAGTGTTCTTTAAATTTTATTATTATAAATTGTAATATACTAATGCAGCTGCAAAGCCTTTGTAGAGCTTCTGCGAATACCACCTGTGCTAACAAACAGGGTCCAATTTTGTTTTCTTATTAATTCCATTACACTTAACCTATCAAGCCCTGAGCGGTCAATAACAATGAATAAGCTATTGTGTCTCGTTTTTCCACGATCAATGGATTAAATAACTATGCAAAATGAAATAGAAATACACATAGCTTTTTCTTTAATTTTGTGGTTCCATAAAAAATTATGCTTTATCCTCTGTACCAATACATGTTACATGTGACTTACAGGCAGACAACAACATGGAGTATGTGATAGAAGCAGCAGACGTAGATGATATGAAATCGTGGCTGGCCACCATAAAATATTGTATGAGGACTGCACCAACTTCACAACCTCCACCGGAAACGCTAGCTAATTTGCCTGAACCTGCCCCACCAGATTTACCGCCAAGACGAGACCTGCCTGCGAGTACTAGTAATGCAAACCTAAATTTGGAGACACCTGAAGATGGAGAACTAAGTAATTTTATTTAATAATTATAAAACACTATTGATTACATTAATTTTATATTCTAGTTTTTGTTAATTTACAGGCAGTTGCAATTATGAATCTTATAATAATTTACCAGCTTAAGGGCCTGTTTCACTACTTCCTGATAAGTGCCGAATAGGCTATCCACCACTTAATTGACAGATGAAGTATGGAGAATCTGTCAAAAAAGCTGTGAATAGCCTATCGACACCATAAAGTTAATATACCTAGCGGAATAGAGCAACAAACTCGAGCTGTCAAACGTAACCAAAATTGGTTTTCAGCTGTGTGAAAAATATGTGTACGTTATACACTTACACAAGCATGATTGAACATGAATTCTATGAGATTAAATTGTCAACGGGGCTGATCCGGGCTGATGGACCTCAAAAAAAGAGTGCTGCTGTCATGTATCACACGTCTCTTTTTACCACGCAGTGTTATTGATAGTGACATCTCGCTTGCTCAGGCCTTTGTTTCTCTATTCCGCTAGGTATATTAACTTTAATATGATCGGCACTTTATCAGAAAGTGGTGAAACAGGCCCTAAGTAATGTAATTGTATGGTGTTCATATAGAAGCACCTTTCTGAGATTCTTAGACACTATTGAATAATATATATTTTTTTGTAAATACATAGTGTGCCTCTAGAAAGTAAAATACATATTGAAGCAGTCTGGTAACAACAGAACATTTGCAGGTTCAATAGTAGAGGAGGGTTTCGAGGCAGATCGTCATCGGCAGTCGATGAGCGACTGGCCGTGGTTCCACGGGACGCTGGCGCGCTCGGCGGCGGCGGCGTGCGTGCTCGCGGGCGGCGCGGCGGCGCACGGCTGCTATCTCGTGCGGCAGAGCGAGACGAGACGTGGAGAATTTGTGCTAACATTTAACTTCCAGGTTTGTTTATTGTTTGTTTATTACGTTATTTACAATTCTTCTTCTTCTTCTTCTTTTTTAAATGGCTGACTCGGTGAGTTGCCAGTGTCAGAGTTTTTTTTGAAAAGACTTTGCTCTATACTGAAGTATTTTTGCAGGTGACACCTAAATGTTTAGCTTCAAGTAAATTGAGGAATATCATTACGAAAAAATTCCGAAAATCAGCAATTCTCTTGCTTATAAATATTGGATCCAAATCTTGTAATTCACTTTGTAAGGCTGTGTTCAAACTAAACTGACTGTAAGCCGCCGAATGTTTGCAGGCTTACTGTGACACACAGTGTGTGTGTGTGACGTACAGTGTAAACGTGAAAATAAACTGTATTTTTCATTCACAGTATGCTAACTAATACACTATAGCTGACGTAGCTACATAGCAAATCATTGTCCGCGGAGCGTAGTGACGTGCTATATTAATCGGCCGCCGAATGTCAGCGCCTACGCATAGCGTAATAACGTATTGTCATTTGTCGGTTAGATGTGAACGAAAAAGTGAATTTATTATATTGAAATACAATAAACTGCGTAACATTCGCTCACTTTCAGAGGCTGACAGTCAGTTTGGTTTGAACACGGTCTAAATCCTAATTCAATATCAGTTTAATTGTTGCAGTTGTATTTTAAATTATTATGTATTAGTCTTGCATTGACAACTTGTTAATTATATGATATATATTTTTGTGATCAGGGTCGAGCGAAGCACCTGCGTATGACGTTGAGCGAAGCCGGCCAGTGTCGGGTGCAGCACCTGTGGTTCCCCGACGTGCACGACATGCTGGAGCACTTCCGCGTGCACCCCATACCCCTGGAGTCGGGGGGCACCGCGGACGTCACCCTCACCGAGTATGTCGTCTGCAACGACCCTGCTAGACCACAAGTGAGCTCAGCACTGACTTAGTGACACTCAAATTTCTACTAAGCATTCGCAGCATTCTATTTTATGCTGTTTAACAGCTAAAATTACAAAGTTATAAAGAATTGAGATTAGTCTTTTATGAATTTGATATGCAAATTAAAGTTCCAAAGTTGTTGCGTTTGCTTTTAGAAGAAAGTAATATTGTATGACTGAACATTATTTTTTTTAATAAAAACCAGCTAACATGCTGATCAGTCTAGACACAGCCAAACTTTTGTCCTGACTAGTGCTCAATAATTAAGTATTGTTGAAGAAATTTGACAATAATTTTTAATTAAAATTTATTTTATATTGACTGGATATAAAATTATGTATATTTATTTTCTTTTTGGTTCTAAAAAGTTATGTTTAGGTTTTTGTTTTACTTTACTTTTTAAAAAATTCTTATTGTAACTTAGTACTGACTTTGTTCAGTGAATATTCATTTACTGCTATTTAATGTTTAAGAACAAATAGAATTCTTTACAAACGTTTTTTTTTTAATAGCAACAAATGCTATATAGCATATCATTTTAGTTTTTTTTTTAATAAAAAAGTTTAATAAATATGTATCAAGTTATTTTTTGTAAGTACAAATAGCTTTTTTTGTTAAACTTGAAGTACAACAAAGAGGCTATAAATTAATCATGAGCATAAAATATGACTGTATATTAGGGCTACAACAAATAGGTCTAACAAGAAAAGTAATTGTATATTTATGTTTGTGTATTGTTTATTACTGTTGTGTGTTTTTATTTTCATTAAAAAGGACAAGCAATAATTACTTGTTTGTTCTATAGTAATATTTAATTTTTATGTCACAGTAGTTTTACTTGCGATATTTTATGTTACAAGTACTGCTGCATGTCGTAACCATATTAAACTTGTTCACAATGCTCTTCATTTGACGTGAATGTGCATACCTACTCATACTAGTTTGTTTTTATGTTAACAGTGAGAATATATTATTATTATCTCACTTATTCACATGTGTGTAATATTATGTTGTAGTATAATATTATGCATATTAATGTTGAATGTAGCTTGCATATTTTTGCTTTACAATAATTTTCTCCTTATAGTTTATGTGTTGAATTAAAATTTTCCTGCATATTTACTATTCAACATAAAAATTAAATTATTAATGACTTAATTAATATGTTGATTGTTGGACGTTGGTACAATACAAAAGAATGACAAAAAATTTCTTTTTACTTATGGTACTCAAATATTTCGTATCTAAGATCTTGCTATGTTTCTTACATACTTTATTTATAAATTTTGTAAGATTTTATTAATTAGAATGTAAGTACTCGAAGGTACATGCAGGTGTAATGCCAAGAGTTTTAAGGATATTTGTAGAATATATTTAATTTTCAATTCTGCCATATTTAAACTGATTAGTAATGTTAAACGAATGACACTATATTTTGTGTGATTGCTATTTAATTAGACAGTTCAAAAATATAGTTTTGGGCAGGCCTAAGTAATTTTGTTTAACTGTATATTCTATTGTATAATGGCAATGATAATAGACAGCTTTAGATGGTTGACAATAATAGATTGCGCACTGCAAGGTGGCACTAATGATTTGATAAATTGATGGCATAAAAATATATTTTAAAAGTATCGGATTGAACCCTATTGTAATGTAAATACTAGAATAGTCAGCCATCGAGAGCTTTAAATGTATGTTAAATATATTTTTATATTGTTCATTTATTGTACAAATTGAACTTTTGTTCTGTCAAGCTTTAATCATTTTCCTTCGTTGTATTTTTTATTAAAACCTATGCTGCTGAATAGCTTGTTTTTTTTCGTTGCTGGATTGGTTTTGCGTGTTTTTGTTACTGTTTTGTTTTTCTTATTCTTATTAACATGGTAAGTTTTATCGCTTTTTCATTTGTAACGTTGATACGTCGTCTTATAAAATTATTCAAAAAAAATTAGAAGGGCCGTCTTACTACCTTCTATTCTTTTATAAAATTGAATTAAATTCTACACATCAAACTAATTAATACTGAGTAATAAGTGATAATAGAATTATTAAGAAGTGCAAAAGAAGAACCGTAATTAAAAAATACTATGCAACTTTTTATCGTACCTATCCGTGTCTCCTGAAAGCTTACTCATTGAATTTTTGTGTTTACCAGCAGCTGAGCGTGTCGCACGGGAGCGACGTGCGCATGCGCCGGGCGGAGTTGGAGGCGCTGATGGCGGCGAGCGGGCCGCCGCGAGACCAGCGCGCCGTAGACAACCAGTACGTGCTGTGCACCGGCCGCTCCACTCTCGAGCGCCACGCCCCCCTCGAGCGTCCCGCCCCCCTCGAGCGCCCATCCCCTCTCGAGCGCCCATCCCCTCTCGAGCGCCTCGCCCTCCTCGAGCGCCCCGCCCCACTTGAGCGCCCCGCCCCCGCGCCCGCCGCGCCCGACGTCACCGACCGCCCCGTTGAGTAATGAGGGTTTTCTGGCTGACTACCGGTAACTTGACTAATTACAATTTACACCTAGTAAATCTATCAGCCATTTCTCTAACAATTTTTGTATAGTAGGTAATGTTGTGGCAGCATTAGTAACTACGATTCGCCACTAGGGGCGCTGCTGCTTACGGCGAGTATTGACAGAAACCGCTTTGAACTGTATGCAGATTTAAATTATTGCGGCGCTTATCATCATTAAAATGCTGTTCAAAGTTCAAACGCTAGTGTAGAATGTGTTTGTTTTCGAGCAGAATGAACACTAAGGGCCCTTCACCACTTCCTGATAAGTGTCGTATTACGTATAGGCCATCCACCATTTAACTTGACAGATAGAGTATGAAGAACCTGTCAAAAAAGTGGTAGATAGCCTATCCGGCACTTTATCAGGAAATAGTGAAACAGGCTCTTAAAGATGAGACCGCACTACGCAACACGATGTGTCCTGACTCCTGAGTCCTGACGCGACACTTCACGTTCCATACTAAAGACATGATTTGGCTGATTGTAAATCGCCCCAGCCCCCAATTGACGTCGATTCTTTGGAACGTGAAGTGTCGTGTTGTGTTGTATCGCATAAGCGGGATCTCGCATTAAATCACGACCAGCCTGTTCCCGGGCTTAGATTACCTACTACCAGGTTAATGCTCAAGTAAATCGATATAGCTCTATCAATGTATAAAATAATAGGAGCTATATATTATGCAAAACCAATAATTAAAAAATCTACACTGACAAAGACAAGGACTGGATGTTTCATGCAGTTGTGGTGCTTAGCTTTAGTAATGTTTATTATTGTTTATTTTATTTAAACATTACTATTATTTATAACGTTAAATTGCTGTTATTTTAGTATTAATTATTAACCGACTTCAAATAAAGGGAGGTTATCAATTCGACCCGTATGTACTTAAGTAATATTTCCAGAAATACCTATATTTCCCAGTTTTCGCATAATATTATGTCTATATCAGCGTCTGAACAAATGTGCCAAGTTTCAAGTGTTTGTAATTTGTATGTATGATTTGTGTTTGCATTGCCTTTCGTTTGAAGATGGGCGATGGCGCTATAAGTTAGTTTTAAATGTTTGCTTAGTCAGTAGATAGACCATAATAGTTATAAATATATTATTCAAAATATAAGGCACGATCATTCTTCTTAACACAAAATATGTACTGATGGTAAGCAAGCGCTGATTTTATTTTATTATCTAATGTTAGTAAAACTATATTGCTATGATATAACGTCATTGATGTATTGTAAATGTTAGATATATATATATTTTTGTATATGTAATAAGATAAGTATGAAAAGATGAGGACGACGAAATCTGTTAGAAATTTTATGTATGACACACACACACAATTTTTTATTTATTTCATAATATATTTTGAGAACACTGAAGGGGTTTGGAACTAAAATCCAAATCAAATAGCAAAAGTTAACATTATTTAAAAATGTGTGTCATAAATTATAAAATACGTAGCATAGTAGTTACTCATTATCTAGTCAAACCCTAATTTTTCCTGTAGGAAATAATTTATTTTAATTTAAGGTAACTTAACTCACTTGTCGTCAACTAGCGCGGTTTCCACGCGCACAAGGTTTGGTCAATTGTAATGTTTCATTAAACAAAAAAACGTACCTGCTAAAGGATATTACTGCAAAGTTAACACGCTAGATATAGCACCGGCACAGACATTAAACAAGAAGTTTTGTTCGATGTTTGGCAATGTTTCTCAAAATGCTGATATATTATCATATCAGCATTTTGAGATGCAACATGTCGGATTTTGGTCAGATCATTTACTGTTTGTGCTAAAAGCGCCCTCTGCCCCGACATATTTGATCTAAATGTGCACAAATCTCAGCGTCTATAATGCTGGTTACATTTAGATCAAAACTTAAAAAGGGGAAAGTATATGACAAGGAACATTACGACCGTTTAGCAAAATTACTTCGTTTTTTAGGGTTCCATACCCAAAGGGTAAAAACGGGACCCTATTACTAAAACTTCGATGTCTGTCTGTCTGTGTGTCTCCAGACTGTAACCCAAGAACCGCTATAGCTAGTGCTAGACACAAATAAAACACAGTAATATATACACAGATTGTGTATATCTGTTGCCGCTATAACAACAAATATTAAAAACAAAATAAATTAAATATTTAAGGCGGGCTCCCATACAACAAACGTGATTTTTTTGCTACATTTTGCTCGATATCAATAACGGAAATACCTAGGCACTTGAAATATTCACGAAATACTCAGATTTATTTGTACTTTAATAATTTATAATAAAATAAAAATAAATTAAATAATTAAGGGGGCTCCCATACAAAAAAAAACAATTTTTAGCCTATTTCTGCTCTATTGTGGTACAGAACCCTTCGTGCGCGAGTCCAACTCGCACTTGACCGTTTTTTTTTTTAATTTTATCTTCGTTATTAATATTACAGATTAGTATCATGTTCTAGAAACAATGTTAATAACCAGTAAGCTTATCGCGAAATGGTTTTCCCGTATCAAAGATAGCTAGGGCTTTGGTAAATTATTATTTATTTGTGCTTAGTTAACGTTAGATAATTAAGTTAATTTATGGCGTTATTAATAATCAAAACATCACCAGTATATATAGGAACGTTGTTTCTATTTTGTGTAATATATAAAATATATTCAAAAAATATTACAATGTTATATAAAAATATACCCAAAAGCCAAAAGTTGTTGGAATTGAATTAGGCGTAATCTATTAAATAGGAAATTGAAATTGCTAGAAAATAAGTTGTTTCAATTATTAATTGGTGGGTGTTGTGAATGAATTATATGTTGTAATTAATGTTGCTTTGTAGGTCAATATTTATTTATTACTTCATAAAACGGTTCTCAATCGCCAAAAATATCAACAAATATCTTCTTCTATTATATTATTATCTTCTGATTTAAGGTTAGTTGTATTTACTATTTAGTTCCTATTCTAAAATGATGATTGGCGTACATTTATAATTTTTTTTCTGGTTACATTATTGTATTCAGTTCTATTATGATTATGTAGTATTTCCAATTACTAAGCATTTATCCAATCCCCAACCCTTTTCCCTTCCCTACCCTCCCTTATTTCCTTCCATACCCTCCCCTATTCCCCTCCCTACCCTATTACCCTATTCTTCTCTTCTGATGCTGCGAGTGTCCATGGGCGACGGAAGTTGCTTTCCATCAGGTGACCCGTTTGCTCGTTTGCCCCCTTTTTTCATTAATTTTTTTTAAGTAACAAAGAACAGGAGCTATTATTTGTATCACTCTAGTGCTGCATAATGCAGCAATAGCACATACTTGTACAATAATTTATTTCTTAATTAACATATTTAATATCAATGGTGTAAAATATCAATGATTTTGTTTACACAAACTGAGACATTGTAACATTCCTTCAATATTTCTTGTATCTTGTTTGAAGTAAGTAATGAAATAAATTTATCATATTTTCGACTTTATTTATATTCAAATCCTGTACTTACACTTTACACTTTCTGGTTATTTTTAAAGAAATTTAGGCATTTGCATGAGAAGATTGAGCAACTGTGAATATAAAAACTCTGCAGTTTATAATATAAATATTTTCATATGCACATACTTATTTCAATGTTTCTGAATAACTTTTAATTCACATATCACAGACTTATGAAAACAGAAAAGTTACAACCTACTATTTACGGTAATTTTTCTCAGTACTGATTCAGTAATGACTTCACTGAGTGAGATTAAAAATCAGATTTCTCAATCATTTCATCAATCGTCTATTAGAGGCACAATATAAAATTCGGAAAACATTTGCCTCTGGTCTTCCTTCTCAAGTTTTAACTGAAGCAGCAGTAGACCATTTGAGCTGCAACGCAATACCGCCTAGAAAGAAAGAAACATCATTTGTACAAAAGATTTATAACTGCAGGCTGCATGTTTAGGCCCGTATAAATAGTCAGTACTCAAAGTGCATCTCGGTCTCAAAACACGGTTCAGGCTCTGTGATTGGTTGGCTGTCAAAATTTGGACCAATCACAGAGCCAAACCGCGTCTTGAAACCGGGTCGCATCTTAAGTACCGACTATTTATACGGGCCTAAGGGTCTTATCTCATCTTTAAAGCTCTATAGTCTATACCCAAACAGTAAGGGCCTTATCACACTGGCGATTAGCGAGCGATTTGAAAGCGACGCGATTGCGCCGCGCGCACGCCGCGGTTGCGAGACGTGCACTTCGCGACAGCGCAGCGTCGTCGCGGCGTGGCGTGGACGCCATTTTGTACACTCGTCTAGGGATATGACATTACAGTAACAGAGCCAGCAGTAGTGTGTCCTCGTCAGAAACCATTTTGCTACTGAGTGTACAAAACGCGGAAGGCAAGCTGCGTGCACGTCGCGCAATCGCGACATCATCGCGGCGTGCGCGCTGCGCAATCACGTCGCTTTCAAATCGCTCGCTAATCGCCAGTGTGATAAGGCCCTAAGAACAGCACCCCACTACTAATACTTCCCTGTCTGTTTGTCGTCTATTTGTTTGCAAGCTGCAGAAATTGTAATAACTAGATTACCTTCGAAGATATTGCCAGAGCTTTCATGATAAGTCTTATGTGTGATGACTGGTACTTGAGTGAAACTGGCTGATCACAGGCAAAGCTCTGTACCATATCAGAGGACTTTGGCACTTCTATACATGATCTATCCTGTAAACAGATAAAAAAGTAAAAAGCCTATGTTAAATAAATGTTTAAATTATAAAATTAATAAGATATTCATTTTTAGGGTTCCGTACCCAAAGGGTAAAAACGGGACCCTATTACTAAGACTTCGTTGTCTGTCCGTCTGTCCGTCTGTCTGTCTGTCTGTCTGTCTGTCTCCAGGCTGTAACTCAAGAACGGTAATAGCTAGAGATTTGATATTTTCACAGATTACGTATATCTGTTGCCGCTATAACAACAAATACTAAAAATAAAATAAAATGAATATTTAAGGGGGGCTCCCATACAACAAACGTGATTTTTTGGCCTTTTTTGCTGTCTCCAGGCTGTAACTCAAGAACGGTAACAGCTAGAGATTTAATATTTTCACAGATTATGTATATCTGTTGCCGCTATAACAACAAATACTAAAAATAAAATAAAATGAATATTTAAGGGGGGCTCCCATACAACAAACGTGATTTTTTTGGCCTTTTTTGCTCTATATCAAAAATGGCAACAGGTAAGTACTTGAATTTTTCACAAAATCCTTAGTTATATGTGTACTTTAATATCTAATAATAATATTAAAATAAAATAAAAAAATAAGGGGGGCTCCCATACAAAAAAAAATTTATGGCCTAATTTTGCTCTATAATGGTACGGAACCCTTTGTGCGCGATTCCGACTCGCACTTGGCCGATTATTTTATACTGTTACATTATTTGTTTAGTTTATTTATTTCTATGTGGACACTGGACAATATTGAAAACTATCGATTAATCCAATAAGCATTTGATTTACATATTTTTATAATATACAGGGTGTAACAAAACTAAGTGATAATACTTTAGGGTGTGTACTGTGTATGGGTCCTGTTTATATTATAGTTTTGCTAATACCATGGACCAATCATTAATACATATTATAGCAAAACCATAATAGTATAATCCTAATAAGTATAACACACAAATCTTTTCATTAACACAACATTTTAATGAAGCTAGATTATACATCTTAAGGTTTACATACACATGTGACATGACTATGCTATGCAATAGCTAAGAATCTAAAGCTGTTACACGATCTTAATACCTGCATGCCATATGTTACTATGCTGACGTGTGGATGATCAGGGGATAAATTTAATTCAATAGTGTCACAGGTCCTTTCCAAATCTGCCAACAGTCCGAGAAAAGCCGGTGCCTTTAGTACCAACTTTGCAACATCTTCAGCATTTTCATCCCTGAGTTCTAGAACTGAGTCTGCAGTTTGTGTCGCTATTTCACAGTCAGTCATCACATTGTTCACTGACTGAGGCTGTAAACTAATAAAGAACACAAGCATGAAATAGTTATGTTATAGAACATAGCATTATAATATAATTTATAAGAAAAAGGAACTTACACCAACAAAAGTGGAGATCCCTCGCATCTAAAATACATCTTCAAGTTGGATTCTTCACCTGATCCAAATATATTTAAGCACTCTGTTAAAACTGCAATGCTGATCTGAAATATAAAATTTCATTCCATGTCTTCTAACAATATATTATGACAGAAACAAAACACTTTATATGGAAAAACATATAATAACATTCTGGTCTTCTTATATTATCAAAACATCCTACAACCTTTACATTTTGTGGTACACTTTACGGAGAATGATTACGCCTATTGATTTGTGCTTAAACATAGTAATTTTTATTTATATGTAGATGTGTTATCAAATTTTATCATCAGTCAGCCAAGGTGTGACGACGCAATCCCTCACAAAGCTCAGCTTTTAGCTAATTTTTTTTAATCTTCAATTTATTACTTTTCATAATGGTCGGTGGTCACACTAACCTTAAACATAACATCCACGTCATCTCTAACATTATATTCAGTAAAATTGTCAGCTGGAATGTATGCCGAGGCCTGTACACATTTCCCTTCTTCAACAGTTACTTTTAAGCCCTCCGGCATGGCTGACAACACTGCACACTGAAATATGTCGATAATCATTATTTCCTATTTCAAAAAGTACATTTTAATAAATGTTATTATACCTTATAACATCCTTTACCTCTTGAAACTGTATAGCTTTGAGTAGACTACACAGGGTTTTCCCAGAGTCCATTGCAGCAGTAAAATAATATTGTGATGTTCCGTCATCCATTTTATTGTTGCTGTTCAAACATAGAATGTAATAACATCTGATACTGTTCCTGGGTTACTTCATGCTCTTTTGTTTTTCCTAATAATAGTGCTATTTTACCCGCCAATATGTGCTTGCATGTCAATTGGATTCTTTTCTCGAGAACTTGGTGTTTAAATGCCTGGCATGGACAAAAGTTTACCATAGGAAATATTCTATAGCAGAGATTCTTTTCACCTTTAACTTCTAACAAAGTTCTTGACTTGTTTGCTGTGGTGTACACTTCTAACAAAGGTTGCTTCTCTAGAATTTCTAAGGCACGTTGAAGAACAGGTCCAAGCACAGAATTAAGTGTGATAAGGTCTTGATCTGAAACTTTTAATTTGTGTCTGTTTAGAGTTGGTTCCTTGGGGCAGTAAAACCCAACAAGATAATCATACTTTAACAATAGGTACATGCTATCGCTTACATAATACTAACGTTGTTTAGTGGTAGAATTTCTCATAGATTCTTCAATTTTATTGAGAATTCCATTCAATAACTGCGGGATTTTGCAGAAATGGTTACTCATTTTTTTGCTACAATTGCATTTTACTAGAGATAGTAGGTACCGTTTATAATTATTAGTATTAAATTTTTATCAGATTTCTTCAATCTACTTCAATTTTAAATACAAAAGGTACCTATTTTTCAAGTTTGTTATTTTATTTTGTTTACATTGAAGAAAAAAAAATCATTTGACGTTTCCACTTTCCGTAGAGTAGTAAACACAGATAATATGTTAGCTTAGTAAAGTATGCATAGGGACCGTGCAGAAACTATAGAGGGCGTCGTAATTCGACAGCAGCGCCGCGATGCGAGTAAAAGACGTAACTTGTGAGTGACTTTGACTTCGCATTCTCCTTGACCCTGGCTAGTTTATGAGTGTTTTTTTTATGTTTTACACTATAAAATGATATAATACTTACACTCCCAAGTGGCCAC
Organism: Plebejus argus; assembly: GCA_905404155.3. Lineage (NCBI taxonomy): Eukaryota > Metazoa > Arthropoda > Insecta > Lepidoptera > Lycaenidae > Plebejus > Plebejus argus. The sequence continues at coordinate 10,896,961 of FR989933.1, forward strand.
ATGCGGCCGCGAGAACAACGACAGATTTCCAAGAATCCGCGATCGAAATATTAAAGTTAAAGACTAGATGACGCCCGCAACTCCATTGCGCCAAAAATCATTTATCGCGCGAGAACCGTACATTTTCCCGGGATAAAAAGTATCCTATGTCCTTTCCCGGGGCTCAAAGTAAATCCATACCAAATTTCAGCAAAATTGGTTTAGCGGTTTGGGCGTGAAGTGCTAACAGACAGACACACTTTCACATTTATAATATTAAGTATATTTTTATAATATTAAATATAATATTAAGGGTTTCTACTTTCTACCCGTAAACAAAGAATGGAAGAGTGAATAAAAATGTTTATAGCTTATCTAGTTAACTAAGAAAATATCTGAAAAAGTAATTAATAGCATCCATCAGCATAGAAAGTAAAAACTTGATAAATATTGCAATAAAATAATGAAGCTATGCAAAAATCCTTATATTAATTACTGAAAACGCTTGTGGATTAATAAAATAAAACAAGTTCACTAAAATAAATGCTTTTATTTCAACCTTCTGCGATTCGATCGATACCATCTTCACAACTTTTGTCTGTCACTATTTTTAACTAATTTCAGTCTGGATCTCATAAGTGTAAGCACCATTTAGGTATGTATTCTTTAAATAACACACAAAGACTGCACTACTAATCTTTTTCTTACTTGAAGAATCATCCTTTTGAGAACCAACACTTTGACAAGATGGTTCAAGTTCAATACTATCCTCAGTGTTGAATTCCTGGCAGGACTTCTCCAAATTATCCTTACTTTTGATGCAACTTTATGCCAATTAAATGAGCCGTGCCTATGTATGTATATCAATTATGATGGAAGCCAGTTTGGATGTTTACTGAAAGAAAGCAATGGTTATAGGTTATGTTCATATTGTGTTCATAAAAAATGAATTTACGGTTATAATCTACAAAATTTAGTGTTTTTACTAGTCTACGTATAACACTCATGGAACTTTTTAAATACTTACGTATATTTTTACCGCCTTTTATCCATTTCTTTCGTTTTTCAATAAGCAAAGCCATGTGAATATTTTGGCAGAAAAATAGTAAAATTTTACATCGTTCGATTTGCCTTTATATTTGCTTGTATGTATTATAACATCCGCATTTCAATTCTTGAAAATACTCAGAATTTGTTAGCAAATCTTCTAATTTTCCGTAGCTTCACTAGAGCTTGACAGTAAAATTTTAGTAAAAGTTTCGGCTATTCGCCACTTGTGGCAGTGTCGTCGCTCTGCACGGTCCCTATTGAGGTAATAATACTTGTATACTTAATCTGTGAAAGTATGAAATACCGGCCACAGATTAGAGTATTATTATTACGGCTCGGCCGCATCTGCGTGTATCGTCCGAAGCTTCGTGCGACGAGACGATACTATTGGACGATACACGCAAATCGTCCAATAGTATCGGTTTTAGCGCGAAGCACCACGCATATGCGGCCGCGGCATTAGAGCCAACGGCGGTCGTCAAGTGTCAACAGCAAAAAATAGTAGGTATCATAGACTTATGGCCGTTCCCTATATTCAATCTATCTCTAGTTTGACATACAACCGATCGCAGCTGACATAGAATTGACATATTAAAATATATGGAGCTAATGTCTAAACCACAGATTAAGTATACATAGATGGATTCTTAGCTCGCCAGCGCGTGGCCATTTTATGCTTGTGTGCAATTGCTGTAGTGTGCGTGTAGGGATGGCGTATATCGATAAAAATATAAAATTAGACTACAGCTATCGACCAAGTCGACCATAATTTTATGTTATAGGTTTTTATCAAACGACATCAAAAAAGGAGGTTATTATAGGAGACGTGGATTTCACACCACAAACCAAACACTTGCGTTTAATACTTAGGTAAAACTGTGTTTATTCCACTAATCCACAGGTTTTTAACTTATAAAACAAATCAAAACTACGGGCGAGGCGAGAGACCGCCATGACGCGCGCACGCCCCGAACTATTCCCTCTCTCATGTTCGTCGTCCCTCTCTAGCAGGCGGACGACGAAACCGCGCGATATCGCCATGGCAATTTTACTCGTCTGCCTGAGGCAGTATAAGACGGCAAATTTAAATTGCTCGGCGCTACATTATCAATTCGACCTGCATATTCAATTTAGGATATATTATGCTCATTAAATTAGAAGTCGCTTTCAATTTAGTGAAAACGTATTTTTTATCTATTTATTAAGTGTATGAAAATACTTAAATACAGGGTGCAATTAAACCTTCCTGCCAAATTTTGATATATTGATCCTTGTTCAAAATAAAAATACACGTATTTTTCTTTTAATTATAGTCACTCAGTACTAAAATGTTGAGAAATAGCTTCCGAAAGTTATCCTAAAAAACACTACAATTAAAATGGACACGCGTCGCCGGCGGATGAGTGCCCCCGCGCGCGCGCGCCTCCCCCCCCCCCCCCCATGTCACCCCCGCTCATTCCCACCGCCACGAGTAACCGTTCTACATCGATTTTAAATGGGATAAAATATGTCATATAAAAAATAACACCCAATTTTTTTTGTTAAATTACCTCTCCTAATGATACTTAAGAGGCCGGGGTACCCTCGAAATTTTCATACATTCTTAATACCAAAATCAATTTCTCATACGAAAATATTTAACATGTTTGAGTTATTTTTCAACTTATGATAGTAATTACTAATTACCTAGGGTCCTGAACAATTTTTTTTACAAAATATTTAAACAGGTACTAAAAAAAAATATTGTGTTTAAATATTTTTTAGTAAATTTACTGCAAAATATTTAAACACCAAAAAATAGACAAAAACTCTAAAAAATATATAAATAAATAGTAAATGATGCCTTTATTTTTGGGAAATTCGGAAAAACAATGTGGGTGGTTTTTCCGAATTTCCCAAAAATAAAGGCATCATGGATACTAAGTAAATTACGCGGCTAGGCAAGTAGGCATACTATGCGGCCGGTGCAGAGGCGTGCGCTACCAAAGAAACACCACACAACTACCCCTCCCGCTCGCGGTGTCCATGCGTTGGGTAAATAATTATTTAACTTTAAGCTACATTTACTCAGTGATCAATTGATATTATTTTTTATATTATTTTTTTCCAACTAATATAATAGCCAAATATCACGTCCTCGAGTATTGAACATGTCTCGCAGTCACGCAGTATAATTACACAAATAGTTAAAAATAATATACATAATGTATACTCCATAAGCCACGAAAGCTTGTCCGGAGTGTAATAACTAATATCAATAAAATCAACAGTTTTTATAAAACACAACAGAAGAACAAATATTATACTTTATTAAACTTAATTACTATCAAGCAAAATTTTGTAGAATAACAATTATTATTATCAAAGAAATATAAGAATGTATCTCAGTCCTACTTATTTAAAGTAAATCCAAAAACGCTTAGGTGCATTTCTTTACCTATTTAAATATAATTATATTGTAATAATATTTATACAGAAAAAAACTTAAAATAGATACTTCGACGCCCCCTGAATAATGATATTATAATAATAATAACCTAAGCGGGACTCTAGAGTCTAGACGATCAATTTTATTGTGCAATATCACGGTGTGTGCAATCAAAATCATAGAGCACTAAACCAAATATTATTCTTCACTTTCAATCTTATTATCAAATTAATAATTGAAAATAATATTATCTTCACTATAGGTCTCTCCGTCACCACCATAATATTGAACTCTTCTTTAAGAGCATTCCAATAACCTGGAAAAAATAAATGGTTTAGTGTCAATAAATGTACTATACTACTACATACTATAAAATATATACATAATTCATAATATTGTACCTATACGGGGCAATATGCTTTATGTAAGTTTTCCATGCTTAACCCATCCAGCCCCAAGCGGAACCCAGGTGCCGCATAACAACTAAATATATATTGTGTCTGGAATTCGACGATTGAGGTATTAAATTTATTTTATTATATGATTATGACTTTAGCCTTATTAAAATTTTACATTTTACTTATTAAAAAAGAGTACCTAATGCCAGGATAAAATTTCAAAAAGTAGCTCTAAGTAACGAATTGAGTACTAACAGTGGGGAGGTGTGAGAGCTGTCGATCAAGCAATAATTATTTTACTCTCCGTTACAATTTTACCTTACATACTCAGTAACTTACGTTTGAAAAGATAATCCCAATATTGTAATGCCTTCTTATGGGAGTAAGGATTAAAAACTTGCATGAAACTTGCGTCTAAAATATATTTCTGTTTGTCGTCTATTTTGAAGCATTTTCATCCTGAAAAAATAAATCATATAATCCATGACATTATTTTTATCGATAAACTATACTACAAGTAAGGTGCATCCCTAAAATACACGTAAAAAACTATGCAACTTTTGTAGTCAAATTATTAATTAATGTGACATTTTTAGCACTAATGTCTTACATAACACGAATAAGGGATTATCAAACTTAAATATTATCCTTTTTAGCTGACAAAAATACCGATTGATAAGCCCATAAAACGTTGTTGAAAACTTACGTATGTAATGTTGAATCTACGTGTTTGAGGCATTCCTTGGCCGTTTTTATGGTTTATTAAATAGCGGAATCACAAAACGCAACAATATGTTGCATTGAACGTTCACTAAACACTTTTATTACCACTTTTTAAACATGAAATATGCAGACCTACTCCTTTGTTATGTTCTACTAAGTGGGACATAACATTACAGGCTTTTGACGTTTATACACCGATAGGAGCTTTCTCTTTCACCCAAATTACTACATCGTTAGTTAGAAAGAGTAACATTATCAGCTGTCAAAATATAAGGCGGACTCCTATCATATAACCTCATTGGTCTAAACTCTAATGTGAGCTATTCCTATCTCAAGTAAGAGATAGATCAAATATTGGGAACGGCCGTTATAATATACCTACTGTAGGTATCCAGACAGACGGTATGCAGCACAGTATAGCAATATAATTATATTGCTATACTGTGGTATGCCGTATGCAGTGCTATGCACGTTGCGTTGCCCACTGATCTCTAAATAGAGATCAGTGGTTCCCTGAGCCTTCCCGACGTTAGGACGCTATATTGATAATAACGTCCTTTTTGAAGTAATAATAGGACCCTCAGAAATGTTACAAATCTGGTAATGAGATATACATATCTTCATAGCCTTATCCCTAGATTTGATTTGAGAAGAACCAGAAACACGATTAATGTATTTTGCCTCGATACATTTCTCGATCGAAATGACCTCTTAAAAATACGAAATTTGAAGATTATTTTTAAACGAGCATAGGTGTATTGTAGGAAATTGGTCTAATTAATAGACACCTTTGCAATCCAAAATCGTATAGAGGCATTTTGCTTAAAATAATTAAATGCTCCTAGTTATTGTTTTAATATTTATTGGTAGGTAAAACGCTGCTAATTATTTTGACGGGGTTTTGTCGGGAATGTGAAAGTGTGATGTTGTGATTTTGTATTATTTTCCTAAAATTGTGTTAAGTTGGGTTTTTAATGTGTAATATTGGTAGAATATTAACCATTAGATATTCGTTATCGTGCACAAGTGTGGGAAAGTGATGCATTATCCAGAAACGTGCTATTTTGTGTTCCCTCCAAAACTCCATCAAAAGTTTCAGTAAAGCGTCTACCACTTTACTGAATCAACCGACTTGACTTTCTGACTGTAATGACTTTTACTTAGACTTTGACTAGACTTTAGACCTGACGAAATAGAATAACGATGCTGAAAATTATATTATAAAATATTGTTTTCCCGCCATAATATTATATACTCGACACTGGCCATGGTTAAAGCCGAAGTGCCATTATTAGAAAAAAAAAATTATTTTGACAGTTCAGTATTGTACTGTGACAAGTGACAACCAAGTGACAACTGACATCTTTGTCTACTCTATATACTCTAATCTGTGCATCTTTGGTTACAAATAATTTCTCCACATCAGTGTTTTATTTTAGTAAATTAAAAGAAAATATAAGAAAATTCATAATTTCGGTATTATTAAGTTTAATGAAAACCAAACGTTAGCAATTTCCACCTCAGTTAGTGTTATACAAAGTGTAAAGTATTAAATCATGGCTAATTTATCCACTTCACCATGGGAAGGTAAACTTTTTGTAATTAAATTTGAAGCGGTAAATAATTTACTTATAACTAAGAACATTAGCTTTAATGTAATTGAATCTGTGTAAAATTACCTATCTTACCTATGAAGAATATTATTAATAATTGGGTGTTAATTATATTTTATATTTTGTTTATTAGAAGTGAGAAAGCAGGCACGTCATCTTGAGAACGATATTGACGTCAAATTGGTCGCATTTAGTAAATTGGGAGTAAGCTCCGGCGCATCTAGTTTGAGCTCAGAAAATGTGCCACTCATTGATAGCGATGAGATGTTTGAAACTTTATCAATGGAACTGCAGCAATTGCTAACAAAGGTTAGTAAATACTAAGGGTCTTACCACAAAAGATTTAATCACCCGTTGAACAGTTGATTAGAGAAAAATTCAGTACAAAAATGTCACAAAACAACTGTTCAGCAGATGTTTAGTTTTTTGTGGTAAGACCGAATAATTTTATAGTCATCAATAAAAGTGAATATTAATATGTACATATATAGCTCAGGCTACACCTCAACCCGAGATTCGCATCTTGGGTAAAATTGTTTTTGCTTTTTTAGGGTTCCGTACCCAAAGGGTAAAAACAGGACCCTATTACCAGAGACTCTATTACTAAGACTTTGTTGTCAGTCCGTCTGTCTATCAGGCTGTATTTCAAGAACCGCTATAGCCAGACTTCTGAAATTTTCACAGATTGTGTATTATCTTTTGCCGCTATAACAACAAATACTAAAAACAATAAGGGGGGCTGCCATATAACAAACACAATTTTTTCAGCCTTTTTTGTTCGATATCAATAATGGCAACAGGTAGGCACTTGAAATTTTCACAAAAGCCTTAAATATATGTGTACTTTAATAATTAATAATAATATTTAAATAAAATGAAACTTTAAGGGGGGCTCCCATACAAAAAACACAATTTTTGCCCTTATTTTGCTCTATAACAGTACGGAACCCTTCGTGCGCGAGTCCGACTCGCACTTGGCCGATTTTATTACAAAATTGTCTTTTCTAATGACATAAACACCACTATACTAAATGATCATGCAAATAAGTTCAGTGGTTCATGCATGAAAAGGTTACATTTTCACTTTCAAATTTATATATGCTAAAAGTCATCCCATGCATCTATATTATATAGATGCATGCATGGGATTATTGAGATACAAGCTAGGTGGAATTTGCATTGTATATTCCTACTATTTTATTATCAATAACAAGATATAAATCATTTATATTCTATTTTCAGTTGTCTGCAATTAATGACAAAATGGCTGATCTAGCCCCAACTGGTACTGCCACCTTACATACTCTCAAAAGACATAGAGAGATTTTAATGGTAAGAAAATTACTTACTTTGTAGTTGGTGCAATTGACATATAATTTTTTAAAGAGTTCCTGTTGTTTTGTGATTGTAAATAGAAACAAATCACATAATATTTTATTCACATTACAGAAATAGAAACAATACACATTATACATTACATATGATATTTTGTATTTATGATGTAGTAATTTTATGTAAAATATTGTATCACTATTCACTATATTATACTCGTAAAGAATCAACCACCACATGTTGTGATTGACCTTAAGAGCTCCCGCACACGGGCCACTGGCCACAACAACAAAACGCCGCTACCGGCAGATTTCCTGTAGGTTTCATACATTTATGGACTCGCCGCACACACGGTTGACGCCAGTGACCGCCACACGCTATGTACCACTCTTGCGGCGGCCTTTGTGGCTGTCAAGTGTGGCCCGTGTGCGGCGACACTAAACTGGAAAGGAAAAATCAACACATTATTAATTTTAGGGAAAATTTATCATGTTTCAGGACTATCAACAAGAATTCCAAAGAACATCAGCTCGAGTAAATGCGCGGCGAGAGAGGGAAGAACTCCTGAGAGGTGGAAGCCCCCCACCAGGTGCTTCGGCTGGCCTCAGCCGACGAGACCAATATGCCAAAGAAGCTAATCACTTGCACAGGTAGTTAATTCAAATTTATGAGCTTGCGAGTACTATAAAGATTTGCAATTATTAGCAGGTTTAGAATAATTATTACCACACAAAAAATACTAAAGAATGTTGAAATATGACAATAGATTATTTCCTTTGTTCATCTGCACCGGTATCTTTGTCTTTTCTTCTGTAGAATGAAACCCTTTCTATAGTGGCCATGCAGGGATTAATCAGAAATCATAATAATATACATAATTCAGAAATATATTTTGTAATTTTGACTTTGACTAACATTACATGTTTTGCATTGTTTTATTACTTTACTAAATATATTAAAAAAAAATTGCAGTTCTCACATATTAGTGGATGAGCAGATAAACATAGCAATGGAAGCTCGGGAGCATTTAACATCACAAAGACAAGCCTTCAAAAGAATGCAGACAAGATTTAATGATATCACAAACAGGTAATTTAGTTATATCAGAATATTCCTCATATTATTTAAATTCTTATTTAGAGGGGCATAATATCGTACCTTACTATCGTACTTTGAGACATAGTATACCAAACGAAAGGGCTTTTGATTAAACATTTGATTGTATGGCGCAAATCAAACCATGTGAGAAAAAAGGTAACAAGTTAAAAAATAAAAATCGGCCAAGTGCGAGTCGAACTCGCGCACGAAGGGTTCCGAATGGGTATAGACTATAGAGCATAAGTAGACTATTTTGTATGGGAGCCCCCCTTAAATAGTTACTATATTTTAATTTTATTATTAAATATTAAAGTACAAATACATGTATAATCAAGGATTTTGTGTATATTTCAAGTACCTAGCTGCTACCATTATTGATAATACGAGCAAAAAAGGCCAAAAAATCACGTTTCTTGTAGTGAAGTCCCCCTTTAATGTTAACTTTATTTTATTTTTAGTAAGTATTTGCTGTTATAGCGGCAATAGATATACACAATCTGTGAAATTTTCAGAAGTCTAGCTAAAGCGGTTCTTGAGATACAGCCTGGAGAGTGGAGACATACAGACTGACAGATGGATAGACATCGAAGTTTTAGTAATAGGGTCCCGTTTTTACCCTTTGGGTACGGAACCCTAAAAAGGGATAGAAGGTGAACAAATTATAAAAAACTCACACCATTTGATAGAGTTGTTAGCAAGGATGATTTTATTGATGATACTAGGTTCACTAAAATCAAGATTGCTAGCGTACACGACAAAAAAACGAGGAATACGGCTTTTGCTGAACCAAAGATTTCCTTTGGCAGGATTGATCGTTATCGTAGGATTTAGGTATAAAGTCGAGTTTGGTATCATTTTCGATTGAATCGAATGTTTAAATGCCAGTTCTGGAATAATATTTAGATAATAAAAATCTGGAATTTCACGGAAACCGTATATTTTTTACAAATTAATAAGTAATAACCCTTGTCTCACGTAGTCTACTATATATATTTGTGTCAAATGACATAAAAATTGCTCCAGTAGTCTGTGAGATATTAGCCCTTTCAAAAAATTTTCCCCGCTTTTTTACATTTTCCTCTGTATCTTTGCTCTTATTGGTCTTAGCGTGATAAAATATAGCGTGTAGCCTTCCTCGATAAATAGGCTATCAAACACTGAAAGATTTTTTCAAATCGGACCAGTAGTTCTTGAGATTAGCGCGTTCAAACAAACAAACTAACTAACAAACACTTCAGCTTTATTTTCACATTTTCCTCTGTATATCTTTTCTCCTATTGGTCTTATCGTGATAAAATATAGCCTATAGCCTTTCTCGATAAATAGGCTATCAAACACTGAAAGATTCTTTTAAATCGGATGAGTAGTTCCTGATTACCGCGCTTAAACAAACAAACTCTTCAGCTTTATAATATTACTAGACATTCCGCGCGGCTTCGCCCGCGTAAATTAGATATTTCACAGACAAATTAGTCCACAATAAATAGCCTATGATCCTTCACGTGCCTACTTTTAATCTGTGCCAAATAACAGAAAAATTACTCCATTAGTTCGTGAAATAAGCGCTTTCAAATAATTTTCCCCGTTTTTTCCACATTTTCCTCTATTTCTTCTCGTCTTAGCGTAATAAAATATAGCCTATAACCTTCCTCCATAAATGGGCTATTTAACACTGAAAGAATAATACTAAGATTAGCGCGTTTAAATAATGCTTCTTCTTCTTTTTACGTTGTTTACCATCTTTATCTTGCAAATTTATCTTGCAAATCTTGCAAATTCTTAAGTCATCCGAATATGGTGCCGAACTTCGAATAGTACCATAATTAATGCCTCTATACAGATTGAGACTCTATTTTCCTCCAGAGCAGAAGATGCTAAAATTTGAAAAAAACTAACATCAAAAATCGCGGTGGCTCCACATCTTAAATCCATCCTTGGGTCATAAGATCCAATCCTACCAAAGGAAATCTTTGGTTCAGCAATAGCCGTATAATTTACCGTACACACGCAACTATGAGGAATCATTTCAGAGTGCCCAAGTGTGTAAGCAGTATACAAGAGCGCTTTCTTTCATGCTTTACTCTGGTAACTGCTCGCGCTAGACTAGAGCAACAACGGTCGGCAACACGCGGCCCGCGAACGTCTTGCTTGCGGCCAGTGAATGTTTTGTGAATAAATTATGTGTATCAAAAACAATGTTTTCTAATACTGCCAGTAGTTATCGCCACTTAAGTAGGTAGCTGCTTGTGCCATTTTTAATAAAAACTTATTTCCTTTCAATATGTGTAGGTGATAGGGATATGTATTGAGCTTCTATAGGGTTAATACGAGTATGAGGTCTGCGGCCCGCCTTTAGTTTGTTTTGCCACCTTGTGGCCCTTGCCTGCCAAAAGGTTGCCAACCGCTGCTATAGTGTAAAGGAAAAATTATATTTGTTTATTGGATAACCGACAGGACTGGTGAGGAACTTGCGGCTTTTTACATGCCCATCTGAAGCATAGATCATCTTGTCAGACAATAAAGTTGATCAATGATGATCAATGTAGCAACATTGTCCTAACCTACATTTATAGAAGCATCATTTTTGTTAGTTCCAATCCAACGCGGAAATCCACCCGAAGTCGAGACCCTCGAGAGCTCTTAGCCACTAGATTATCCAATTTATTAACATTCGTGCCTTATTTTCAGATTTCCGATGTTAAACAGCCTGATATACCGGATCAACGCGCGCAAACGGCGCGACTCGCTCATACTGGGAATAGTTGTAGCTGTCTGTACATTCCTGTTGTTGTTCTACGCGTTCCATTAATATAATCCCAAATTATAAGTGATAATAGTTTTTAAGGTACTCTAAATACGTCGTACTTCTTTTGTTACATGTAGTCTTTAATATTGACCATTACAAATGTTTTATTACACAGTAAATCGGTATTTGAGTCTGTTGGCGTGATTTCAGATAACTTGAAGTAGCAAAACAATGCAGTATGACTAATAGTTTACACAACTTTTTCGTTTGAGTGAAGTACCATAGAGGAAATTGATTCCTAGGCAGTTGACGGACCAACTAATTGTGATCTGTCGGCTGGGTGACACATAGGACCAAACTTCTCTGATATAGATAAAATATGAAGTCATAAGTCATAACTCATAACTGATTACCTAAACTGAATGTTGAGTGTGTGACTTAAGTATGAATTATGATTTTTTCACACACTTCATAGTGTACGGAGGAGCCGAAAAATCGGAAATTTTCTTTTTTCTTCAATTTTGAATAGGCATTAATATTATGAATGCAGAACACCCACGTGTCAATTCGCAATAGTTTTGATGCTACGAACTGCCAAAGTTTAGCGTTTTTTTGCGGTCCGGAAGCGAAGAATCCATACTTCTCCAAAATGTTTACGTAATAAATAAAATTTTGTATTCCACCTGAAAGCCTATTAAATAAGGTATATTTCAAGCTTTGTTCCTGATCCACCGTGTCAATATTTTACCTACAAATAAAAAAATCATTTTCAGGTTTTAATTTTTTTTATCCAAAACCAAACAAAAAAGGCATATAAAAATATCGACAAATTAAAGGTATATAAGCATTCTATACGCACAAAAAAAATCACCCGTGAGATCCGTTTACCTTACGAGATATTTGATCGTGAAATCCTACGCTAGGGCTGCCACCATACGTCTTTCAATGGATGGCCGTCAATAATGCAATAGATATACATATTATATAAAAATTTGTAGTATGAAAGTTTTAGATTATGCTATTATTGAGCATAATTTAAAATTATAAAAAAATGTCTTAAAAAAATTATACAATATTATTTATAATAATTAGGCTATTGCAATACCAAACTGAGATAATAACCTATACATCAAAATAAAAATTTTGAAAATCGTTTCCGAAACGGCGGAGTAATTGTTAAACAAAAATATCCAAATCCGAATATACAACCTCCTCTTTTTTTGAAAGTCGGTAAAAAAATTTGATGTCAATTCGTAATACTTCAAACAATTGATAATATTTCTTTTAACTATTATAAAACTATCAAGGTAAGTGATGATCACACGAAAACGAAAAGACTGTTAATATTATGTACAGCGTTGCGTCGTTTGACGACTCTATTGACAATTAAGTTTGTAAATTGCACTCATTGCATGTAAATTGAATAATTTGATTTATCAGTATGAGGTAAACGGATCTCACGGGTGATTTTTATTATGCGTATAGAATGCTTGTATGCCTTTAATTTGTCGATATTTTTATATGCCTTTTTTGTTTGATTTTGGATAAAAAAATAAAAACCTGAAAATGAAAATTATTTATTTGTAGGTAAAATATTGACACGGTAGATCAGGAACGAAGCTTGAAATATACCTTATTTAATAGGCTTTCAGGTGGAATACAAAATTTTATTTATTACGTAAACATTTTGGAGAAGTATTGATTCTTCGCTTCCGGGCCGCAAAAAAACGCTAAACTTTGGCAGTTCGTAGCATCAAAACTATTGTGAATTGACACGTGGGTGTTCTACTCTCGCATTCATAATATTAATGCCTATTCAAAATTGAAGAAAAAAGAAAATTTCCGATTTTTCGGCTCCTCCGTACACTGTGCACTTGACTGATGCCTACAAAATCATCAAAACATGGTATCTACAGTTACAGTTGTGCGACTTAGCACATTGAATGAAATATAGGCAATAAGAGATTGTTAATTTAATTTCAGACACAATATGTAATATATTCTATAGCTTTTATGAAGATAAATAATTTAAAGAAACTTTTATTTGTTAAAAAGTGATTGTTAGTTGAATATTATTTAATTATAGGGGTAATCAAATATTTTTAACACTGTACATAAAATGTGTTTATTTAATAAAACTTAGAAAAACAATATTGTTTTATTACAAAGAAAATACAATAAACTCACCTACTTAATTACTAAAAAATGTTAAAAATATTGAAACAGTTATGGACTTATGGCCTAAGTCACTACCATAATTCATCTTAGAAAAATACACAACATCAAAACCTGAGATACCTATCAGACACAGAGCGGTCACGCGTTCAAGTCTTCTGCGTTTGAGCATTCTGTCATACAGGAAAAAGCTAAAACACCCCCTGTGTGAACAATATCTATTATCTATATAACGTAATACAACACAAAGAATGCAAAACTGACTGCTTGACCACTCTTTGTCTGACAGGTGCCTGAGATCCATGCTTGATATCAAATTAGATAAGGGACTGTCGATTTATCATGTATGATGTAACATTTTAAGCTGCCTCATCCTTCCACTACATTGAGATCATGTGGATTTGTAGTACTATAGTAAGTACACAATATAAAAAAAAACTTAAAAAACAGTTTTAACAACTCTTAACAAGAATTAAAGTATTAGCTAAATTTATTTTCAGTTTAATGCAATAGGCATGTTAAAACAAAATATGTACCCATGTATTTAAATGTGTGTTTATTTTTTTATCAGAATATATGTATTTTAAGTACACATTGTAACATCCACCACCACCCTTTACCTTTTGGGTATTTTTTAATTAACCCATTAACCCCCGAACGGCCCAAGTGGGCCGCGTTAACAATACATAGACAATCGACTTCCAAGAATCTGAGATCAACGGATTAATGGACAGCTCCTGCTAAGTTGCCATATTATGCATACTTATTTTATGTGCTTTAAGTGACCCTCGCTGTGTAAAAGATTTTTTGCACTCATCACATTGAAAGGGTCTTTCACCTGTGTGGGACCGAAAGTGTTTCTCCAGATCACCTTTCGTTGCAAACTTCTTTCCACATATGTTTATTGGACATGGGTAGTTCTTTTTGTGACATCTCATGTGCAGCATGTGCTGTTTCCGTGTTTTGAATATTTTTGAACATATCTGGAATGAGAAATATTAAGTAACTAAACCACCTCTTTTGTGTGTTTGTTTATCAAAATGTTTAGAAAAACTGTTTATAAGGATTTGTTATAATTATCTTTGGTAATTTCACAAACCACAGAATATAATTATATAACAGTTGTTCACTTACATCACATTCTAATTTCTGTTCAATTTGTGTCACTGGTTTTATCTTTAGGTCTAGATTTTCCTCCTAAAACATCATTAAAAATTTTTGTTACTTTTCATTAGATTAAGTACCAATTACTACCGCACTAGTTATGTTGTATTTGACCATGATGTGCTGTGACTATGGAAATCATTTGGTACTTGTTGTGCATAACAGAATATAAATTTAAAAGTACCTTAACACTTGGTGGAGTTGATTCATAAAGGTCATTTCTCACTGTTAAAAAGGTTACATTGGACTCGGAACAGCTAATCAAATCTTCTGTAATTTCATCTATTTGACTTGTTGAGTCAACTATATTCTGGAATGATGATTAAATAAGTTAATGAACAATAATAGTTAGCTAGATAGGAAATACTAATAAATTTTATAAATTGTAAAATGAGATGTTTTATATTCAAATACCTCTCCTTTTCTCTCCTTTTTGTTGTTATCACCAAATAGACTTTTTAAGTAAACTTCATTTTTGCTGGCTTTAGATGTAAGTTCGACAAAATCAACAATTATTTTATAACAAGTATTACAAATTTTATTTGGTAGATCATCTGATTCTTGTACCTACAAAGAGAAAGGTTATAGGTGAATGTTATTAAAGTATTATGCTTAATATTTGGATACATTATCTGAGCGTGTTCTAAATTGCCTTTAAATAGGTTACAATATATAAACAGCTAGTAATTAATTTCAATTAGGGACATATGAAGTTATAAACATTTGAGTTGTGACTTGTGACCAAACTGATACATAAGCTGGTAGAATAGTTAATTGAAACTGAGATTTTGTGTTATTTGATAGCAAAATCTTACCATAATGCCTATATGTGTATAAATGTTGTTACATAAATTATTTAAGCTAGATATCACAGCAAATCCTTCATTCTCTAAACATAATCTACATTTACTAAAAAACGAAAGGTTTTTGTTTTTTTCCAGTGCAGAAGTAATAGTGTTTTCACAATCCATTTTTCTCAAAAATAGTTTCCGTAAAAATATGTAAAAATGTATTTGTTTTACGAATCATAAAGATTGTATACTATAATTTCACTAGATTTAGCAGCACATTTTTAGCAATAACTCGATTTATTTTTGTAATACGATTGTTGTCGTCTAGGTTGTCGTCAACAGTCTGGATTGTCAACAGCAGGGTAAAGGGTTGCCAATGCTAATTATCATATTTCCCCAAAAAACATGGTCAAATTCCCCAAATTGGGGACAAAAATTTGCTGATTCCCCACAAAATTCCCCACACGTTTTTTTTTTAAAGGAATCAATACTGAGTTTAATTATTCGCATTAAAGTAAGTTTATTTAATAATAATAAAAACTCATACAGTTATTGTGATCAATAGCTCAGTTTTACTTTATTTTACATACTTATTTGTTTCATGTATTCTTGTACGAAAAAAATTTCTTTATATTTTCGTACAAGAACCTTCACGTGAAAATTAGGCCTTTGAATCCGTTGTGGATGATTTATACAGTGTTTTCAGAGCAAAGTACTCACTCCTCAAATTAACAGTAATTTGGCAGGGTGTACAGTATTTGAGGAGTGGTTTACAGAAACCTCTCCTCAAATACTGTACTATATACTGCCTGGGACACACTTGAAGGGTTGAACTTGACACTGCCCCAGAATTTTTAAATTCCTCCTCTTGCAGGTAGAAATCATACAAAGCCAGCGCATTTTATGTGGGCATCAGACATCAAACGTTTTGAAACAGGAAAAAGCAGATCATAAACAATATTGTCAATCTACTACGATCAATCAATTTTAATAATGTTTGAGAGTGTTTGATGTGTCAATGTAGAATGATAAAATATTTTCTAATTATTGAAAAAGATGTCAAAATGTTAAAATCCCCGCATTTTCCCCACATAATGCCAATCCCCAATGAATCCCCAATCAACTTGAAATTCCCCGCAGTTTGGGGAATTCCCCACAAATTGGCAACGCTGGTCAACAGGCAACAGCAGCTGTCAAGTCTGTCAACTGTCAAGGACAAATGTAAGCAAAATGTAAAGTAAAAAAACAGTGTTGCCAATAAAAAAACATTATTGCCTTTTTAATCTAGAAACGAGGATAAAAGTGAAACCTAAAAAAGAAAAAGTGAAAACTCATAAAAGTAATAATAATAATAATAGCTCCCACACCGGTTTCGGTGACGGTGGCCGGTTTCATTGAAACCAGGCCAGCTACGCAGGAGTAATTTTATAGTGCCCAAGTGTGTGCGCAGTACACAAGAGCACTCTCTATTCCTTTACTCTCATAACCCAGTGGGACGGCAGACCGACACGACCGGCGAGAGATCAGGCGCAGGACCGACTTTTTACATGCCCATCCGACGCATGGATCATCTTACTTGTCAGACAATCAGGTGATCAGCCTGCATTGTCCTAACCAAACTTGGAAATAACATGTTTCCAACGCGGGAATCGAACCCACGACCTCCGAGTCAAGAGCCGCGCTCTGTACCACTAGACCACGGAGGCGTTCATAAAAGTAAAACCTATGCAAAACCGGTATTAATTTGCGTACCGTATTTATTGTACAAAAAACTCCAAAACACCAAGGACCCTTGGGTGTGAAAAATAAAGACACAATTCTACTGTTGAGGTTTTATAATAGTAACTATCACAGTTTCCATAATACACTTCTTATTATCCTCCGTCATACTTCCGTGGTAGAATCAGCCCTAGATTTATAAATAGACTGATAGGCTTGAGGGCGGAAGTATTCGTTCATGGGGCGGAAATCAAGAAATCAAGACACGGTTCAGGCTCTGTAATTGGTTGGCTGTCAAAATTTGGACCAATCACAGAGCCGAACCACGTCTTAGAACGGGTCGTATTTAAAAGTACTGACTATTTATACCACAGATATTTATACCATAAACCTATGATTTATACCGTCCTAGGTATCTATCACAATTCACATCTATCGCCGATAGGTAGTTCGATGAAATATAAAAGTCACTGATGGCGGGCCTTTTGTTTGAGACAAGTTTCGAAATAAACCTAAATAAACAAAACATTTACAAATACCGAGATTTATTAAAATAGTTAATATAAGTACAAAAACAGTTTAGGACATAAATCCTAGTATATTTACCCGTTTGGAAAATCATATGGATCGAAAAAAACCGTAGAATGCTAACTAACGCTAAAGGATAACTTTTAATTTAGTTTTAGGTCACTGCGCCGCGCAGCACTACGTTGAGACAGCAAGTAAGTCGAATAATACCTATTCTAGATTACTATTTTACAAAGTACGTAATATACAGAAGATAATACTATCTTATGTCCTTTCTCGAGACTCAAACTAACTAGTATATCCCTACAACATTTCACCAAAATCGGTTCAGTGGTTTGGGCGTGAAAAGGTAACAGACAGACGGACACACTTTCGCTTTTATGCACCCAAATCCAAATTAGCCCTTCATAAATGTTAAAATGATCTTAGATACTACCTAGTCAAGTACCATACTATATAGTATATACTATAATATATGTAATATTATGGTACTTGACGTCTAGGTAGTACAAGAAGTACCTACCTACTATTATAGAGGTAGGTACATTAAGTTGAAGTGTTTGGCTTTTGTCTCCAAGGCGACAAATGCCTGTGAAAATCGATTCTTATCACACTCCGTTGCGAAAGTACTTATAACTTATGATAACGGAAAAAAATAATAAGTATCGTGACAATAGCAAGGCAACATTTTTCTAACAAAACTGAAAAGAAAATTATCTAATCACAAAACTTATTTATTTATTATAACTTTCATTATGTATCTTAAAACAGTTTTAATATAAAGTACTCTGTTTTAATTATTTCTAATCTAAATGTAAATAAACAAAGCTATGTAGTAACAACTAACAGGCAATACGTTTCGTCGAGTTTAAATTTTTTGTTATTTAAAAATGATCTAGGATATGACAGCAAACTAAAACGAATTTGTAAAAGTACAGCAATAATAAGACTTGCCACTGACTATTAATTAACCTTATTAATATATTTTGTTATTAATTTCGAAAAAATAACATATAGGTCATAGACCCTAAGATTAGGGTTTAAAATTAGTTCAAGATGGAAAAACTACCGCTACAAACAACGGTATTTGCCCTGGGGCCCGAATCTCATTCCTTGAATGTCGTTTCGTTTGGAGGCTGCAGGGAGAAGTGGGAATACAAATAGTAATTGGCAAAATATGTACATGTTGAAGTAGTAGACTTTACTTAGATATTGGTGGGCGTCACAGACATGATCAAAATAGATACCGTATGTTAATGTAATTCGCGTGCCATATCGCGTTCCCAAACGACGAGCAATGATCGTCATTCGAAAGTCTGTTCTTTAGTCTGCTTTCGGAATCGGACGTCAATCGGAATTTTAAAAATACCTAAATGCCTAATTCTGCCGTACAGAGCTGTAGAAATTCGAATAGAAAAGTTGGCCTAGATAATGGACACGTTTCTTATCATCGGTATATCACAGCAGGCAAAAAAAAAGTGGCACGCTCGTTTTCATACAAATGGAGGGGCATGCGGTATCTATTTTGATCTATGTCTGTGGTGGGCGTCATGTCCCCTGGCAACGCAAATAAGTACGACATCCTACAATCGAAGCGATATTCGAGGCGTGAGAATCGGGCTCCCAAGTTCCAACGTAGATCGTACGTAGAGCCGTAGCCCGTAGACCGTAGGCCAGCGGTAGTCCTAGTTTCGTAGCGTTGTGTTTTGTTGTAGCAACGCTACGACTTGAGCAACGCGCTACGGCCTACGAGCCCTACGGTAGTCATCCGCCGTCCTTGCTACGAACCATCAACGTTACGTTATCGTAATAATAATAATTATTATTATATTATAATTAAATAAGTCGGTTAAAAAACTTTATTATAATAAAAGCGCTATATTTCTTTGAAGAATGAGAATCTGAAGATTGGTAAGTGCTTTTCAATTATACTTAAAACCAAAGTCAATTTAAGTGCATTTCTTTATAAATATTTTGAAAGTTTTCCATGTTTTCGTGATTGGTACCACAAAGTATTTTATTTTAAAATATGATTCTCATCTCTTAGCCAATAAAATTTATTTGCAAACAAGATTGCTATTTGAATATAGGTAAATATTTTGATTTTTATGAAATAAATTTAATTATTATGAGAAAAATCTGATTTTATTTTGATGCCTCACGTGAGAGTTTGTGAATATTACTGGACGTTAATGGTCATATAAATTAACGCAACTCTGCCATGCGAAAACTACTAAACGGTTTTTGATTAAAGTTGCTTAAATATACTTAAAGTCCCCGGAATTTCCTCGCTACGAAATTATTACTGGTAGCATCTAGTTTTTAATATTTTTGGCAACACAATCGAAAGCATGAGTGGATGAAGTGGGTAATTAAGAGCAATTACTCATTTCAACCAGATAACGCCCGCAACTCCGTTGCGCCAAAATTCCTTTATAGCGCGGAAAAAGTAAATTTTCCGGATAAAAAGTATCATAATATGTCCTTTCCCGGGACTCTAAGTATCTACATACCAAATTTCAGCAAAATCGGTTCAGTGGTTTGGGCTTGAAGACAAACAGATAGACATACTTTCGCATTTGTAATATTAGTATGGCCTTGTAACGTACCTACTTCATCATTTTCCCGGTCCTAAAGCCTCCGTTTATGCAAAAAAAACGTCAGTTTTCAAATTGTTACTTACCCAATTTATCCACAAATGTCTTCATTTTCGTTGTTTACTATAAATATATTATAGAACTAATTTGAACAATTAGGTAGTGTTTTTATTTATCTCTTTCTGGGAAACAGCACAATGTAAAAATCGATTGGGTAGACTCAGTAGGTCAATATAACAATAGACAAATTGTGTTCTAGGTAAACTATGTTCTAATTTACTAAATGGAAGTAGAACAAGTAAATAAAAGTTTGATTGAGAAAATGTAGACTTATTTTCTAATGTCTATAAACATAGCAGTACCTGCCTAAAGCAAGAGCTTTAATCTTACTTTTTTTTGCAAAAGATTTGGCTTTGTCTTTGATATTTCAAAGTTGCTGCAATGCGTTGAGCCTCGTTTCATCTCATTTTGACTGACCCTTATTTTGAGTACTAAGAAGCAAGAACTACCATACGGAGTACTGGATTTTTACAGTGTAAGTGAATATTTGCAGAGTAAGAAATGGATGAGAGGAACGTGAAGAGGGGTGCCGCGGTGCCATTCTACGCGCCGTCCAAACGGAAGACTTCGGCTGAAATTATAAGTGAAGCTCGCGCCGCTATCGGAGGTGGTGAGTTTTAGAAAGGAACTTTTAAGTTACAAGAAGGTTGTCATCGTAGCTAATACCAGGCCTGTCTCACTCCGCGCGTAGGTATCGAAAATATACCTACGCGCGGCTGCCCTTGCGCAGGGTATAATTCAGTGGGGCTGCGCGAGCGAGCAGCGACGGACATACTTTTTAAGTTTTGACCTGTTTTTATTAAAACGGAAAATAAAAAAAAAACACCCTAAAAAGTTTGGTGCTGTATTCAATTGTTTAAAAACTGATTGCGATACAAATTTATCTTTTTTTTGGTTACCTAAGGACGCTGAAAAGTAAGTAATATAATATGACTCTGCAAAGTATAATATTTACTTTGAATAGGTACCTTTTATTACATTATATAGGTAATACTTACATTAAACATAAATCATAATATTAATTATTATAGCGCACCGCGCGCAGGTATTTTTTTGGTACATTCAGCCCTAGCTGCCCTAGCGGCACAATAGTACATTCGAGCGGGCCGCTCAATGTATAGGTTCAGTGTAATATGGATCGTTATCCGTAGGCATAAGAATGAAATTGGCTTGTAATAAATTTTTGTAGGTACATAAACGAACAGACGCTGAACTCTGAGTCATTCTAAATGGTACCATATGTTTATAGATTTAAAGAAGACATTTCGTTGGATACATTTTCTAAGATAAACTTCTGTACGGAGTACTATTATATATTCTGTGCTTTGGGCTTCCAAGTAATCAGACATAATACCACATAGCAATGCTTAACCTATATCAAACCCCAAGCGGCAGCCGGCTGCCGTATATAGCAATTTAAAATCTATTGTGTCTGCGATACCCACAAATCACGATGGAGGCACTACACAAGTAAGTAGGCTATTGTACATTAAGGACGCTATTACAAATATCAGCGATTTTCCGGTACCCTATTAAAGAATTAGGAGTCAAACTGCGAGGATATTTTGGTTTCAAATGAAAGATAATATATTCATCTCCACGACTGTACCATAAAATTTCTATAGCCGCATACAAAATTTTCACTTAAAATACGTTTTAACCATCACAATAATCGCAAAATATGAAAAAAATGGGGTCTGATTAGGTACCTTAATATCTAAATACACTGAACTGAGGAAAATAAATATACAAAAAAATTGTTGCTTATTTAGTCCTCTATAAATTCCGCAAAAAATTTTATATAAAAATAAACAACTTTTCCAGTTATAAGAAAAATAAGATAATTTCTCAAATTTTTTCATACATTTTCGCCATATCAAGAACGCGGCGAGCATCGTAACCGCCACTGTACAAGGCGCGCTAATATGAATCTTATTTTAATGTCATTAACGTCGATATTCGTACTGACAGACATCCGACCTGCTAATTAAAAAGTTGGAGCATTCTTAAGACGTAGGCTATTCTCCTTTATTTCAAAGGTCGATAGTCAGAACCCTGAATGATTGGTATGATATTGAAAAACTCCGAAAATAGTTTTATTTGTAGGTATGTGTGATTTGGCACGACTCGGCCCGTTACAGTATACATTTTTCGCCGTCACGCGAACGAGTCACGCTATTCAAATCACCTCTGTCGTGACAACAACCTCGGCAAATAAACAGCTTAATAGCTTCATGTATTTTGAATACAAGAAAGTAGGAATGTAAAGTCAGGGCCGTTCCGACCACCCTCGGCGCCTGTGTGCGAAACCTATGAAGTGTCCCTTTTTTCCCCGAATTTTTTTTATGAAATAAGGGGGCAAATGAGATAACGGGTCACCTGATGGAAAGCAACTTCCGTCGCCCATGGACACTCGCAGCATCAGAAGAGCTGCAGGTGCGTTGCCGGCCTTTTACGAGGGAATAGGGTAATGGGGTAGGGGAGGGAATAGGGGAGGGTAGGGAAGGAAATAAGGGAGGGTAGAAAAGGGAATAGGGTAGGGATTTTTTTTTTATAAATAGAAGGCAGGTCGCTGTAGCCCTGACGTCACTGCGACCCATAAGGATCTATTGTACAGTAGGGGATTGGTTCTCCGATAAATACGTACAAGTACATGTGCATGTAATACATGTACTTGTACAATACGTACAAGTACTTATAAAAACTTAAAATACGTCTAAAATCTGAAAGATTTAAATATCATGCAAAATTAAGTAAATATATAAATTATTTCTTCACATAGAATGGGGTAATTTCTACGAATAATAAGAACTAAGTATCTCCAACAATTTCTAGCTACTCCAGTCTAGACGTGGCTGGATGAAATATATGACCGCGTAGAGGGGCACATAATATTGTTGTCCATGATCAACGTCTATTATAGGCATATAGGAGTTTCAGGCGCTTAGTCCACGTAATCCATGTTAGAGAATTTGGTTACGGCAACACTACCTAACACGACGGACGGTTGCCATAGATGTAAGCAAGCAAACTAGGATGGACGATGAAGGTAGGCAAAATTTGTAAATTTGTAATACGGCAATATGCAAAGCAATTAAGAACAACTTTAGAATTTGAGATCTTAATCAGAATGTTGACTAACTATTTATAACATATTCAATAAACAAAAGACGTGTGGCTGCTCTAATCTACCCAATAACTTTGGTACTAGCACGAGTACGACTTAGAAATCACGACCAAGATTAATGTCGTGAGTCGTCTTAGATATTGTATTATACTTTCCTACCATACGACAAGCCTTTTGGACTCTAAATTCCAAAAGGGTTGTCGTACGGTAGGATAAAAATATTAAAATATGTGCTAAAGTAAGGTTATCTTGAACATTGTTTACAGAAATGAGTCCCGCTAGTTCTGGTCTTGGGGCATTGCGGCCTGCAGTACTTCGCACCAGAAGACCGTACACGCCGCGGGAACCACAGCGAGTGCTGTTCGCTGATCGCTCTAGAAAACGAGATGGACGACCACCGAGCTCCTTCGAGTAAATATTGTTTGTCTCTCACTTAATGCGTGATTAAATGACAGACAAACAGACACAATTGATGACACACGTTTATTAATGGTTTATCCCATTATAATATTATGGTCGATGTTTCCATAAACAATGACTGTCCAGTGCGAATAATGAGCCATAGGTATGCAAGTAGGGTTCTATAAAACACATGTAGATGATTATGAAGCCCAATTAAATATTTATAACTGTATTCAATATTATATTAAAGTAAAACAAATATCCACTTTATAATATTTTTAGTTTGAAATACCTAAGTCTCTCAGAAGATAGCGAAGATGCGCAGTATGGGAGAAGTAAAACATTCGACGTGGCGCATGCGAGTGATCTAGACGACATCTTTGGAGACAGTAATAGAACCCGGCCTAAACAAAAGGTTTGGAGAAATTCCTAATGTAACTTTTCTTGCTAGTGCAAGTATACGTTCTAAGTACGCAAGTAAGTATACCTGCTTTAGCTGAACTTGACGCGTGAAAACTACCTAGAAACAAAACAAGCTTTGGATCCCAGACAACGGCTTTTGCAACTTTTTGGTGCAATGTCTAAAAAAATTTTTAATACAGTGCGATACGACAAGGTGCAACTTGACGATGCAATATAAAATTGAAATGTCAAATATCGTCACGCCCGCACCGCTTGAAAATTTCGTGTCCCTGAATACATATTATGCATCATCAAGACCACAGATTAAGAATTAGTTTCTACATCAAGACGTGGTCTCGCTATAATATTTCGTTGTGTTCTGAATCTTTAAAGTCCATTCTAAGCTAACTTCAGATCTTTTTTTAAAGAGCTTGTGTCGTGCCGTATCGGAACAAGTGAGCGAGTGGAGCGGTGCGATGAAACTGCCGCACCTCAGCGGCCGTAGCAAGCCGCTACACCGCCGCGGCGCCAGCGGCAGCGGGGATGGAGGTACTTTCTGTTTTTTTTTTAATTCAAAATAGGTACCATCAATATGTGACTATGTGATGCCGTATGTCAAACCGGTGGCTACCACTTACATAAAAGAGTCATTTTGATAGAGTCTTAAAACTGTACCTAAAATTTTAGTAAAACAAATGTTTATAGCTTAAACTGTCTCAATGTTGAACAGTTGATAGGATTAAGAGGTAACTAAAGTGGAAACTATTTGTTGCATTTTCAGGAGGCACTGATCTAAGTGATGCTATACTTGTGACGCGGCCTCTAGATAGCTCTATCACAACGACCAACACAAATTATGACAAATACGCTAAATGTAAGATTATATTATATTTTTTAATTACAATTAGTAACATAGAGATGAAACTCAGTTAAAATCTCTATGTAGAGAAAGCTAAAACATCGAAATCGATCTATTGATCTGTAAAAGCTATACAAAGCTTGTTTTAGCATTTTGGGCGCGTTTTAAAATATACACTATTTTACGACTGTATTCTATTTTATACCGCTTTCCTTTTTTGACCAAAGTATTAATCTGACCCGACCTTGCCAATGGGTGCTCCTTCTTTGAATTTCCCATTTTCCATATTTTTGTCTTTTAGCTTTGAGTCCTAATGTAGGCAGCAAAAGAAAGCCTTTTACAAGCAGTAAGTCGGTGCCTAACGAAGGCAGCGTTTCTTTCGGACATGTTGCTGTCAGGAGCCTCGATATACAACTTCCCAGTGCGAAGATTGAAAACTACGAAAAGTGAGTATTAAATTAAGTATCAAAACATCTAGATATTGTGTAAGACCGTGGTAAGACGTAATATTGCATACTAAACCACAGATTACTTATAAACTTACTTCTAGATTTAATTTTTTTATGAATTCTCTGGTTGTTATAGCATGAACATCCTCGAAATATCCGAAGAGTTGAATAAGAAGAGTCGAGATATAGACCACATACTGCACATCATGGAGATACTACAGAAGCTGCTGGATAAGTCTCCACCAGCGAGCAGTCTGCGAGACTTGGTCTTGAGGGCGCTCTACACGCACATCGACTGTGATGATGAACGTGTGTTGGTGGCTATAGCACGCGCGATGTTGACGGTTAGAAGTATTTTGTTGTTTCTGGAAAAACGAGCAAAGGCTTTCTCAGAGCTGTGTTATCTGGCACGCAATATTATGCTGATTTTGCCACCGATATTTACATCACCATTGATGATATTTACATCACCATTGATGATGACCATAGACGATGGCACTATTTCTAAACATAATAGTTTCACTCGTGACTGAATAGTTCGTTTAAATATCCATTTTCTGCAATACTCACCAAGTTGTTGTCTTTAAAACAAGCCCGCAATCCTGCGTTTCAATGTACCGATATTACTATTTTGGACAAAATATTCTGTCATGACTCATGCCTTCCGCTTTAACTTCAAAAAGCTTCTTATTTCAGATGCGTGTGACAGGACCACATCTAGCTGCCGCGTGTAAGCTGGTGTTCAAGATAGCTAGAAACGATAAAAACGATCATTTCTTCCTCGACGGTAATCTTCTAGGTGAGCACTCGAATCTCGATACATCAAATGCTTATTTGATGCAATTTCAAAAATTATTCAAAACTAGGCCAGCCAGAATTTGGGGAAGTCTAGGTCGCATGCTAGCATCAAGTTTACAACAGTACTTACGCTGCTATCGCGTTGTGCGTCCGCGACGTATTCGCGGCGGGCTCGTTGCACGTCCAAGACTTACTAGCTGCGTGTCCGCCTACTGCCTAGACCCAAACCCGAGGGCTTATCTCACGAACTACTGGAGCAATTTTTATGTTATTTGGTACAGATATACAGTAGACGACTTGGAAGGACATATACTAAACGATTTGCAAAAAAATGTACGGTTTCCGTGAAATTCCTAATTTACGCGGGCGAAGCCGTGCGTAACGTCTAGTAAAAAATATAAATCCGGCCCTGGTTGTAGAGCTGCTGGTGGAGGGTTGCGGACGGCTGGAGCCGGTGTCGGAGGGCGAGTGCTGCGTGTACGCGGCGGGCGCGCTGCGGTTCCTCGCGCTCGAGCCGCGTCTCTGCCAGCTGGCGCACCGCGTCGGCGCGCTGCATATCGCCGTGTTACACCTCAAAATACTGAATGACGCGGTCAGTCCTCGACAAGTTATTGTAATAACATGTTATTTAATAAAATGTCATCTTGTCACGTAATAACAGTGAGGTAACAAATGAGGGTTTTTAAGCTTGTGACATGTTATTGATCTGAGCTCCGTCTGGTGGCTTGGACAGGTGGAAAGTGTCGAAATCTACATAAAGAGTTTTCAAAACTTCAATGTGTCGAGTGTTGATCCATGGCAAATAGCTCCAACAAAACTATTTGAAGGTGATGTGATCATTTTGCTTAACAATCGGAGCGTTTCCTTATTTTTTTTATCGTTTATCAATTTCTAACTTCTAACCTCTGATTTAGATGTCACAAGGTCAATGCGGTGACGAGCAGGCGCAGGCGCTGTATCAGGTGGCGGGCGCGCTGCGCGGGCTCGCGAGCGTCACGCCGCACGTGTTCGCGAATAGCGGCGCGCTGCCCGAGCTACTCGTTGCGCTAGAGGCGCACACGCATAGAGACGTCATTACTAATGTTGCTAGATGCCTTAGGTATGTATAACATGTAAGGAATGAACTACTAATTGCAGTCTAATATAACTGTTGTAATTGAAAACATTAAAAAATGTTTATAAATTGTAATTATTGTTCAGTAGGCTTACGTGTATGTCTGGTCTCTGGACTGGTACTAATATAGCTCATGCTAAAAGGCATAAAAGGTCCAAGGCGTGATGGACTTACAGTAGATTAAGAGGAAATGTAATCTTGGTACGCGACCATATTATAACAATGAGACAAATAAAGGATATGGGCGACTAGCCCATAGACGACCCTAATTATTATAAAAAAAAAAAAAAAAAAATATAGCTCATGCATGTCAAGTAGTTTTTCATTCGTCGTCACAAGTTTCTCTAGAAGGCTTATACTAATTATAGTTGCTGTATTTGAAGACCCCTGAACTTTCGAATTAGGTAAATAAAATAAATAAAATTTATTTTCATAAACAACATTTTACAGCAACCAACAGTTCGCTAGGCGAAGCCTGTCCTGTCCTGTGGGAGAGTTTATATACACATTCACTGATGCACAAGGATACATTGTTGGTACACACAATTGGTACTGTAGTCGGCACCTTTTTGTCAAGTTGACAAACAACTTACAAAAAACCCAGTTTTTTATAAGTTATTGTGTTTTTAAGCAGTTGTTTCGTTCTCAACCTGTAGTGTACTATCTGCGGACGAGTCGTGCTGCCTGGAGCTGTGCGGTCGCGCGGGTGCGGCGCGGGCGTTGCTCGGCGCGCTGTCGGCGTGCGCGGCCCGCGCGCCGCTCGCCGTGCGCCTGGCGTACACGCTCGGCAACATGGCCGCCGCTGATTGCCGCGCCGCGTTACACGTTAGTGACGTGTCTACAGTCTACTACTACTCTTTTCACTGATATTTTATACCGAAATCAATGCAGGTTGCTGAAAATTTTAAATGTTATATAACAATAGAATAAAAGAGTTAAGGCTGTTTTCCAATGCCTCCCGACGCTAAGTGTTCCTTTAAGCGGTATTTTTGGGTCATGTATGTATCTCTTAAAACAAACAAGTTTTTGAAAACTTGTAGACGACATACACAATTTAGTTAAATCTATACACAATTTAGTTAAATCTTAAAGGATAAGTGACCGCTAGGGAACACTGAGCATTTGGACTTAGGAGGCTGTTGGTGAAAACTGAAAACGGGCATAAGATACCCAACGTAAGATTCACCTGGGCATAATAATTACTCTTGTCGACAAAAGCTACAATAACTTATAATCCCCCCCCCCCTAGATCTACAACGAGGAGGGCGCAGTGGACGTGCTGCTGACCATCCTGGAGTCGTACACGCAGCGCGTCGCGCACAACGTCGACGATCCAGAGGCTGATCCCGATCTGCATCTAGTTGGTACGGTCACATCCACGCAAATACCGAATACGACGTACGTCGAATACGACGAATTAATTTCTAGGCAGTTGACGAACCTACGTCATGTGGTCGGCTTATTGTCAATTCAATGTTAGCAGCGATTGGTCGGATAGGTTTGACTTAAAGCGACCAAATTACTTAGGTCCGCCATCTGCCTAGGAATCAACTTCTCTGATAGTACATACATATTTGTATACTTACTAATATTATAAATGTAAAAGTTTATTTGTCTGTCTGTTACCTATTACACGCTTAAACGGCTTAACCGATTTAGATGGTATTGGTATGGAGATAATTTAAAAGACGGGAAAGGACATAGGATATTTTTTTTGCGGCAAAATATGCGGTTCCCTCGCGAGAGCCGAATTTCTGCGGGCAAAATCTAATGTCTTTATCTTTTATCTGTGTAAGGAACGGTAAATATTTAGAACGTTCTAAAGTTGAAATACTTTTTCTAACTTTACAGATTCTGATCTGGGTGGGTCAGATGGATCAAACGAAGATGTCCTCATAAAGGTGATATTTTTTAAGACTGTCACCTTTCTATAGTCAGCTATATTGATTTTTTTATAATTTGTTTAAAATCTCGTTAAGGCTCAAATAATTATATTAAAAATTACTTTAAGCTACACTTAGGTACCTTTCATAATAATGCAGTGCAAATTAAGAGGAAATTATAGAAAACTTTTAAAATTCTAAGTTAATCGGCAATCGCTAATAGTTCAAACCTTTTTAATTTCCTTTAAAATATGATAATATTTTTTTTAATTATGTATTATATGTTTTGTAGACAATTCGAGTGCTGGCGAACCTGTGTCTGGCGGAGCAGGCGGGGGAGGGCCTGGCTGCTGTATACGCCCTACGACTTGTCACTGCCATGATTGCCTGTTTACACCTCGTTGAAAACTCTACAAAAATTAAGGTGACATAAAACTTTTCTTGATAGGAATTAGCGTTATATTGAACTAAATCATAAAATTAAAAAAATACAATGGTAACCAAGCATAAACATTTCGCAAAACAACGCACAGCGGTCGAATAATTTTATTTACTGAAACCTTCGCATTGCTTGAAAATAATACTTTATAATACATTACAAAGAGACAAAATAAACAAAATTAATATCTTTATTTTCCAATTTATCTACACAGTACTATTTTGTGGGAAAAAAACATTCAATAATATTTTAATGGAATGGAACAGGGTCCATAATCATTTTTCCATTTCCGTCTTGGACGTTTACCTGGCCGGCGAAGTAGAAGTCCAGAATTATAGTTTGATACCCACTCACTAAGCCCGAAGCGCCTATAACGTAAAAATACAGGTTCACGTCCATAGCCTTTTGCTTTATCGGTATGAAGAATATCGTTCGCAGGAAGTATAGATCTCCGTCCAAAATAGCTACGTAATCGATTTTTAATTCTATTTGAGCTCTTAAGGTGACGCCTTGATGATTTGGCTGTAGCGATGTCCATTTTTCTCAGCAATGACTAAAGTTAAGAAGTTAAAGTTCACTGTCAGTATTCATCATGTCTTTGTCTTTGAATTACCCATAGCATAACACGATTGGTCAACTTTTGTAACACAGAATAATCAATCGAAAAGACCTCTGTAAAAAAAGGGATTCCTATTTTGCCAACAGAAGAGAGTGATTTAAGCTTCCAAAATTTGTACATAAATTAGTTCAAGCATACTCTTTAATTGACACATAGCTTATTTGAAATATATTTATAGTTTTGAAATTATATGACAAA
This sequence comes from Plebejus argus, assembly GCA_905404155.3. Classification (NCBI taxonomy): domain Eukaryota; kingdom Metazoa; phylum Arthropoda; class Insecta; order Lepidoptera; family Lycaenidae; genus Plebejus; species Plebejus argus. The sequence continues at coordinate 10,927,652 of FR989933.1, forward strand.
AACCATTTCGCGCCATTTTCGCGCTTGTTTTCTATGAGAGGCCGGCCCGCCTCGCCCCGCCAGTACGCTGCCGACCATTGTCAGAGTCGGGTCTATGTCAAATTGTGCACTGCCGCTCTCGCTACTCCCGCGCACGATATTTTAAATTATTACTTCCCGGAAATGGGGAAAAAAAATGATAAAGACGTATTTAAAAGAAAAAGGAAGGCTCGGAAGATAGAAAGTTGCAAGAAAATGATTAAGAAAAGGTAAACTATGTTACGATTTATTCTTTTGAGTGATTAGGTAGGTGAGGTAGAATCCTACCTAGATCTACCTATCCAATAAAAATAAATAGCCACATAAAGCTTTCGAATTATTTATTTTTAGAGTTATTGAGAAGGTACCAAAAAAAATAAAAGTAATATACTAATACGGTTAATAAATAAGTACATTACAATTTTAGAAAACCATTGGAACAGGAAGCTGTGGAGTCGCCTTCGGGTTTAGACGACTTTTTTGATAGGTGCGTATACCTTTATTTGTACACGGTCAACAGAAGTAGGTATGGTTAAGGTTCACAAACCTACCCCAATTTTTGGTGCTCACACGGGTGGACGAAGGGTGTTTTGGGTCAGAAAAACCTCCTCGTGCCACTTCCACTCCCGGAAAACCCCCCAACCCCCATTTAGGAGAAATTTACATTTGAAATTTTCGTAATCTTGAGATAAGGTCATCTGTTTTCTGGTGTTTATGTGTACTTACTAGTTAGGGAGTTCCTCCGTAGCTACCGAAGCAGGGGGCGAGGGCGCGCAGCCCCCCGCCTAAACAAAAACAAACACAATCCAGGAAGTCCAAAGTCCAAGGTAGGTTAGGTTAGAACTGTGACTGTGCTGCGGCAGCAGTCGCCGGCGACCGACCGTGACAAAACACGCCTCAGAATTCCGAAAATTTCAAAGGTGAGTAGCTTCAAAACTGGGGGTTCCTCAGTGTGGATTTTGGTACGGGGGGGTGTTTACCCCTTCCTCCCCACTCCCCCCTCACCCTCGCTCCCTGTCAATCTTGGGGTAGGTTTCCGAACCTTTACCAGAAGTATTATTATTCAACGTCAACAAAAGTAATATTATTTTATTTCGTGTTTCTGAGGATCCTACGTGCTAATAATATCCATAATATTATATATTAATTATATTTTGTAGAAATCCAGAAAAGGAAATGGAGTTTGCGGAGTTACAAAACGTGTCCATTACGTAAGTTTTTTTCATTATTATAAAATACGATAAAAAAAAAAATCGAAAAAAGGAGAACAGGCAAAAATGTATGAAATGTGGTCCCAATAGACATAACTAATTTATATATGGTTTGAAAAGGTTTTTGTATTTATACCAATAATTATGTCTAATAAGGCGCTTGTCGCCATTCGCTGTGGAGTGTGGAAGCAACGCTGTTTCGTGATTATATATGTATATATATTTTTATCATTTAATCATTTTGAGTTATTATTGATTGTGCTAATGCTTATGTGTATATTATTTACAGTATTTACTTTTATGCATATTATTATTATTATTCATAGTTATATTATAATATTATAATTATTGTAATAATTGATGTTATTAAACTATTATTACTAATTATATCAAACATCACGAATACAAGCTCTTTCATTTCGTTAGGTCTTAAGGGCCCGGGTTACCCTCGAAATTTTCATACATTCTTAATACCAAAATCATTTTCTTATACGAAAATATTTAACATATTTGAGTTATTTTTCAGCTTAAGATAGTAATTACCTAGGGTCCTGAACAAATTTTTTTTACAAAATATTTAAATACTAAAAAAAAAATTTTGTGTTTAAATATTTTTTAGTAAATTTACTACTAAATATTTAAACACCAAAAAATAGACAAAAACACAAAAAAATATATAAATAAATAGTAAATTTACTGCAAAATATTTAAACTAAAAAATATTTTTTCTTATTTCAATATTTTGTAGTAAATTTACTATTTATTTATATATTTTTTAGTGTTTTTGTCTATTTTTTGGTGTTTAAATATTTTTTAGTAAATGTACTAAAAAATATTTAAACACAAAAATTTTTTTTTAGTATTTAAATATTTTGTAAAAAAAAATTTGTTCAGGACCCTAGGTAATTACTATCTTGGGGGCGATACCGGTCCGTCCACGTCGTGTCCCTGGGCACCTCCCCCGTGCCATCGTGAGCTTTTTCACAGTGACACGGGAGGGGTGGCTGAACGCCGGTATGGGCGAGTGATTGTGTGTGTGTTTGGCTGCGCCCGCAGTGTGACGAACGGGCCCGTGACCCGGGGTGTCGGAGTCTTAGCATGATGGAGAGTCGTAACAGTGAAAATAATCTCCGGGCGGGTCCCGGCTCCTCTGGGGCCGGAGAATCCCGTGCACCTCCGGAAGGGGGTGCGAGGTCCGTGTATACGGAGGGACCAACCGTTACGATGAAGGACGAGGCGGCCGCTAAGGCGGCGAGGCAAAGGACCATTTTAGCCGCTTTGAGTGGTGATGGCGGGGGAAAGAAAGACAGCCCGAAGCCGGCGCCCATTACCGCGCCGGCGGCGGAGCTTTTTACGGACGAGGACATTGACTTCAGTCAGCCGCAGCCCAACGGGCACGAGCGGATGCTGAAGTTAATGCAGAAGAAGAAGTTGAGAGGCGACAAGGACCTTCCGCGTGTCTTATTAACACGCGACGTGAAAATGCCGCCTCCAAGCACCGGAAAAGATGACATTGGTAGAGACTCCCTTCGCGGTAGAGTCTCCCAACACGGACGTGACAGCGAGGACTGGCTCTCGGACTCCAGTGAGATGTCTGGCATATCGCTGGACTCCAAGGGCTTGCCCGCATACTCGGATAGGGCGCGCCGGAAGAGGCGCTCTGATGACGACATGGCGCCGCATCTCAGTAAAGGGGCGGTGCCCAAACCCAAAAGAGGACGCGGCCGCCCGCCAACGACCGGAAAATATGTCGGCTTGGCGAAGAAGCAGGCCGATCTGAATAGAGAGAAGGAGGAGGCCCTTCGACTCCAGGTGGAGGAGGAGGTAGCCGCGGCGGCCAAGGTGGCGCGGGAGACGTGCTCTTCGCTCCTCGCAGGTCCCGCCCCCATGGAAGAAGACAGGCCAGAGCAGACCATCAACGCTCTGGCTAAATGCGTCGAGACTTCGTTGACAACGATCAGCATGGTCGCAACGAAGTCCAGCAATTTGAAGGGGACGTTCCAGCGTCTTCTCAAGGAGGCGGTCGACGACATACGTACGACCGTCGCCGAAATGAAGAATCGCGGAGCGACGGACGAAATAAGAGCCCTCGAAGCTCAAAATGCGCGGCTCCAACAGGAAGTGGAGTCCTTGCGCAGAGAAGTCGAGGGCCTACGTCGACAGATATCGAAGTCGGCCGAGCAAGACATGCGCCAGCTGTTGTCTGAGGTCTCTCGTTCTAACGTGGAGACTTTCAGCAACATGCTGAACGCTCGGCTGGCAGGATTAGAGAGTCGGCTCTTACCGGAGCCACGACTTCGACCTCCGCTCGCGGCGGACAGAGCCCGGAGTGTTACTTCGGCCGACGCTGAGAGCGTTGAGGCACTACCGGGCGAGACGCTGGGATCCTCGAGGCCAAAAGCTAAGGAGAAGCCAGCCCCGAAGAAGACGCGGCTGCCAGTTGCCGCAGCGGCCCCGCAAGAGGCCCCTGCCGCACCCACGGTGCCAAAGGCCAAAAAGGCCCGTAAGAAGAAGAAGCGGCCCTCAATGGCCGCTCAGGAGGCGGCACAAGGGGGAGCGAACACCAGCTCCCCCCGTACGGAGGCCCAATGGACCACAGTGGGCCCAAAGGGCAAGAGTAAGAAGAAAGGGGCGGCTACTTCACCTAAAGCCGCCCCTAAAAGAAAGAAGAAGGCGAAGCTCCGCGCCCCCGCCACCGCGGCCATCACCCTCACGTTGGGGGCGAAAGCTGTGGAGAAGGGCGTCACATACAATGACGTCCTTCTAAAGGCGAAGAACGCGGTGAAGACGAGCGGACTGGTAGAGCTGGACATACAAAAGCTCGACCTCCGCTTTCGTCTCGCTCAGACCGGCGCGCGCGTCCTCACCATCCCTGGTGAGGGCGCCCAAGCGAAGGCGGACGCCCTCGCTGAGAAGTTGAGGGAAGTTCTCGACCCTGAGGAGGTGAAAGTCGGCCGCCCCGCGAAATGCGTGGAGATGCGCATCGCCGGGCTGGACGACTCGGCGACGACTGCAGATGTCGTAGAGGCGGTGTCGCGAGAAGGAGGGTGCCCGTCCAACTCCATCAGGACAGGCCCAATTAAGGTGGGAAGATGGGGCGACGGCTCGGTGTGGCTGAGCGTCCCCGTCGCGGCCGCTAAAAAGCTCATCAGCATGAAGCGGCTGCGAGTGGGCTGGGTCACGGCAAAGGTGACACTGCTGGCCGCGAGGCCTAAGCGGTGTTACCGATGTCTTGATACCGGCCACCTGGCGACGACATGCCAGTGCCCGGTGGACCGCAGCCGGAATTGTTTCCGCTGTGGGAAACCGGGACACAAGGCCGCCGAGTGCCAGGAGAAGCAACCCAACTGCTTCTTCTGCGAGGCACTCGGCAGGGAGAGCGGGCACGTCCTGGGAAGCGGCGGCTGTCTATCAGCCAAAAAGCCGCCCCCGTCTACGAAGCGCCGCAGGAGAGGAGCTCCCTCCGAAAAGGCTCGGCCGCATGAGCCTGGAGCCGGTGGTGCTGGGGTTAGTCAGCCCCAGTCCGCCATGGAGGTGGAGCAATAGGCCCGTGGGCGGTTGATCGGGGGATCACCGCCCGCTCAAGGGGCCCCGAGAAGAAAGCTCCCTAGATGCCTGGGGAGCTCTCGGTGAAGAAAGCGGCGGCAGAACACCAGCCGCCGCAACAGAGATGTGCCGGACGCGGCAAGCGCCGTGAGGACGCGGAGTTCGCAACAGAGTGCCCGTATCCCACGGCTGGAAGGAGGGCATGGGGGGGTTTTAGTCGGTAAACCTCCGGCGCCCCGAGCCGAAGGGAGTCCGACATACCCCCGTCGTCCACCCCCGTGCACGGCGGGGGATACGTAACGTATTTCCCCCCCTCAAAAAAAAAAAAAAAAAAAAAAAAAGGTAATTACTATCTTAAGCTGAAAAATAACTCAACCATGTTAAATATTTTCGTATGAGAAAATGATTTTGGTATTAAGAATGTATGAAAATTTCGAGGGTAACCCGGGCCCTTAATACCAAAATCATTTTCTCATACGAAAATATTTAACATGTTTGAGTTATTTTTCAGCTTATGATAGTAATTACCTAGGGTCCTGAACAAATTTTTTTTACAAAATATTTAAATACAAAAAAAAAATTTTTGTGTTTAAATATTTTTTAGTAAATTTACTACTAAATATTTAAACACCAAAAAATAGACAAAAACACTAAAAATATGTAAACTTAAATAGTAAATTTACTACAAAATATTTAAATAAAAAAAAATATTTTTTAAAGTTTAAATATTTTGTAGTGAATTTACTATTTATTTGTATATTTTTTAGTGTTTTTGTCTATTTTTTGGTGTTTAAATATTTAGTAGTAAATTTACTAAAAAATATTTAAACACAAAAATTTTTTTTTTAGTATTTAAATATTTTGTAAAAAAAATTTGTTCAGGACCCTAGGTAATTACTATCTTAAGCTGAAAAATAACTCAAACATGTTAAATATTTTCGTATGAGAAAATGATTTTGGTATTAAGAATGTATGAAAATTTCGAGGGTAACCCGGGCCCTTAAAGTGCTACATTGGTGGGTACGAAATGCCCCTCCTTTTTAAAAAGAACATTTTAAGACTACGATGGGCTGCTGTATAAAAAAGTATTAAAACACCAAAAATATCATATTATTATTGTTAAATTTTACCTATACTTTACTCTTTTCTTTCGTACATATTTCATTCTTGCACAGATACATTGTAAGCCCGATTTTCTTTCTGGAAATTAGAATACCTTTTCTTATACGTACACATAATATTTTCTCTACGGAAAAATTTAGTTTGTTATTATTTTTAGCAATATTCCGCGAAATAAACCTCAACCTTTAAGTAAATGAGTGAGTGCACACATAGGCATGCGTACAGCACCTCCCTCCTCTCCCACACTGCCTATGCGTACACTCATAAGTGTAAATACGTAGAATAAGTTGAGTATTGTAGAATGATAAATAAAGAATTTCCCAAAATGCGTTTTAATTACCTTGGCTCACGGCAAATAGGGAAAATTGAGGAAAATAGCACCTTCCGATAGCGAAAATGAGACGGAAGATTATGCAAATCGGGGGTGCTTTCTCTACGGCATTGCCGTGAGCCGGGTAAGCAAGATGCGTTTTGGGAAAAATGTTCTCCTCAACTTGGTGTGTTTAATTTACGCCCCCGCTCTGCAAGATAACTCGGTAGAAGCTTGGAATCTTCGAGTCCGATCCGAGCCAGCGACGAAAACCTATGGGCGAATACTGTCCGTAACAGATATACTTATCGGTATTTAACAATAACATAAAACCAATCTAAAAATGTAATAGGTGTGTAAGAGTATTATGATATGTATTTAATTTAAGAATAAATAAAATACTAAGTGTGTTGTTTACTTTCAACATTATATTTGCATTTCTAATAATGTAAGGGCTGATTTTTCAGATAGCTTTTACCTGAGTAATAAATAAGTAACTTTATAATGTGTATATTATTTACCCTTATAAGAGCCTCATGTCATAACATATCCGACGATTGAAAAATCACCCCAAACGACAATGTGTATTGTGTGTCTTGGATACTTTTCAATCGTCACCTTTTTTTCTGCCAAATAAAATATATGGTACCTAATTTGAAATAGAAAATTGCCAAAGTTGTATATTATTTATTTCTCATAGAAACTCAGGTAAACTAACTCGAACGCACAGTGTATTTTTTGTCCAAAAAAATTGGCCATGCCATTTTTATTACTTAATTTTATAGGATTTGTGATTGTAAATGCAGGACGAGAGTACCTGACTGCCCAATTCCTATAGAAGAATGCAAATTAGTACTTGAAAAAAAATTCTATGATTTCCAGAAAAAAACATAGAAACAGTTATAGCTCAAAAGTTTGATATTCTTTTAAGAATTTATTAATTGGTCTAAATAGTGTCTTAAAAGCCCTACGATAGCGAAAAACATCCAGGCTTTATTTGTTCAAGATAACGTATTTATGACTGACTTTATAAATTTATGTTTTAATTTTTTTAACGTCATGTCTTTTCATATTTGGATTTGAAACTAAGACTGAAATATTCTTTTTATTGATACTTATAACCCAAAAAAAAAATGGGATCCAAATGAGGCGGGGCATCGGAGTTATTCAATTTTATATAATTTTGGATAGGGTTGTCACCGCATAGTTCACATAGTTTAATAATATTTGAAGTAGGTTTTTATATGCTCAAAAAAAACAAAGTTCAAATGAGTAAAAAATGTTGGTACAGAAATATTGACAACCCTAAAACCATAGTTACCAAGAAAACTTTAGAAGTCTTTAACTTCGGTGCCCTTTATTATTTGGATCTAAATTTTTTTACACGAATTCTTGTACATTTAAGTAGCAATTCTGTAAAATCCAAATTATTAGAAATACGTTCATAATAAATTAAAGAAAAAAAAAACATAAATCGTAAGTAAATCTTTAAACACTTATTTAAGAAATATGTAAATCAGGTTAAATTGTGTGTGTTTTTTTTATTATTGTCGATCAGAATAATCAAGAAGACAATTAAGTAAATATTTAAAAAGTTATGGCAGTTTTTAATTTTATTGAAAAAAAATTAAAAGTGTTTTTTTATTGTTCATAATAAGAAATTAACACATGTAAATACTAATAAATTACTTACATAACATTTCTGTTCAAGGCATGGCCAATTTTTTGGACAAAAAATACACTGTGGAACGGACTATACTATCGATAGTAAAAGATACATCACTAGCACACGCACACATTGACAGATCGAAAATCGTCACGCATTTTCGGGTTGTCAGGTGGTCTATACGTCAGTATAATATTATAAGTCTATGGTTGAGACTATATACCAAAATGCCCATCCTCCTTTTTTAGGGTTTTTTTATACGTCATAAATGGTAAACCTTAATTTATTTTTCATTAAAACAACTGAAATATAAAAATAAATCAGAAATCTTTTAATTTCATAAAAACAAACCTGAATGCTGCTGCGGAACCCTTCATTGGCGAGTCCAACTCGCACTGGCCGGTTTTTTTAACATTTACTTCTACTTTAGTCGTGTCTACATGTTGCCTACCACCGATCCCGGGATAAGGAATATTATACCGAATACTTTTCATACTTAGACAAAATGTAACAAACAATTTGAGGAAACTCTACGACGCGCGACGTCTATGTTTTGTCGCGCGCGCCCCGAGAGCGCGGGTCCGGTCAATGACCGCTGTCCGCTAAGGGCGGCGGTGGCGGCGGCGACGTGTGCGCGCGGCGCGCTTCGCGCTTGTCCCGAAAACGAGCCAAAACGATTTTATAGTTTAACACGGCGTCACCTTAATGTTGTGACGACGACCGTTGCATTTTCTCCTGACGCAAGACTGAACTCCACATCGGACCGGCTGGCCATTTTAGAATCCCAGAGCTTGGTTTCCCCTTTATTCCACGCGGACCTGAAAACTTTTCTATCGGCAAAATGTATCATGATCTCCCGTCCCAGAGACAACTCCTTCTCCGTGTTCCAGCGTACGGTCATTCGCTCTAACCGCTCCTCGTGTATCCCCAGTTTGTATTTTTCTGGCGTCTCGCCATGGTTGATAAAGGTCTTGTTGGACAGCACCACTGGCTTCTTGGTAAAGTTCGTTATGGTTGCAGTCAGGGGCTTGAGAATGGTGAAAATATCCCTGTATCCGAAATGTGAAGTTTTCTGCACGTAAATGTGGTTCGGTGGCGGAAGGCCAATCCTGTTCAAGTCGTTGGTGATGTCATCGGGGGTGAGGCAGAAGGATTTTTGTTCCTCATTGGTGATGAGGTCTCGATCGCAGCCGTTGACGCTAACCGTCGCGCTTCGGTTCTCGTTGGACAGGGCGATGTCTATGTATATGTTGCAATGTGCGGCGTTGAACAGTCCCAGCAATAAAATAATAGACATCTCGGAGCGGTCGGCGCGCCCCGCTGATTTATACTGAGGGGCCTGATGTGATACATCCGTTGCAGTCTAATGATATCGCACTTACCTATTGCAATTTATGGATTGAGTTAAAGCGTGGTTACAATTGAATTATTTGTATCCATTTCCCACTTGCTTGAACTAAAATTTGTGGATATTGGATACGTAGTAATAGTTAGTTTTTGTGAAATAAACTATTATTACGAAATAAAATTCATAACAAAGTTTTTTTTTTCGTCATAGGACTCATCAGAAGAAAGCAATCGTGTCCGAGAAGAAAGAAACAACGAACTGGCTCTAGCGTCGTTGGCGGCGCTCAACAACGTGTCGTTTTACCTCCAAGCCGCACCTACACTATCAATAGAAAATATTCTAGATGAGCTTTGTATTGGTGAGTTGGCAAACTTATGAAGTTATATTAAGTCAACTCAGAAGAATTTGGTTTTAGCCCATATACAATATACATGCTAACTTATCCCCATCGTACTCGCTTTCGATTTAGTCCTCTGTCCTAGTAGCGTAGTTATTTTATACAAAAATACTATCATTGTGAGCAGTATCGTGCAGATGGCTGTGTAGCGGCGTTGCGGGCGCGGCGGGCGAGGCGGCGCGCGTGCTCGGCAACCTGTCGCGCTCGCCGCGCGCCGCGCAGCTGCTCGTGTTGCACGACGCGCTCGATACTATCGCCACGTTGCAGCAACACGGTAATACTCAGTACTCTAGTCACTAGTCAGTCAAAGATTTTCTCGCATTTATGATGAGTATCAGCCTGCAACGGACAAATCGATGTGATTTTCATTTTTCTGAGTAAGCATTTAACTAGGATTTTATGTAAGTATAGAACACGATGTCATGACATGGAACGACGCACAAAAAAACTAGTTTTTTGTAACGTCTTGTATCTGCAGAGTGTTATATCATCTAATATCTATCATCTTTGATTAAACTGCATGTCTCTTATTAGTAAATCCTCTAGATAGTACCCTATTTTAATGTTACCAATGATTACTTGACGATGTTTTTTTCTATATTACTCTCTATTAACAGAGGACGCAAGCGTGCGTTGCGCCGCTGCTGGTGTACTGGTAAACGTATGCGGGTGCGGCGGACGCGACGCGTGCGTGGCGGCGGCGGCGGTGGCAGCGCGCGCGTTGCACGCTGCTGCGCGCGTGCACGATACAGCAACCGCGGCGCTGCTCGCGCGCGCACTGTGGAACGCGCACGCGCATGCCCCGCTCGAATATGATGACGCGAAACGCGCGGCGGCGGCGCTGTCTGCTTTTCTCGGTTAGTTTGTATTTTCCAAAGACTGAAAAAGAATATGCCTTTTTAAAAAAAACTTAGTTTTTTAGGGTTCCGTACCCAAAGGGTAAAAACGGGACCCTATTACTAAGACTTCGATGTCTGTCCGTCTGTCCGTCTGTCTGTACGTCTCCAGGCTGTATCTCAAGAACCGCTATAGCTAGACGTCTGAAATTTTCACAGATTGTGTATATCTGTTGCCGCTATAACAACAAATACTAAAAATAAAATTAAGTTTATTTTTAAGGGGGGCTCCCATACAAGAAACGTGATTTTTTTGGCCTTTTTTGCTCGTAATCAATAATGGTAACAGCCACGCACTTGAAATTTTCACAAAATTCTTAATTGTATTTGTACTTTAATAATTAATAATAAAATTAAAATAAAGTAAGTATTTAAGGCGGGCTCCCATACAAAAAACACAATTTTTTGTCTACTTTTGCTCTATACCGGTACGGAACCCTTCGTGCGCGAGTCGGACTCGCACTTGGCCGATTATTTTAAGTTAGCAGGACGATCTACTCTACTTTTTCCAATTCTTCTTCTACCGTTCTAAGTATTTTACACATAGAGCCAGTAAAGTGACTTTTTTATTTTGGCTATTGACTATCTGCCCAAATTCAATATTCCAAATTAAACCAGTTAAATAACCGAAACTCTACATCAATTCCCTGGCATCAAAATAGACTAAACTCATATTCAAATTCAAATTCAAATTCAAATTATTTATTTCGGACTTTCATCCATATATTATATTGTGTTAGTAAACAAAAGGTCCTTATTCTAGTGTTAGTAAAATTTTGATGCTGTGATTAAACAATTAAATTAAATAAAATTAAATATATGGGAACCGAGCTACTGGAGCATGGAGTTGCACCCAATGCTCCAACAACTGGGAGTCCCATCTTCTACCCCACACACTCAAAAGTCTGTTTGGACTGTCTCGTACACGCGACCATAGCGAGGCACATCGCTTACGAATAATTGCTTGGAAGCAGTCTATATGTGCCTCGGCAAACATGGTTGAGGCGCTACAGTAACGCGGCAGGCCAAACAGCATCCTGAATATGTTATTATATTGCACGCGGAGCGTGCTGAGTGAACGCTGCGTAAATCTGACCCATAGGCCACACGTGTAGAATGACTGACAATATGCTCTGAAAAGTGTCATTTTAGCTTCCCTGCTACATCGTGCGAACCTACGTGCCAGCATATTACCGCGCACACAAAGCGCTCTACGCTCCCTCTCTATGTCATCCGTATCTGACAGAGAGGCGGTGACCCAGTGACCCAGATATTTGAAACGGTCGACTCTTTTCAGCTGCACGCCGCCAAGAGTCACAGGAGGTACACTTCTGCGACTCCTGTCAGCGCCAGCGCTGAAGACCATGAATTCGCTCTTGTTAGCGTTATATCTGAGCCCATGGTCCACCGCGTACTCCTCACAGATACAGAGAAGCCTGCGTAACCCACTGATTGATGGGCTCAACAGCACCATATCGTCTGCGTAACTGATATTATTAATACAAACGCCATCTACATGACATCCTACATAGGTGCTGTTGAGCTCACCCATCAGCCGATTCATGTACAGATTGAAAAGGCGGGGCGAGCTTAACCCCCCCTGTCTCACCCCACACTCCAACCCGTACTCCTCAGAAAACACTCCAGCCCATTTAACACGGTTTTTCTGATTGCCGTACCAATATTTAAATAAACCAATCAGTTCTTTGGGCAGAGTAGTTTCATTGGCTAACTTTTGCCACAGCTTTTTATAAGACACTAAGTCAAATGCCCTCGACAAGTCCAAAAAGCAGGCGAACACCGGCGTTTTTCTAGATGTGTAATACTGCACAGTCTGCTTAAGACAATAAATGGCACTTTCTGTGGATAGGCCCGGCTGAAACCCAAATTGTGACTCATGGATATCTGTATGCCGTTGCAGCTGTTTGTCAAGCAGACTGTCCAGTATCTTAGCAGTCACAGTAGCCAGTGATATGGGCCTATAATTAGACATGTCGGAGGCATCCCCCGTCTTATTTTTCATAATGGGCACAACAACAGTAGACATCAAAGTCTGTGGCAAGTACTGATGGCTAACACACAAACTGAAAAACATAGCAAGCACTCGAGGCAAGTGTACTCCAGCATGCCTCAAGTGCTCCACACTGAGGCCATCGTGCCCAGGCGACTTGCCTCGATTCATATTATTAATAATGGAGGCCACCTCTTTTGCACTGAATCGGACTTTTACGTCGGACGTAGCATGAGGGCCCCAATCCGGATGCTCGGTATTCCCAGCTATAGGGGAAGTTAACCTAAAATGCTGTTGAAAAGCACATGCTATACCAACAGTATCATGAACTCCCGCCACACACACAGGAAGACTCGGCTTCGGATTCAGCCTGTTTGTGTTTTTCCAGAATTTTGAAAAGTTCTTATCCGCATGATTTTTTGCTATAATATCCATTTTAATCTGTAAAGCATGATCCTGACAAAACTTCAATTTCGCTTTAAAAATCTTTCTGGACTCACACATATTATTATATATAAAACCCTGTCTGGGCTTACCAAAAGATACCCAATACTGAAACCAAAGCCGAGCCTCCCTATGTGCACCGCTTACATGCTTATTCCAACCTGTTATGTACTTATATTTTTTGTGATTTTTACTCCTATAACATTGCTTTGCGGAGTCCTTTAATATACATACAACGTTAGAATACAGTTTGTCTAAAATTAATCGATGTTCAATATTCATACAAATTTTATCTGCACATTTACAAAGTTCGACAGGAAAGTCAATAAGTCGCAACCTATCATTACAAGCTTCATTATACTTTCTTATCTGATCCTTATCTCTCTCGCCCCATATAATTTTGTTACATATCACAGATGGGGCTTCTATCTTAGTATTAAATGTATTTATATTACACTCTATAAGCAAAGGAAAGTGGTCTGACCAGAAAACATTATATAACACTGACATATTAACTATTGTTTGCCGCGCGGCACTGGTTACAACACAATGATCGAGCCATCGTCTGCATCCATGCACTTCACTCACGAATGTATAAGAGTCCCTAGGTAAAACATCTAAATCGACGCATGACCATGATTGTTCACAACAGAAGTTAATAAGTTCTCGAGAAAACAACTCACCAGGGTGTGCATTAAAATCCCCAAGGACGTAAACATATTCCGTATTGCACGTTTCAATCACTGCACTGATCTCACTTAGACACTCCGTAAACAACGGGAGATTTTCAACATCGGCAGTAGGCATATACACAGAGATTATTAACATAGAACTGTTATCGAGATGTACTCTGATCGCACATAGCCGATCACTATGACAGTGTACCACGGAAACGTTGGGAAACGCCGATTTCTTCCATAGTATCGCCACACCTCCGTATGGTCTACCCCGTAACACTCCACATGATGTATCAACAGCTGATTTGCCGTGGAATGCGAAGTCACAATGAATACTTTCAAGAAGCGGTATATCCTGTGGCAAAAGCCATGTCTCTTGTAGTGCTACGATATCGGCATCACAGCATAGGCCCCGCACACAGTCAATCGAGCGATTGACATTCTTACAGTTGAAGCTTACTATATTACCATATACTACTACTATATTACCATATACTATATTACCATGAGTAACAAAATTGTTTTCCTCGTTCTTTTTGAGACTCTACATTATTGGCACAAAATAAAAGCAAAACTAAAAGATAATAAATAATAATTTAAAATTATAAATTAAAACACAAAATATACCTATGGGTCAATAAAATAGTGAATTATTTGAAGAGTTAGAGCACGGGACTCCGTGGCGCAACGGTAGCGCGTCTGACTCCAGATCAGAAGGTTGCGTGTTCAAATCACGTCGGGGTCAAGTCTATGTAATTTTTTGTTTATGAAACTTATTAAAGAACTGTACTTACTTAATTACAAGTTTTTTTTACATAATTAATAATTATAACTATATTTATAACACTCGATTTTAAATTTATTTTTATAAATGTAGAGCTAAGTTTGAAGTCAGGTTTATACTTTTAGCTCTACATTTCGTGTAAAAAAGAGTGAAAAAAAATCTCCAAATGGTTAGTAATCTCAGCATTAGTAAACTGTCATGAAGTAGATAAAACAAGATGTTTATTTAGTTGTTTATTACACTGTCTACAGAGGACGAGTCGATATTTATGGCGTGCGAGGTGTCGACACAGGAGGGGCGCCGAAGTCCGCAACTGATAAAGAGTGACGTAAGCATTTCCTATCAATTTATCATCAGTTAGTATTCAATTTATATTATAATACACCTACACATACTGTTATAATATCTACTATGGTATGCTAGATGTTGTCCGCAATTTCGTTTCCGAAATATTTGGTATATAGGCCTAGGGTGTGACGTATTTGTTATTTTATATAGTTCACTGTAAAAGTAACAGCGCTGAAAGAACCATTTTTTATGTGATTTGTATCGGCAAATTCATGACGCTGGGGCGCTCTCCCATATAAATCACAAAAAATGCTCTTACAGCGTTGCTACTTTCACAGTGAACTCTATATAAGGAACAAATACACACCCTAAAGTTTTGTTACACTCTATAATATAAACAGAATATTTAAAAAATAATCTACTTTAGGTCCAGTTCATAGTGAGCGACGATAGAGAAGCCAACAAGAATGACAAGTCCAAGGAACTACACAAACATCTCGACAACGAGTACGTCATCGAAGAAGACGGTTCTGACGAAGACGGCGACAGGACAGGGTAAGGTTTCCACTCTAATGTATAGGTTACACTGTCCGAGCAGCTGAATAATAATAACTCCCACACCAGTTTCGATGACGGTGGCCGGTTTCATTGAAACCAGGTATTACGCAGGAGTAATTTTATAGTGCCCAATTAGTGTGTGCACAGTACATAAGAGCACTCTCTATTCCTAATTCCTTTTACTCTCATAACCCAGTGGGACGGAAGACCGACATGACTGTCGAGAGATCAGGCGCAGGACCGACTTTTTACATGCCCATCCGGCGCATAGATCATCTTACTTGTCAGACAATCAGGTAATCAGCAATTGTCCTAACGGCTAACCAAACTTGGAAATAATATGTTTCCATCGCGGGAATCGAACCCACGACCTCCGAGTCAAAAGCCACGCTCTTAACCACTGGTCGAGCACGAAGGCGAGCAGCTGAAGTGACAACAGGCAGCTACCACACCTGTGTACTCGCACGAGAGCAGCTCGACTCGCCTCCCTGGGTCACATTATGCACGCTGCTGACGTCGCAGTAGACAGGTCATGCCCCGGTGAATTCACCGAGACAGACAGACAACTAAACTCGGCGAATTCACCGGAGGAAGGAGAGAGGCGAGTGAAAACAAAAAATGTTGCAGTTACTCGCACGCAAGCAACTGACCCAATCGCAATAACTACTATGATGCGGTCACACTGTGCAAGTACTTGCACCTCAGTAACTGACTAGGCCAACTCGCATGTCAGCTTGCACTGTGTAACCCAGGCATTGTACAATGTCGTGTTTAGCCGCCTCGCTAGCTCTAAGCTGGGCCCGTAAGCCGAAACATATTAATATTTTAGGGCGGGCATATCTCCTTTCAATTCTCATAGGCAACAGTTAATTTTATTGTTTTCTACGTTTTTACCAGATTAGGCAACATGAAATGTAGTATCATAGTTCAAAAGCTTTGGAAATTGGAACAAAGTAGGTTAACATTGTAGTTATTCGCTAGCATTTTTTTCAAAGGAAGAAAACGTTAATGTGGATTGTGATTTGTGGATCACCGGATGGACAGCAATTACTGCCACTTATATTATATTATGCACATGTACAGTACAGCACCAGAGTGATGTTAAGAAATAAATAGCGTTAAATTCGAGCACTTTCGAGTTAATTCAATTTTTTAATGTCACAAAACCATGACCTTCCACTACACGCGCATAATGTGTTATATCACATTTAAAAAATAAAACGATAATTATAATGACAGTCACCCGACCCTGAACTACTTTACCTACGTGATTTTAAAAAGTGATCTTTTAAATGACGTGAGTAACTGACGTGTCGCTAAGAACCCTAACCCTTTTTGGAGTCGGTTCAGCATCATTGCCACCGACCACTTTGGATGGTGTTTTTACGGGAAATTCAAAAATAGTATGAAGAAAGAAGATTGGCATGTCATCATGTAATCAATCAGTCATCATATTGTACTGTTTTCCAATTGCAGAGCAAAATGCCTTAATTGGAACGAGAATTAGTTTATAATAATAATATCTATGGAAGTATGGACGCTTCACACCACGTCAGTCTGGACCCATGCTAAGTACCTTAAGGACTTGTGTTACGGTTACCAGACAACGGAAATATATTTAATACTTTTATACTAATACATAATATATTTAAGATTTTTATTATATGTAATATGATACACATATTTAATACACATCTATGACCCAGGAACTTTTGAAAACTTTTTGTTCCGTCGGCGGGATTCGAACCCGCGACTGAGCTACCAACAGCCCAACAACTGAGCCAAAAGTTCGTTTTCAGATTGGTTGATTGTACGAAGCGCTGCTGTAGAATGTAGTTAAAAATTCCGGCATTATGCCGCCATTTTTCCAAACGCTACAGCCGAAAACGACAGAATATGCTCTAGTGCTGCAATTGGGAAACACACATTAATTTATTGACTAGTTATCCATAGGTACACATTGGAACCAAATTACTCTTTTCCTTTTCTAAGGGCCTGTTTCACCACGTCCTGATAAGTGCCGAACAGGCTATCCACCACTCAACTTGACAGATGAAGTATGGAGAATCTGTCAAAAAAGTTGTGAATAGCCTATTAGGCACTTTATCAGAAAGTGGTGAAACAGTCCCTATATCTTTTTTTTTAATATTCCCTACTCCAGGTGTTCCGGCGAGGACCTTGGCTTCGAGGAGGGGGATTTAGAGTGCGACTGCGAGCCCTGCCAGCGGCTGGCTTCGTGGGACGAGCTGATGGGAGTGGCGATACCGCTGCTCGAGAAACTCAAACCCACCAGGACAGATGCGGCCGTGGGCACTGATTAGCAACGGGTTTATAGCAACAGTATTTACTATTTGGCTAGCTGCCAATGTAAGGTAGCGTCACTAGTCTTACTTAGAGCCAACAAACACCGCCGCCACCTCAAAACGCCGCCGCAGGCATATTTCCTATGGTTTTCATACATTTTATGTTATATGGATTTGACGACTCGGCAAAGATCGGAAAGTGACCTTTCCGATTCTTAGCGCGAGCGACGGTGACCGATAAAAATCCAATTAAATGCCACTTTATGACCTACGCCATAGGTATTATTTTGCTCTGCGCTACTACAAAGTGGCGGTGTCATGACGCTGCCAACCTGACCAATGCAATGTCGGAACCTATCGGCCGGGTTTTATCATAAAGTTAATATACGCTAGGTATATTAACTTTATGGGTTTTATTTAATTTTTATCGGTCGCGGTCGCTTGCGAGTTGCGGCAAAAAACGGAAAGAGCCACCTTTGGTGTTCTCTGTGCAAGGAATGTCTGCTAAAATTGAGCATACAACCGCAAAGTTAAAGCTGTTAATTGTTTACGTCTTGTTAGTTGTTGATAGCATTTGTAATCGTATGCTTACCTCCGCACTCAGAGAGTTTTAATAATTACTCAACTTTAATTTAATGAAGATTTTAACGGAAATCAAATATACAATCTCTTTTAAACTTTTCATTAAAATAAAAATAAGTAAGCATTTAATATCTCTGTGTGGGGCCGCTATTAATAATTATTATTATATTACTTAACGCCTTTTTAGTATGTTATTGTATTTTAATTCGGTTATATATATCTTTTTTAAGTAAATAATTGTTAAATTTTTATATAAAAGTACGCATCATAAAAAATATTCCTTGCAAGACAATTTACAGAATAAATTCTTCAAACATAATAATATTCTGAGTGTACATTATTTCTGTCACTCCGTCTAACATTTCACTTCAGTCTTTCGCCTAGCTATGAATGAGCCAAGAATTAATAATCGGCCAGGTGCGAGTTGGACTCGCGCACGAAAGGTTCCGTACCATTATAGAGAAAAATTAGACCAAAAATTGTGTTTTTTGTATGGGAGCCCCCCACCTTTATGATAAAACCCTCCATGGGCGAGTCCTACTCGCACTTGACCCCTTTTTTTTGTTAACTCTACATTCCAAAGTAATTTGAACAAAACTTAACAAGTTGGAAAAAGTTATAACGTTAAGAAATATTAACAGCTTTATATAGAACTAGCTGTCCCGGCAAACGTTGTTTTGCCATTTAAAGTATATTTTCTATATCATCAGTTGATACATGTTTTACCCCCTCTTTTATCCCCTAAGAGGGTGTGGGGGTGGGAAGGTCATACACCAGATGTTAAGTTGAAAAACACAGTTAATACCTAATATGAAGTAAGTCCACTAAAGAAAAAAGTTGTATACAAAATCTGACCCCTCTTTGGTCCCCAGAGAGGGTTGAGAGGGGAGGGGGGGGAGGATTTTTATACACCAGATGTTGAGTTGGAAGAAGACAAATATAATATATCTGTGAAAACCGTATGCAAATCTGTGAAAACCGTATGCAAATAGGATCAGTAGTTTTCGTGTTAAAGAAATAAGTTTGATACAAAATCTGACCCCCTCTTTTGTCCCCTTAGAGGGGTGGGGGGAAAAAAATTTATACACCAGATGTTAAGTTGGAAGAAGATAAATATATCTGCGAAAACCACATTCAAATCGGATCAGTATTTTTCGTGTGATGCTGGAACAAACATACAGACAGACAGAAAGAGTGACAGACAGACAGACAGACAAAAAACTAACCACATTTTTGGCTTCTATAGCGATGTAGTGACAAAGGTGTAATTTCGGGTGTCATTTCATATCTTTTATGTACAGAATTTTCATTTCTACAACAGAATATTATCTTCCTCCCGCACGCGCTTTGGTGACGCCCACTATCGTAATATTTTAATTTCGCCATAATTTCAAAACCAAACGTCCAATTTTAATCATTCAAAGACCAAATATTATCTACATAAACTGTACTTAGTGATAAAATAATTTATTTTGATAAGGGTTAATAGCGTGAGTAAAATATATCCGTTTAAATGTAGTCCAAAAAAAATTCAGGATTTTTTAATAAATAAATAGCTATTGTGCCTCACTCGACATAGATAGGTATAGTGTGTCGCGGACTTTTTTGTAGATATTTATAAGATCTACAATTACTTAGAACATTTTATGGTTCTATCTTTTATAGTTTAGGCAGCGTACGCAAAATAAGTAACTTTTCTAGCTGATTTTTTACACCTTGCGTCCGAAAAACTCAAATATCTTACGGAACCCTACTTTCTTCCAAAATAAAATGTAGCCTATGTTCAGCAGAAATAATGTAGGATTCCAATGGTGAAAGAATTTTTGAAATCGGTCCAGTAGTTTCGGAGCCTATTCGACTCAAACAAACAAACAAACAAACAAACAAACAAACAAACAAAAAATCAAATCTTTCCTCTTTATAATAGTAGTGTAGAAAATGTTAATGACTATGTCATGATTCACTCAATTAATTGTATTGCATTTAAAATACTTAATTACGCCACCACTGGTAAAGCCTGCTATTAAGAATGTAAGGGAAATACGTACAAAATGACATAGTGCCCTTATTTCAAAATGGGGGGGGGGATTGGATACGTTTCCGCGATTGTATCACGTGACGTAACAATCCTAGACTAGACTTTGAGCGCGATTCTCACAGTTGCGCCGCAGTAAGCAGATCAAACGTGTTTATCGCCTTCAAAAGTTTATTTAACAGATGGTTTAATCCTGTTTTCTGGAGAGTTATTTACTGACATTTGTTATTATTTGTATTAAAATCGATGAATTACTATGCTAGTAGCCAGTGATTTCTATGAACTTTATATCTACATTCTTACTTTTCTAACGGTCAAACTAAGCTCCGTCTAGGACATTGTACACACGCCAAAGATTTAACGTGCGGCTGCCCTCAAGGATCGGTAATCTCGCCTAAATTATGGAACATCGGATTCGACGATTTGTTAAGTCTTCCACTTCCACTGCTTTGTATACTAGTTGGTTACGCCGATGACGGTTTTCTTATCGTTCAAGCAAACTCGCGTTCCGAAATTGAGTCTAAAGCCAACAGTTGTCTTAACTTAATATCTGACTGGGGTAAGCGTAATCGTCTGAATTTCGCCGCGCATAAAACTTACCAAATTCTTTTAAAAGGTTCCCTTATTTCTTCCCCTAGCATTAAACTGGACAATATAAACGTTAAACGCAAACAGTCACTATGTTACCTTGGCTTCCATTTGGATAATAAATTTACATTTTTGGAACATATAATTCAAACCGGTGAGAAAGCCAAACGTAATTTTTACTCGTTTACTAGAATATCTACTTCAACATGGGGCCTCTCATTTAAAACTCTTAAATTGATTTACACCGCGACTTACCTAGGCAGCATTTGCTACGGGGCCCCCGTGTGGGCCGACAGAGCAACTATCGGCGCGGCTCGTCGCAAGCTGCTGCAAAGCCAACGGCTGGTACTCATATTCTTATGCAAAGCTTATAGGACCACAAGCACCGAAGCCTTGCCCGTGTTAGCCGGAGTTTTACCCGTTGACCTTGAGATACAGTGCCGTGCGACTATATATTATCATAATAAAAACATTGACAACCCGTTCTTTTTAAGCGCTCGCGATAAAATTAAAATAGCAAGATTGTTTGAACCTTTAGATGACTCTGTGCAGAGCCTCATCTCCGAATGGCAGACGCGATGGGACTGTTCCACCAAAGGGCGGCATCTATATAACTTTTTTCCCAATATTCGAGAACGGCTATCCAAACATTGGATGGATATTGACCACTGCGTTTCTCAATTCCTTACCGGTCATGGAAATTTTAAGGCTAAACTTTATGCATTTAAACTAGTAGCATCACCTATGTGCGAGTGCTCGACCGAAGGCAACATGTTTGAACAAACCGCTCATCATGTTCTCTGGGAGTGTGGTCTCTGGCAGGACGAAAGAACTACAATGCTAAACAACCTACTCTGTACATCTGGAGTCGCATACTACGGTGATCTCGTGGACAGCGCTAGGAACTTCCGTGCCTTCAAGCGTTTTTGTCACAATTATTATTGGCAACAATCTAACACAACCAAATCCAATATTAATTTAGCTATAGCGTAGTAGTCCAATTATTAACTTTTATTCCCGTGGTGCTTCCCCTTCAGTTCCTTGACTTTCGGTCATTGTAACTTTGTGCTGTCTCCCGCTTTGTATGGGGAGGGAATCTGGAATTCTTCCTACTCCTCCTATTCTTCTTCTGATAAATTTCGTTGCGGGTCCCAAGACAGTTTTAGCATGTCCCTCGGGCTCCCTGAGATCATATCAAAGGGTTTTCGTGGTTGGATACCGCTGTCGATCCTGGCGACACAGGAGATACAGTGGTGGGAATGTGTGGTGGGCCAAAGCCCGTTTTTAAAATCTACATAGGTAGGGGGTCCCCTATATAGAGTTTACTGTGAAAGTAGCATACCCTAAAGTAATATCATTTACTTTTGAACTTTTGTTACATTCTGTAGAGTGTAGAGGGTGCGTAGATTTTATACAGTCTTTAAAATAACTTCTTTGCAATGACGTAGCAGGGGGGCTATTACGAGCTCTTATATCCAGCCAGTTTACAGGCCAATTTACAGGTCGTAATAGCCCCCCAGGGGGGTTATTATGAGCTCTTATATCCAGCCAGTTTCCAGCCAGTTTACAAGCCGTGTCTATGCAATGGCCTGTAAATTGGCCTGTAAACTGGCTGGATATAAGAGCTCATAATAACCCCCCAGGCCGTTTAAATGAAACCAGCCACCGTCGCCGTAACTGGCGTTGTAGGAATTACATACTATCATTAAAGTAAATCTACTACATTTGACATTACTCATTAGTATTTCCCTAACGTCACTATTCAGTAAGATCGACGTCAGCTTCTTCCTACGAATGAACAAATAGGGGGTGTTACGGGAAGTCCTAATGGGCGACCATCCTACAGTGGCGGATATAGCACGTGTGGCAACCAGCGGCGTAGTGGCGCAACCGTAACCTCCGCACTGTCGTTATTCCGGAACCTTCAGCTACCACCACGCGGCACGCCTCCTATACAGAGTGATTACCTTTACACATAATATGTTAATTTTTTGATTGATATTATTAATCGCATTGTTGAGGAGAAATGAAGGTGCATACAAAATATATATTATTACTAGCTGTCCCGGCGAACTTCGTGCCTAGACTTCAAGAATTATTTTAAGACTAAAATTAGCAGAATCGGTCCAGCCGTTATCGAGTTATAGCGTTACTATAACACAATTGGAAATCCATTTTTATACATACATATAGATGTTTTAAATAAAGGTACCTTTCTAAAATGCTGATCTCAGAATCTCCTACACTTATTATGAGCGCAAGCTCAAGTTAGTTATACAAAAGTTACCAAGGTCATAATAAAACAAGATTTACTTAAAATAGTTATGTATCGTCTTTGAAGCACAAATACATTCTAACATTTTTTAAGAAATCGACTTCAAGATCAATATATCTTAAGTGACGGTTTTCTACACTATTACTATTATAAAGAGGAAAGATTTGATTTTTTGTTTGTTTGTTTGTTTGTTTGTTTGTTTGTTTGTTTGTTTGTTTGTTTGTTTGAGTCGAATAGGCTCCGAAACTACTGGACCGATTTGAAAAATTCTTTTGCTATTGGAATCTTACATTATTTCTGCTGAACATAGGCTACATTTTATTTTGGAAAAAAGTAGGGTTCCGTAAGATATTTGAGTTTTTCGGACGCAAGGTGTAAAAAATCAGCTAGAAAAGTTACTTATTTTGCGTACGCTGCCTAAACTATAAAAGATAGAACCATAAAATGTTCTAAGTAATTGTAGATCTTATAAATATCTACAAAAAGGTCCGCGACACACTATACCTATCTATGTCGAGTGAGGCACAATAACCATTTATTTATTTAAAAATCCTGAATTTTTTTTGGACTACATTAAAACGGATATATTTTACTCACGCTATTAATCCTTATCAAAATAAATTCTTTTATCACTAAGTACAGTTTATGTAGATAATATTTGGTCTTTGAATGATTAAAATTGGACGTTTGGTTTTGAAATTATGGCGAAATTAAAATATTACGATAGTGGGCGTCACCAAAGCGCGTGCGGGGAAGACAATATTCTGTTGTAGAAATGAAAATTCTGTACTTAGAAGATATGAAATGACACCCGAAATTACACCTTTGGCACTACATCGCTATAGAAGCCAAAAATGTGGTTAGTTTTTTGTCTGTCTGTCTGTCACTCTTTCTGTCTGTCTGTATGTTTGTTCCAGCATCACACGAAAAATATTGATCCGATTTGAATGTGGTTTTCGCAGATATATTTATCTTCTTCCAACTTAACATATGGTGTATAAAATTTTTTCCCCCCACCCCTCTAAGGGGACAAAAGAGGGGGTCAGATTTTGTATCAAACTTTTTTCTTTAACACGAAAACTACTTATCCGATTTGCATACGGTTTTCACAGATATATTATATTTGTCTTCTTCCAACTCAACATCTGGTGTATGACCTTCCCCCCCACACCCTCTTAGGGGACAAAAGAGGGGGTAAAACATGTATCAACTGATGATGTAGAAAATATACTTTAAATGGCAAAACAACGTTTGCCGGGACAGCTAGTACTCTTATAAAATACGTGATACCTATTATTAATCAGTAATCACAATTTAGAAAATAAAAAGTATTTTTGTAATCATTTCACTAGAAATTATAAGAAAAATCTATGAACAGAACCTACAAAGTTAATAGTTATTTTTCTTTCTCCTGTAAAATAAACACCTACAGATATTATGTAGTATGGTACATTGGTACGTATTGGTACAATACCTAAACGACGCATATTATTTGAAAAATTAAAATATCCAAAATATCTAGATTGGTAGACCAATGTGAAGGCTTAACAGAGTATAGTTGCCAATATAGAGTTTACCTTTTATCATCATTCCTACTGAAACCTTATAATTTTGCGTGATAACTTTTCCAATCACCCTGTACATTCGACTGTCTGCGTATAAGATATTATTCCATGCTGTCCGCGGGACTCAGTACTAGCTGCCCCGACCGCGACAACTCCAGTTATGCAACATGCTCGCGTTAATTTTACACATTTTACTAATTACATATTAATATTATAATTGCCGTCGTTAACATACCAATTATTCTTCGTCTTAAGTTCTATATTCCTAGGGTTTTATTTGTTCGAAATGTGTCAAAGAAGGTGGTTTAGTTGTGTTCTGGCGTTGTGTCTGCTGGCCAACGCGTTTTGTGTTCCCGCCACTCTACCGCGGCTAAGACGACAGTCGGTGGATGATGAGGTAAGTTTTCTAGCTTTATTTTTGGGCTCAAATCTTAATATCAAACTGTGAACTTACATTTTTTAACAAAAGGCTATTCATATAATTACGTTGCAAACACAATTTGGAAACCAAACCATAAAGTTAATATACCTAGCGGAATAGAGCAACAATCTCGAGCTGTGAAAGGAAACCGAAATTGGTTTTCATCTGTGTGTAAAATATGTGTACGTATACACTTACACAAGCATGATTGAACATGAATTCTATGAGATTAAATTGTCAACGTGCCGATACGTGCCGACTGGACGTCAAAAAAGAGTGCTGCTGTCATGTATTACACGTCTCTTTTTACCACACAGTGTTACTGATAGTGACATCTCTCTTGCTCAGACCTTTGTTTCTCTATTCCGCTAGGTATATTAACTTTATGAGAACAAACACATCGCGTACTCATAGACATTAATTTTCCTTTATGAGTTAATTAGTATGATAATGATTGATCTTCTTCTTTCGTAATATTATTGACTAATAACATAATAGGAAATGATTGTACTTAGATGAAATAATGAAAGTAGCTGTAATAGGACGCACGCGCATCAAACAATTTTTTTTAAAGTTCAAACTTGTTTACATTTATGTAATGCTATAACTACTACATTTAACTAATACATATTAAATAATATCAGTGCTTGTGAGTCGTGAGTGAATTTAAAGTATATACCTAATATTCAATAATAAATTTAGATATTGTAAAAATTTGGACCAAAATTACTTAATAAATCGTTTAAGTCTTTTGTATGGGCAAAAGCCCAATTAACGTGCGTGGCGTAGAGCTTAGTCTAGACTCTAGAGTACTTGATTGAACGTAGGACTCGTTTGAAACTAGGATTTGGTGTTTTTTAATAATTTTATTTCGAAACCAATAAGTTTAAAACATCATACTAGTATCATAATCATAGTATACCTATGTCGTGTAAATCTCATACTGTCATAAATTAAAAAAAAATCATGTTAATGGTATAGTAGAGTTTTTGAGGTATCCGTGTTTTTATATAAGTACCTACTCACATTTATCATTTAAAATCTCGCCTTCAACATAAAATAGTAAGAAATAAATTTTATAACTGGTCGAGTTTTGCTCTGGTCAAGGTAGGCGTGAAAGGTGTCCTTTATACCGAATACTCGTTCTAACTGCTAACATATTCCGAGGTAATCAAAAAGGTTTACTTGTTTTAGGCGTTAAACTTCCTGGTTATACTTTTATTACGTATAATAATTAGTATTTGAAGAAAAAAAATATTAATGATTGCTAAGCGCGTATCGCCTTACCCGCGTAATATATAGAGACTCGTCCCAGAACTATAATAGAAACACAAGACGACAGCTATTCTTAACTCAACATATAAAATAATATTATAAAAGACTACATTATTATGTAGGTATATTGTTTGTATTACTTTTTATAAGATTTGTTTGATAACTAACGTATTAATCAAAATGGTTTGTTTTGTTGAAAAGAGTGATATTTAGCATGAATTAGCAAAAATCAACAAGTAGCGATATACATATTACATAGTTATTACTTATTAGTATGTAATGAAGCAGTTAGGTACCACTAAATACATACAGTACGAAAATACAATAAAATGTTGGTAGGTTAGTACTTTATAATTTTTTTACCTTTCTCATATCCATCCAACCTTTCTCATATGTCCATCAGAAAAGCGACAACTCTACAAACCAAATAACCAATGATGACGACGAGATGGACGACGAGATGGACGACGACTTCGACGAGCCCGAGTCAGCCAGCGGCGGCGGCGGCGGCAGCAACCTGTTCAGTTTGTTGAACATCGCGACCAGCTTGCTGCCTGCAGTGTCGAGCAGCAGCAGCGTAAGTACAAACCAGGAGGCCTATAAGGAAACCGTTTTGAGACTCAAACCCTCCAATCAGAATTTAGTTAGAGTGAGTTTAAATTGTAATTTTCCATCTCTTTAGTAAAAGATAGCCCCGTGCGAGTTTCTTACGCTGGTTCTTCTCGCCGGGTTGGTTCCCGAACCAGTGGTAGGCACCAATATATATCCGACATTCAGATAGAGTTTGAAAAAATTATTCTGAATAAAAAAAAAATTGAGTTTGAGTTTTGAGTGGGACGTGACATTCCGATTCGTTCGTTTGAGTCTCGAAACGGTTTCGTAGTACGGCCCCAGGGTCCCTTGTGTTTACTGCAACGTTGTGGTTTGAACTTTTGACGCACTCTTTCTTGATTGGTGGTTTCACGAACATATTTTCCAAAAAAAATTAACTCTACGCATGTTTTTTTAAACACGGAAAGAAAACCAAAGACGCTCTACAATCTAGTTACATAAATAGAGCTACTTTTGACACACCGTTTTATATAGATACTTACGGCCGCAACCAGAGACATTTAATTATTACTTAACTTTAATTTAATGAAGATTTAGAAAGAAAATATATTATGAAGTTTATGCCAATATGTTTATTTCATTAAAGTAAGGTGTTTATTAGTCTTTGAGTGAGGTCGTTTGTTTTGTTATTTGCATTGTGTTATTCGTTGCACTTTGAGTGATACACACTACTTTGAGTGATTCTGCACCCAAACACGTAATTGTAAACGTAAGTACCGTCTTATTTTAGCAAAATTAATTATTGCTTTTTATCACTATTATAAAATTTTACTGTGTTGACACTTGAGTGTTAACTAACTTTTAATTTCTGTTTTAGAAAATCTTAAGAAAGTTAATTGAACTGGCCATTTCGCTCCACAAACCGAAAATAATTATAAAGAGGAGTCTACCGAACGACGTGGACTTTAACTCTATCGATGTGCTGACGCCGCCGTTCCTTCAGAAGCAAGAAGAAGACAGTGAATCTAACAGCAGTAACTCTGAGAACAGCAACTCTGAGAACAGCAATTCTGAGCAGAACGATGACGATAATGCTGCAGAAGAAAGTATAGAGAATAAGGACGCGTCGACAGAGAATTCTGATTCGAATGCGGATTCAAATGGGAATGACATTGAAGATGATTCTGATTATGATTCTGACGAGCCCCCGGGTGGGGGCGACGGTCAGGGCGGCGGTATATTAGGACTCCTTGCTGGCCTCAGTGGCGGTGTAAGTATTCTGACTTATGAGTTATGAATTATGATAGTTACATATTTTTAATTTTGCTCCTAGCATTTTTTCGTCAAAAATAATTTTGTAAATATAACACAGATGATAGGATATGCCATAACATACTCGTACAAAGACCGTTTACATAGGCTAACAGTAACAACTTATTAGTAGGCTTACGAATAATAAAAACTAAACGAGAACTAAGAATAAGCAACTGGTTACTAAATAACAAATAATTATGTTCTTTCAGGAGGACGGTCAGTCTGATTTAGGCTCACTGCTAGCCACTGTCAGTGGGATTATCGCTAACCTCAGTGTAAGTATCTAGAACTTACGAAATAAGGTTTTAAATATCTCATACCGTTTGTTTCCCTCTTTCTTATGTCATTGCAGGGAGATGGCATCGATCTGAACAGTCTAATCGCCTCGGGCATCGGTCTGTTCGTGGGATTATTGGTTTGTACAAAAACTTTGAAAATATAAGCAAAAAATATATAAGATTGAAGAATATTTATGATTGGGAATTTTATTTTTCCGAACTATTTCATATTCTACCTATTTTTTTTTAGTCTGAAGGCGAAGAAAATCCTGGCACAGTGATTGCGAGTTATCTTTTGACGTCATTGGACACAATAACAGGAGGAGGCGCTGTAAGTTCTTACAGCTTGGGCTCGTAGATTACATTGATCCATCGCTATTTATCTCTTTCTCTCGCAACGTGTGAAACGGACAAGCAGTGATAGGTCAATGGACTAATGTGCTCAGAATGTAGAGACAGATTAGACTATTAAGTTCATGTCGTATAATTAAACTAATGTTTTATAACTTTTCAGAAAAACAATGGCGCTTTCTTCGGAAAATTCTTATCAAAACTAGTAAAAGGAACTAGCGCGGTATGTAACATATTCTTAAGATAGAGCCTTGTACCTATTTAGTAAATTATGGTTGTAATCATAAAGTTAATTTTCCGCTAGGTATATTAACTTTATGGTTGTAATTGTCAGGTATAATAAATATATGAAGTTTTGTGTCTTGTGTTTTAGGACCAAAGAACTCTGAAGGAACGTATTAATTATTATTTTACATTTCAGGGAGGTGATCCTGACGCAAGTTCTGAAGAGAATGGGGAAGCTATGAAAGACTCCGCAGGATTCCTGCTCAGTTTCCTGATGGGTCTCTCAGGAGACATGTCCAAAGGCAGCTCTGGCTCTCACCCGTGGAGATAAATAGACGAAATTACGACAGCAATTACTTACATTATATTTTAGATAGTAATTAAAGACCCAGTATTTTGTATTGTATTGAATATGAATTTTAATAAAAAATATGGGCATAAAATTATTTTCTTAGTAGGGTACATTTTTGCAGGAACATTTAGGATCTGCTTTCAATTATTATTATTAACGAAAAGAACACGTTTAACTAATTAATATGATATAGGAATAGAAAATGGAGTATCATCCGACGTGCCCTGTTTGACTCCAACTCAAAAATTATTATATGAATATTTTTTATCAAACATGTCATTTGAAATATAATTTTTTTCATCATTATAACTATCTTTTCTAGCTACGTCATTTGTGCGATCCCTTTCCTCTAATTCCAGAAACGCTCTTAATCGAGATTGTTGCCTTTCATAAGTCATTCAGGATTCAAGAGGAAAGGGTGGGACAGGGGGACGTCGCTATCTCAAGACAAAAAGATTCCTTACATACTTTTTTGACAGACCGTAATTCGTAAATCATGCACAGCGGTTGATAAACATCGGTCAAGTGCGAGTCGGACTCGTGCACTAAGGGTTCCGTACGGGAATAGAGCGAAAGTAGGGAAAAATTTTGTTTTTTTTCTATGGGATCCCTTTATTATTTATTTTATTTTCATTTTATTATTAAATATCGTCGTATGGGAGCCCCCCTTAAATATATTAACTTTATTTTGCTTTTAGTATTTGTTGTTATATCAGCACCAGAAATACACAATCTGTGAAAATTTTAGAAGTCTAGCTATAGCGGTTCTTCAGATACAGCCTGGAGACAGACAGACAGACGGACAGACATCGAAGTCTTAGTAATAGGGTCCCGTTTTTACCCTTTGGGTATGGAACCCTAAAAATGATAAGAACACTAACGCTACATTTCAGACACAATAATATTATGCCATAACATTCCAGGGCAGCCAACAGCCGGCGGAGGGGTCGTCGCCGCTGTGGACGCTCAAGCTGGACATCCTGCGCGCGCTGTTCCAGTTCGCCACCTCCATGCTCGGCCTGTCCTCCTCGCAGGCCTCCAGCATGGGATAGTGCCATTGTACATAAAATAAATTATTATTTTTTTACTTTTTTTTGTTTGATATATTTTAAGATAACCCATATTAATTATAGGACAACGTTAAGGGGTTCCGAGACGAGCAGCTTGGCGGCAAGCACGTAGACTTGTGTAGCTTGCTCGAGAAGTTTGATTGAACTATGTTTGATCAAAAAGGTCACTCAATCGAGTACCACAGGAGTCAGAATTAACGTGGACCACGGTACCACATGTGAAAGGGCATTGTATGTAAGTACAAGCAGAGACCGTGTATATTTTCTCTATGATAAAAGGTTATGTTTGTGTTCAGTTCATCACTTCTGCGTTCTTTGTGTTCTAACACAGATTAAGGTATACCTACGCTTCCTGTGTGTGTATATCTAACTAACTATAGGCCTTTGCATCCATTGTGGATGATTTATACGGTATTTTCAGAGCGAAGTAACCACTCTTCAAATACTGTAGTGCCTGGGACAGGATTTTTAAATGACCGTATGGTTGCCCAAGCGCATACGGCATTCTCGCAACACAGTCGGCCTAGTCCAGAGGAAAGAACTAGTCAATACGTCTGGGACCAACCATGTGCGGGTTTCCTCACGATGTTTTCCTTCACCGTACGAGCGTCCGTATTATGTACTTGAGATCAGAAAATGTCTCATTGGTACACGCCTCCACCCGGGATCGAACCTGCACCCTCTGCGAGTGCGAAGTGTATATCTATGTAACGTAATACAACAAAAAGAACGCAAAACAGCTGACCGCTTCAATGCTTGACCGCGTGAACGTCTATGTGACTGTCTGATAGATCCCTAAGAAATTTATGTATTACGCTGGTCGTCGTTAGTGTCCTTGCAAGTCCTCTAGCGATTGCATGATAATATATTGGACAAAAAATCGAAATTCAAAAATACTAATTGGTCGATATATTTCTTAAACAGTTATATAAGTTATAACAATTAAAAGGAAATCAAACTTGTGATTCGTGATCCCTGGAATTGTTGAACAGACTTTCTTCACATTATAACTTCTTTTCGGCAACAGAACAGACGCCTAGTTCGTAAATCTGAAACAAAAAATCATAGTAGGTACTAAAAGGAAAAAAAGGAAATATCTGTGGAAATATTAAATAACTTATGTATTATGGATTGTATAATAACATTAGGTATTACTTATTCTGTAATTTCTATAAAACAATTGCCGTGAAACATAATATTATCACAGTACTTATATTGCGTGACACATGACGTCTTACACCGTATGTAATGAATACAGGGTGTAACAAAACTAAGTGATAATACTTAAGGGTGTGTATGTGTCCCCTATATTTCACACCCAGAGTTCACTGTGAAAGCAGCACTGAAAGATTTTTTTTTTACTTTTGTATGGAAAACTTCATAACCCCCCCCCCCCTTACCTATAGTAAATAAAAAAAAATGTTCTTTCAGCACTGCTACTTCCACAGTTAATTCTATAATATAGGAGATCCATACACACCCTAAACTAAGTATTATCACTTAGTTTTGTTACACCTTGTATTTAAACAATACTTACATTGACATTAGGTGGGGTAGACAGCGCGTAGACTATGCAGTCAGCTATGTCTCCCGGCTCCAGGCCTTGCACTGTGTCCCTCAACATGCTGGTCCGGACCTTGCCTGGGGATATACTCTGGAAAACAGAGATGGCGTGCGTTAGGCTATATTGCTTGGCAATTGGCGTGACGTAAGCACTTGCTATTGACTAAAGCACCTTTAAAGCCATGTAAAGTGAGTGTGTAAACAGAGGCGGCGCAAGGCGTGGGTGGTGTGGACTACGTGCGTACGGAGTACTATTATATATTCTGTGCTGTGGGCAACCGCCCACGGCCTCGCACCCCTTGGACAGCGCGTTTTTTAGGATTTACGAGTAGTAATCAAAAAATCTTTCAACAAAATCTTCTTGCATCATCCATCAGGGGGCCTCGCAAAATATATTTTGCCCACATAATATTTAGGTCTTGCGCCGCCACTGTGTGTAAATTGTGTACACTGTAGAGCTTCAGCGAAGCCGCATTTTTGTAAATATATTTTAGGACACTAGATCATCCATACTAATGTTATAAATGCGAAAGTGTATCTGACTGTCGGCCGGTCTGTCAGACAGACAGGAGCACATAGCCAGACTGTTACCTCGTCACGCTTAAACCGCTCAACCACCATCGTCAAAATCTGATGAAATTATGTAGGTAGTAGGTATGGAGATAGTTCGAGTCCCGGGAGATAAGACGAACAACAATTTCCTCAGCGAAAATTCTCGAAAGTAGTAGCTAACAGAGATAGAAAGGATTTAATACTTTGATTTGATGGTCCTAAAATATGGATTGTTCTATTTGTAGGACAATGCTACTCTTAAATTATATATTTAACTATATCAATATACAAAAAATCAGCTGGTTCATATACAAAAAATTAACTGTCTGCCTACCGTCACCTTGATGCTGCTGTGGCAGTCGGCGAGCTCGTTGAGCAGCGCGGCGCTGAAGGCGGTGACGGCGTGCTTCGTGCCCGAGTACACGTTGAAGCACGAGTCGAACGGCACGTAGTGACCCGCTAGGCTATGAGGAAATACGGGTTGGTGACAAAAGCTATTCAGAATAAGGTTTTTTTTAATAATAAAAGGGGGCAAACGAGCAAACGGGTCACCTGATGGAAAGCAACTTCCGTCGCCCATGGACACTCGCAGCATCAGAAGAGATGCGTTGCCGGCCTTTTACGAGGGAATAGGGTAATAGGGTAGGGAAGGGTAGGGAAGGGAATAGGGGAGGGTAGGGAAGGGAAAAGGGTAGGGGATTGGGCCTCCGGTAAACTCACTCACTCGGCGAAACACAGCCTAAGCGCTGTTTCACGCCGGTTTTCTGTGAGCCCGTGGTATTTCTCCGGCCGATGTATAAAAAACTGTCAGGATGAAACGAACTCTGCAAATAATTATGGCTCTTTCCTTGGGAAGGGGGAACAAGAGGTCTCGCAGTAGGGGCCGTATAAAAAAGACCCATCGTGACCGACCAAGGATTAAGTCATTCATAACTCGACATGAGTAATCTTTGAGATCCAACAAGGCCCTTAGGGTCGCCAGTCTACTCGGTAGGTGTAATGAGGCCCTTACGGCTTACCTGTTAATGTTTATGATGTGGCCATCGAAGTTTCGTTTCTTCATCGACGCTACAGCTTGGCGTGTGCTTATCACAAGTCCCTTTAAATTGGTGTCGATAACGGATAATATGCTGGCATCGTCGATTTTGTTGTCTCCAACATCTGCAATATTGTGAAAAAGATAATCACTACACAAATGATATAGGTAGCCAGTAGTCTATGTGTCATGCCATGGGGAATAAATACCCCTGAATCCATAAGGTCGCACTAAATAGTTAAAATATAATTAATCTTCAATTCAGTTTATGTCTATTGCTATGAAAATGGATGACTGGCGCAGTATAGATATTTTGTTTTCTATCAGCTACTTATCTATCATGAGACGGCAACCGCGGGCGACACGTTATTGGTAGCTATTGTACAATCGAAGAAATTGATGCATATCGGCAGATCGCGACCATCTACGGTATTTGGACGAGTATAATATGTCATGTTAATTGTAATTTATCATCAGAGTGCGTAGTGCGAGTTTTATTCGATCATACTCATCGAGAACGTTAACGCGAATTTGTATGGGATCAAAGCGGTATCCACGTAAGCCGTGGCGCTGCTTTGATCCCATACAAATTCGCGTTAACGTGTTCGATGAGTATGATCGAATAAAACTCGCACTACACCCCCTGGGCTCAACATAAACCAAGCAATTAACGTAAGCAAGCCTATAATATCAACTTAATACAACATACAAGCCGCGCGCGGTGCGTTTGTATGAAGATAATTTACTTCCCCTCCTTATATGTACTATGGTCTGTACCTGTGATGTGTCCCGGTATGAGCACTCCCGCGTTGTTCACCAGCACATCTGTGCCTCCGAATTCCTGCTCAATCCACGCGAAAGCAGCCACCACGTCTTCGTACTTTGACACGTCGCACCGCTGGCTATGAATCGCTCCACTCCCAGTAATTTTTTCCTTTAGTTTCTATAATTTTAATTATGTCATTCGATAAAGTTACAATTTATTACAATGTACCAATTACTTGCAAAAGAAGCAGTTTAAGCCTACCTCAATTTGCGAGAATTACGCAGTTCGGGTAATCTTTGCAAAAAATTGTGTAACGTTTCAAATGGTTTGAAAAATCCTTTTTTAATTTTATTTTAAAAAGAGTTGACAAAAAATTTAGGTTCTGGGAAATTCTAGGTCGCGTTAAGCAGAGGGTTAAGTTTCCCTCTTCAGTGCTCTTCAGCTACGTTATGTAACACTTGAAGTTCAAACGTTCCATAACTTATCGTAACTCAACTCTAGTCTCTACTGAGTACCGCTGTTTTGGCTGATGTGCCATAATAATTATCTTAACCGACTTCAAACAAAGGAGGTTATCAATTCGACGCGTATGTATGTAATATTTCCAGAACTGCCCAGTTTTTGTATATTATGTTAGTCTATCAGCGTCTGAACAAATGTGCCAAATTTCAAAATTGTATGTATGTATGTAATATGTATGTATGTATGTTTTTATGTTTGTGTTCGCATATCTCCGGAACTACAGGTTAGATTTCAGTAATTCTTTTTTTGTTGTACTAGGTAGGTATTGTTCAACTTAGGGAACAGTGCAAGTTTCATCAAAATTGATTCAGTAGTTTTGGAGATAGGTTAGTTTTAATTCTCAACTACCAACAATTTTGAAGTCGGTTTTATCTTTTTAATTCCTAATTAATGTGTACACTGTACAATGTACAATGTACATCACAGTATAGCAATATAATATCCCTACAGTAACGAAACGCCTTTGATGTCGCACGATGCCGCCACCGGTGTAAGTACCAAGCAGATATGCCAGGGTTGCCACTTGCCACGAAACGGGAAATAAAATAAAAATAAAATATTGTGCTTGTAATTAATCAGCGTGTTATATTTACATATTATGTCGTACTGCCAGATATTTACGTGAAACTTTATTTTTAGATGATTTGAGTTCTTTACTAGATGATGCGCGCAACTCCGTTGTGCCAAAACTCGTTAATCGCACGGGAACCGTACATTTTTCCAGGACAAAAGTATCCTTTGTCTTTTCCCGGGACTCAAAGTATCTCCATGCCAAATTTCAGCAAAATCTGTCCAGCGGTTTGGGCGTGAAGAGGTAACAGACAGACAGACACACTTTCGCATTTATAATATTAGTAATTACTAATTAGTATGGATTTAAAAATTTTATTAAAATAATGAAGACGCATTCGGATATATAAAATATCCAACAATAATTAATTATCATATTATAACAATTGGTAGGTACGGTAGGCCACACGTCAGGTGTAACAGAAGCACTTCAAAACTCGCTCTTATTACGTGCGCGGTAAGGGCGGTCCAAAGGTCAAAATGTTACACTTGATGTGTGGCCCTGTGTACCTAGCTAGGTAGGTACTAATTAGTATGTAACAGGGTATTTGACAGTTTTTTTTTTATTTTTATTCTATAAATTGTTTCTCTCCTTGTTACACTTCTTACAACGTAAACAATAAAACAGAGATGCAAATTGCAAATAAATGCCACCAAGGCCAACACAATTTAGTGTGAACTGTGAGTCGATATTATATTTTATGACAATTAAATCCTTTTTGTTTTTTGAATCAGATTTACATAATATTCTGTACACTGAACACTTGTTATATCCCATTGTTTATAAAATAAGATGTTACAGGCTATCGTTTTACAACACAAAACACAAAACGCGCCAACGTCACGCCTGCGCGCGAAGTCGTTCAAACTAGCGGAGTTTGGCGGACTGGGCCCGCGCCGCCCGCTTCCCCGCGGGTACCCCTCCGTTGCTCTGCGCAAGTACATTCGTTTCACTACTGTAGGGATATTATATTGCTATACTGTGATGTACATATACTACATAGTACATACATCAACAAGCTCCGCCCGTCGCGCAAGCCCCACAACCGTGAGTCCAGCGTTGGCGAGCGCCACGCAAGTGCTGGCACCGATGCCCATGCTGGCGCCAGTCACCACTGCTACCTTGCTGACCCAGCGATCCATTTGTTGCTATAATATATAACATACAATTAATAGTATATTTTAGACAAAATTGAAAGTTATAGGTACTCAGGGAATCGATTCATAGGCAGTTTGCACTTTATTGACCGACGTTGTTTAGTATCTAATTAATTGAGTTCCGTCAAAGTAATGGTATTTTTGATCTATCGGCTTGGCTTGAAATAACTCGACGACCAAATAACGCCACCTGCCTATAAATCAATTTCTCTGATTGATAGGTATTTGCTAAATGTATTTTAGAATGACGACAAATACTTAGATAAACCACTTTTGGGCCATTTTGTCATACCATACCTAGGCGAGGTAGTGACAAAATCTAAAAAAAAAGTGGTAGTTAGGTACATTATAGTTCAAGGCATGTTTGGTTGCTTCGTAGCTGGTTTGTGCAGAGGATCCGCAACAGACTGCATGACGGACAACGATCCAGAATGTGTGTTGTTCGCATTAAACTCACGAGGGCTCATTGTGCAACTCGTCTTAGGCTGGTATAAATAGTCAGTACTCAAGATGCATCTCGGTCTCAAGACACGGTTCGCTCTGTGAATGGTCCAAATTTTGACAGTCAACCAATCACAGGGCCTGAACCGTGTCTTGAGACCGAGATGCATCTTGAGTACTGACTATTTATACCGGCCTTAGGTTCGCAAGTGAGCGTTTGGACTGGACCATGGACAATTGGAGGACTGTACTCAGTACTCTTCACAGAATATGAGAAAAAAAGTCAAGTTTTACAGTGATGACAGACGCGTAAGAGTGTGGAGAAGAGAAGGTGAACGTTTTACCAACCCTTGCATCCGCGAGACTGATCGGTTTGGGGAGCCCAGTGTTATGGTGTGGGGCGGTATCAGCTTAATGGGTAAAACGGAGCTGGTAATTTTAAACGAGGGTACCGTAACTGCTGCCAGCTACGTCAAGCTTGTGGTCCGACCTCATATCGTCCCCTATGCTGCCCGTTTTTACCCTTTGGGTACGGAACACTAAAAAACGACGAAACACTTCGAGAAAAGGTAGGTAGTGCCCTTGCGCTTCGCTTGGCTCGTCTCGGCGGGTGCACTTAGCCGGAGTACTATTATATTATATTCTGTGACTTAGCACTACTCATTAAAATATCTTCGTTATTAATTCATCAAGCCCCATACGGTCACCGGTGACCGAGACATAATAGATATTCTATTGTGCCCATTGAGATGTATAATTGTGCCTCGTTTTCCTACGATGAAGGGGTTTTATTTTTTAAATCTTGTTTTAAATTATTGTTTAAATATTTTTTTAGTTAACAGTCTTATTTCTAAGATCAAATACACTTACCAGATTTCGTCGACGACTGGAATCTAACTAAGGAATTGTCGCTAGCGCGGCGGCTATTGCAACTTGCAAGTCCCAGTCACCACTCACCAGTAGCGTTTGGAAATATTTTACTTTCAACAGAATCTTTGTGCCAGCTACATAAGGTTTATTTTAATCTAAACTCAGAAGATAATAAGTCTGAACGGACTGTGTGGCCCAGTTTAAATTCTTGAGGTAATTACTCATGGTATACCTATAATAAATAATGTTATAAGCTTTTATTCTTCTATGTTATAAGCTATTAAAGTGTTTTTTTTTTTTCAAATAAGTTAGGTAGGTATTATTCATTACTCTCTTAACATAGGTAACTCGTACATAGTACCTACATCACAAAATATATTGTTTTGTATAGGTACAAATGACTACAGAACACAATATTATCATATTACAGTCTAATACTGTAACATCAATAGGTACTATGAATACAAAAACAATTTGCATTGGTAAAAAACTTGATATTGTATGTGCAAAAAAGATTATCAAATGGAAATAAATAAAAGTTTAAGAATCCAATTATATTTAGTTACTATAGAAAAATCCGCTATTGAGTATTGGCATTCCTAGGCCCGTATAAATAGTCAGTACTTAAGATGCGACCCGGTCTCAAGACGCGGTTCGGCTCTGTGAATGGTCCAAATTTTGACAGCCAACCAATCACAGAGCGAACCGTGTCTTGAGACCGAAATGCATCTTGAGTACTGACTATTTATACCGGCCCTAGTAAGTATTTAAAACTTCACAAAATATCAGAACCATCTTAGTACTAACAGGATATCATACTGAAAAACCATAAAAGTTTAATATTGTATATTTTATTAAGTGAAATGTATTTTATAGAAAAATCTCCGAACAGATACTTAACAACACTATATTGAAATGGTCAGCTATATACTAAATTACAACATCGTACTCATAATCTTAACACGAACCAGCGGCTAATGGCTATCGTACTCTGGAGCTACATACACAAGTCGCCTACCTAACACTCACACCGATAGGAACATTTTCACCTTATTCTAAGCCCTGACCAGTCATATAAAAAAGGGTTCCTTTAGATACTGCGGAACACTGAACTTGCGATAAGGGCGCTTCGTTATCTTTAAGCAGTGGCATAGGGAGCTACAGAGACACCCTGTATAAAAATTTTAATACAGGATGCCTTTGGCTCTGTTTTGAATTTTTAGTAGCACTGCAAGTTTTTTTATATTCATGGTCAAGTTTTTATATTAATATCATTTATTTGCGCTTTATACGTTAATATTTGTCAACTGACTCGCACAGTTGTAGCATGCGGGTAGTTGAAACATTTGCCATCCCTGTCTTAGCAGGTATTAATGTAATAGAGTGAGAATATTGTGTATCCATAGACAAATGTTCAAATTCCCCTTATTATTACATCCACGCTTAAGCTTATCTTGCTTTATGTTGCTATCTTTGTTTCATGTATTGGGAAAGCCAATTGACAGACAAAGACCGACATGATTATTACTTATATTAGCATAAGCGTAGGTTTTTTTATACGGGGGTTGAAGTATAAGTTATAACGCGCATATTACACTAGTAAATAGTAACGCAATGTTTTACAGATTCAGTAAGCTACCACGAAATATATTGACAGTGATATCAAATATAAAAATCATAAAAACATGTAGTAGATATTTTAGAAGATGAAATGCTTAAGGCGAGGCCAGTTCGAAAAGACTGATTTTTAAGCTTCCAGTATGAAGAAATTATGTGGAATTCTCTTACACCAAAATTGATGTAAGTATAGACTCAATAAGTAATACTTAAAAAAAACTAAAAACACGCTTTTTATAGAAAACCAAACTAAAAATGACGTTTGAACGAAATCTGGCCGTTTAAAGTGGGTCAAAATCGCGCCCAAAGAAGTCGGTTACAAACAAACATACAAATTGAAAAATGAAATAATTATATTAAATTAGTGTATTGTCATCGGTCCTCGATAAATCTACAAAGTTTGAACGAAATCTGGCCGTTTAAAGTGGATCAAAATCGCGCCCAAAAAAGTCGGTTACAAACATACAGGTGAAGCTAATAAAAAGCGTATAAAAAGGAACAGAATATTGAAAAATGACATGGTAATTCTGTAAAATAATCTTGAATATCACCATAAAAATACACTTCAAATTCGAACATCTCGTAATTTTCAATTACAATGATATGATTTTTTTACAAAAAGGTTAGCTTTTTTATAGTTGTAACAAAATAACCGAATAGTTTTTTAATAAATGATTCGGTCATTAAAAAAATAAAATAAAATGATTTTCTCCTATTTTGCCCTATCAAGGACGACCGCCACTGATGTAGGTACAATTGTACAAGGCGCGCTGATATGAATGTTATTTTAATGTTCTTTACGTCAATATTCGTACTGACAGACATCGACCTGCTAATTTTGGGGACTACCTTGCCTTAATTATTGCATAATGCATAATTCATCTTCTAAAATATCTTCTTTTATTGTAGCTTGCTCGTATTATTGCACCCTGACAGTACCGCGATAGTGTGAGCCAAAATCATTGGTATTTGAAAGCAAACACATAACATAATATTACATTAAATCATTCCAACAATATAAAATAGGCTGATAATATTTAAAGTTTAAAAACCAATCAAAGACCATTACCTAAAACGTAATTTATATAAACGAATCACAACACGAAATAATAAAATACTGTAGGTATATTTAGCTTTCTTTTTTTTTTTTGCTGCAGGCAAAAGATGAATTTTATGACAAAAATAAGGTTTTTTGACAATGTTATTTTACAGGGAAGAGGGAACTGAAACTTTTTTAAGTACATTAAAATAATTATGTTTTTAAATTATGTGTTCCAAATGATTTGTTATTAAACCGTGAAAATATTCTGTAATTTATAAACTTACATTAATAATAAAGAGAATATCAAATGCAAAAAACAATCTGTTATAGCAAACTAAATATTATAGTATGTGTAATTTGTGTATGCCTATCTAGCATGTGCCCTCTGTCCATCTAACTTTACAACTCACATAATTATCATGAGTCATGACTTATTTTAATGATTTTAAGTGTAAAAGACTTAAAAAGCATGACACAGTGATAACTTCTAGAACCATTTCAAGTATTGATCATTATAGAATCTATAAACATTAAAAGTGACGCTGAAATGTTGCCAACTATTAATATATTACATACATTAATAGAACACTTATAAACACACTTTATAGGGCAATACGCCATATAATTACCATTCAACACACCATTTACCGTTTAAACAGAAAATATATTATAATAAGAAGAATCTCAAATAAGGTAAAACCTATAAAATATAATATTACACAATAATCGAATAAACTACCCCAATACTTACTTGATTCCTGCTGTACATTATTTAAAAAATTATGACTAAATAAA
This sequence comes from Plebejus argus, assembly GCA_905404155.3. Lineage (NCBI taxonomy): Eukaryota > Metazoa > Arthropoda > Insecta > Lepidoptera > Lycaenidae > Plebejus > Plebejus argus. The sequence continues at coordinate 10,969,046 of FR989933.1, forward strand.
TTTTTAACTAATTGATTTCGCAAGATATTTTCTTAGTGACTATTATAATTTATAATATAACCTGATTTAGATCATAAAGTAGAAATAAAAACATAATTCGTTATTGTTATGGTCGATAAGAATAATTAAGAACAATACTATTCAATATTCATTCCATAAAACTTTTGGACACAATATTACACGGTTGATTGTGTGATATTATCTCAATATGTAACATATAGGTAAATATACTATTAAAGTACTCTTTACATCTAACTATAATTATAAATTGCACTTACATTATCACTTATCTTCTACTTACATAATATTCAAATTGTTGTCTCTAAGCTATCGCAGTTTAAAAAGTTATTTATAATAACCCCTCTTATTAGTGTTAGTACAGTATAGAGCACAATAATTATTGTTGAATACAGTATAGTACAATAATTTATCCTTGTCTGATCCGTTTAATACGATTGGCAGACACGGACAGAATAATGTATCATTTTATTAGCAAGAGGGGGTTAGTCTGTTTGAACAAACTAAGTTTAAAATAATCCAAATTCATTTTACATGATCTGCACGAAAAATATTATTTTCATCACTGAAATAAGCTGGATACTTTCAACTTCGACACAAACTGGGGGGGTTCCTCCTTTATTATTTTTACCTGCAAAAAATTATAGTTTATAATTTATATGCTATGCTACTTTTTATTAATTTTGTTCAAAGTCTTGGTCTGACAAGATGATTTAAGGGAGGGACGGAAATTATTGCTATCGCGTATCTATAGAAACAAGTGAGAAACGTTCAAGTGCAAGTGTAAGGAACAAGTAGCTATTGTATTGATATTAAAATGGTTGAAGAATTTATAACAGCTTTAAGCCCCTCACCCACTGCGCCTTATAGTAGCGATGCAGTCGCGCGTTTATGAAGCGCACGACTGCATCACTACTAACGCGCGTTGGTCGCATTTGCAACGCGATACAGGGCGTACAGCTAGCGACTGCATCGCGGTGCATCGATGCAAATACGCGACAGTATCGCGACTGCATCGCTACTACAAAAAGTCGCAAACATCGCAATGGGCGCGCGCCCTTAATTAACTATTAAGGTGACGCCTTGATAATTTGGCTGTAGCGATGTCCATTTTTCTCAGCAATGACTAAAGCTAAGAAATTAAAGTTCACTGTCAGTATTCATCATGTCTTTGTCTTTGAATTACCCATAGCATAACACGATTGGTCAACTTTTATAACACAGAATAATCAATCAAAAAGACCTCTGTAAAAAAAGGGATTCCTATTTTGCCAACAGAGGAGAGTGATATAAGCTTCCAAAATTTGTACACAAATTGGTTCTAGTATACACTTTAATTTGTCCATAGCTTATATGAAATGTATTTATGGTTTTTAAATTACGCGACAAAAACCATTTTGTCGCTACGCCCTTTGAATTTTTTGCTGTTCCATTGCTTGTTTTCTATGAGAGGCCGGGCCAGCCTCGCATAGAAAACAAGCAATCTCAAACACATCCAACACGGTTTTTTACTTTAACATGGCGTCACCTTAAGCAGTAATACATACCTCATCATACTCGTCACTCTGATCATTCAGATCAAGGGGATCTTTTAAAACCTGAAACAATGCATATTAATAATTTAAAAAAAAAGTGTAATATAACTTTTCATAACTAAAAATATCCTTCAGTAGATATTACAGTTGATGACTGATGTAGATTATAATCTACATAATAATTATGCTATAAGGAACGTGCTTTACGAGTATGCTGCCGACTAGCGTCGTATATCCGAATCATATACTATAATAATAATATAATAATTAATCAGTGAAGAACTGGAAAGTAATACAAAAAGGCTAAACCATAATATTCCAAACATTCAAACCAAGACAGGACAACATTATTGGCCATCAATTACTTCTAATTGGATTCTTATTTTATGGTTTACTAGCGACCCGCCCCGGCGTCGCACGGGTATAAAATACATATATAGCCACTGAAAAATGATTAAAATTGATAGCCTATGATCCTTCAAATGGTCTACTTCTTATCTTTGCCAAATAACATAAAACTTGCTCCAGTAGTTCGCGAGATAAGCCCCTTCAAATAATTTCCCCCGTTTTTTCCACATTCTCTTATTAGTCTTAGCGTGATAAAAATATAGCATATAGCCTTCCTCAATAAATGGGCTATCTAACACTGAAATTATTTTCCTAATCGGACCAGTAGTTCCTGTATAGTCTCTGAGAAAAACCGCGGACAGACAGACGGACGGACAGACCGAAACTATAACTACTTGTTGACTACGGAACCCTAAAAAGATAATGTGAAATCACTCACGGCGCTCATCTTGGGCGGTCGTCCTCGTCGCGGGGGCGTGGTCGCGCGCGCGGACAGCACGCGCAGCTGGTGCGCGCGCAGCAGGTGCTCGGTGTGCTCGCGCGGCGACTCGAACCGCGACCCGCACGACGAGAACACGCACGTGTACACCGCCTCCGACTCCGATTCCTCTGTTGACGGGAATGAGATTAGTAGCCCAGCTTTATCATTCGCATTCATGGTAACCTACGAATAATAAAAACTAGAGTGAGTTGCACCGACTTATCTACTTTATCTACTCGCAGTGTGACTCCTAGTTCTTTAAAATGGTACCGGAAAATCGCTGATATTAGTGAAAAAATGTGATAGCATTCTTCAGGTGATCGCTCATTTATCAGCAAGCAAGCCTCGTAAGCGCCGCATTAGAGACTTCGTTGTATGAAATAATGTGAATCCTCGCACATTCGTCCGCACCGTACGCGCCGCATTTCGGGACATAAGCGGTGCGTTTGACGCGTACGGCGCGCACGATGCTGACAAATATGCTATCAGCTTAAGGGGGCGGCCCAAAAGTGTCGATTGAATAATTCATTTTTATACATGAAAATAAGCCTCGAATTGTTTCATTTTTTAAACATAGATACTGCATTATATTTCCGAGGATCCGACCTACCGGAAACACGATATCTTTAAATTTTCTCGATAGAAAAAATCACAGAGATGCATCTATTTTTAACGAATTTTTCATAAATTGCCGTAACCGTGCATTACACTAAGTTAATATTTTAAGTTTTAACACAGTGTAAGTATAAAATTCTATCATTGAGAAACTGGCCTAGCGGATATTTAAAATGTAGTATATTTATCGAGTTATTAAGAAAAAAACTAAATTGGCGATGATTCCGCGTCGTCCTTCTTCACCTGGCATATGAAAGACGGGCGTGTGTATGAAGAGAGAAGGACGATGTTTGATTTTTTGCGTTAGTCGCCCTCTTGAGTAAAGGTATAGTATAATATACCTGCGGGTTTCGCGACCGCGGCTGCGACGGTCGCGGCGGGCAGGTGTCGCGCGAGGTGCTGCCTCAGCTGCCGCTCGCTGGGCAGCGTCAGCGCGCACAGCTTACACTCGTACCGACCCACACGCCACGCGCTCTTTACGTCGCCGTGCGCCTCGCGTCTGAAAAAAAAAATGTATTGAATCCCATGCCAAACTACCTTATTAAGCTGCGTTTCCACCAGGGATGTGTTGCAAGAAATGTTTTTTTTGGGAACCAATAGAATCACTTCATTGACGTCACCTTGCTCAGCGCAGCGATTCTATTGGATCTTAAAACACATTCTTCGCAACGCATCTCTGGTGGAAATGCAGCCTTATTGACAGTTACCCAATTATTAGCACCTTTATTATTAGATGGTTAACAATACTATGAATGAAAATAATAGGATTTCCTGTAGTATGAACTTTTCAAGTATCAATAAATAATAAATATGTTTAACTTTAGTTACATAATATTACAAAGTGGTGCGTGTAGGTGTTGACTTTAATATTTTAAATGGCATGCAAAATTACCCCTAGTAGCAAACAATAGTAACTAATTCCACTATACAAAGTAATTGAAAAAAATAACAAAAAACCCAAGCCAAAGAACATGTTGAATAAGCTGCAAGCAAACTATATGTTTTGTGTATTACCTATGCATATACATATGGTTGCGCTGGGCGAAACGCTCGCCGCACACCGGGCAGTCATACGACGAGTCCAGTGGCCGCCCGGACAGATGCCGCTTGCGGTGTTGGTTCAAATTTGTCACCTACAAAATAAATATTTTGTTAACTTGCAATTAACTATATTGTGTCCTATCCTATAGTTTTTTTTTTTTAATATACCAGTCACAACTATTAGACAAGGTACCATCGAGGAAATTGATTCCTAGGCAGTTGACAGACCAACATCATTTGGTTGGATCATGTCAATTCAATGTTAATTGTGATCTGTCAGTTGGGTTTGACGTAACGCGACCAAACTAGGTAGTTCCCCCATCTGCCTAGGAATTAACTTCTCTGATAGTACTTCACAGTTTCACACAGCAAATAGAAGTTTATTTTTTTGTATAAAATAGGTTTATTATTGTACACACCTGAGCATACGCCTTATCACAGCCCGGCTCTGGACAAACAAACGGCCTCTCCCCAGTGTGTAATCTCACATGGTTATTCAAGTTGGTCACCTGAAAAATAATAATGGTATTAACCGAATGAACTTTTATATTTTAAGCTAAACTCTTTACAAATTTTGGTAAAGTCAATTAGGACATACTATTTTGATCTACTGTTTCTGTAAAGATATTTAGGTGGAAAAAGTTTCTTTACATGGATAAATTCAAGAGAAGATACATTGACTGCTTGTGATTTAACATGTAAATTAAGGTAAATTTACCTGTGTGAATGCTTTGCCACATTCTTGGCATTTGTATGGGCGCTCATTTGTATGGATACGCAGGTGGGCCCTCAAGTTGTTTGACTGAGAAAATGCTGCAAAACATGTTTTAGATAAAATTCACTCAACTCTCTTATAAGAGAAATTCCACATTGCTCCATTGTGTTGACTAGCATCGACTCTTGGCAGAATGTCTGTTCTGACAATGCAATGTAACACAAAGGACCATAGGAGTGTCAACTATCTCTTAACATTAACATAGATATTAGACATTGAAGTGGCTGAATTTAAATTATTTGTAGACAAAAATTAAACTATACAATATTGTTAAAGACATTGATACCATATTTTTATTTTGTAACAAACATGGAATATAATTAGGAGATACATAGTTGGTAGGTTATGTAGGCTATTACCTTTATTACAGTACGTGCACACAAAACGTCGCTCAGCACGGTGGTTTCTCAAGTGATTCTGAAGCTGGGCATTCTTTGTGAAAGTCTTGTGGCACAGCCCACAACTAAGGCCTGATTCACCTTCACCAACCTCCTGAAATTTTTGTAATAAGATAAATAAATATAACTGCAGTACATTTCCAGAAAGCAGTGGGCAATGTGATGTCATAGTCAGATTGTAGATTTTTTTATTTTTAATTTAATATATTAATGCTAGATTTAAAAAATATCACATGGAGTTTGCAAGCAGTTCTTTAGTAGTTCTCTTCTTACCTCCTCATTGTTAGAACCTTGTTCAGATGTCTCTGGTGCATTGTCCCCTATAGTAACTTCTGGTACAAGAGGCTGGCATTTGAAGCAGGCATATATTCCATCTTTACCAGTTTCAAACAGTTGCTAAAATATTTAAAAAAAGATTGGAAACATTTTCTGAACCAATACTTTAACAATAAAATAAAGAATATGTATGTCTGTTCGTTACCTCTTCACTCTTAAACTGTTATACTTATTTCAATATAACTTTAAGTGAAAACTTAAATGTGAAGTGTCTGTTGGTCTGTCACCTTCTCAGGCCAAACCGCTTAACCAATTTAGATGAAACTTTGAGTAATTATTGTAAAATACATGTATGCCGAACAAGCTCTAGCAGTCATGTGAAAGTTACCTTATGTGACTACCTGATGTGATTTTAGTTATTACACATAGAACAAGGAAGTAATTATATATTACTATGATACAGAAGTAGTACCAAACACATAAGTTCCAATGTATAACTTCAATAGTTTTTGTGCATTCAATGTCGGCAGTAAAGAGATATTTTAGATTTCTATACTATGTTCGTTAATAGAGGAAAACATTCGTGTAACGTTCATTATTGAAGTATCTGTACAATAAAACACAATAAGGCAAAAAATAGTTAGCTATAACTATTCAGCTGTTACAAAAAAAGCAGTGTTTTTATACGGCATTGCAGCCAGACGTAAAAAAACAGATAGACGTTCGCGGAAATAAAAAAAAATAACGCGGGCAGGTTTCGAATGCAAGTTTTTTATGATCGCTGCAAGAATGTGCTTAATTTCAACAATAATATGCATTGAATTATTAACACAATTACTATAAATAGACTTTAAAAGACGATGCCGTTCTGCAAATATAGCTACTGAGACTAGAAAACGTTCATCGAGAAAAGAAAACAAAAATATTGACCGACTCGAACCTTTCTTTTAGTACCTACATTACTAATAATTAAAGTATACTTACAACAGCTGGTTTTAAACAAATTCCACATTTATCCATTGTATATTTATATTAAATGAATGCCTTTATTTTAAATTTATGTAAACAAGTTCCTCTGTAAATTTTATTATTTTTCTCATTATCCGACAGGTCGTCAAATCAGAAAAAAACATTGATAGGTAGAGGCGGGGTGCAGTGCTGCCAACTCTTCAAAACATTTTCCCCACTGATGTCTATTATCACCATAGACTTAAACCGGCGCCACACATAGCACAAATGTTTGAACACAGACTTTGTCACACATTTGAACACTTGTATGTTGAACCTGCCAGACATGTTTCACAGAGTTTCACATACATTTTCACTTCACAGTTGTTGCAAGAACGTCAAACAAGACGGACGACTGATTTGACGTGACAACTGACCACAGACAAGAATTTTTTTTTTCTTATTATGGCACTTCGGCTTTAGCCATGGCCAGTGTCGAGCATAATATTATATGGCAGGAAAACAATATTTTTTATTACAATAATTTTCAGCATCGTTTTCCATATTATTATCAGGTCTAAAGTCTAGTCAAAGTCTAAGTAAATGTCATTACAGTCAGAAAGTCAAGTCAGTCGATTCAGTAAAGTGGTAGACGCTTTACTGAAACTTTTGATGGAGTTTTGGAGGGAACACAAAATAGCACGTTTCTGTTTATAATATATGTTTCTGTTTATAATATTTAATAGTTTCGGAGAAAAGTGGCTGTGACATACGGACGGACGGACAGACAGACGGACAGACAGACAGACATGACGAATCTATAAGGGTTCCTTTTTTGCCATTTTGGCTACGGAACCCTAAAAAGTCACTGACTTGATTCTTTGACTGTATCAAAGAATCAAGTCAGTCGATTCAGTAAAGTGGTAGACGCTTTACTGTTTTGATGGAGTTTTAGAGAGAACACAAAATAGCACGTTTCTGGATATTGCATCACTTTCCTACACTTGTGCACGATAAGGAATATTGGTTAATACTCTACTGCCGCGGCCGCATATAAGCGTAGTGCTTCGCGCTAAAACCGATTCTATTGGACGATCTGCGTATATCGTCCAATAGTATCATCTCATAGCACGAAGCTTCGGACGATAGACGCAGGTGCGGCCGGGCCGTACCAATATTACACAATAAAACCCAACTAACACAATTTTAGGAAAATAATTATACAAAAACACAACATCACTCTTTTACATTCCCGGCAAAACTCCAAATAATACTTATTACTTCGATCAACCACAGACTACATGTATATATTGTATTATCTATGGACTACACAGAAGTGTCAAGTGAACTTTGCGCATATGTGTAGCAGGTAAGCAAACATTTGAACATAGATCTTTGAGCTCTTTGATGTGCGCCAAAAAACCGACATCGAAGGGCAAAGTGCAAATGTTTGTACAAAGCTGTGAACAAAGTCTCAAAGTCCCGTGCTACACATGTGTACAAACAAGTGTTCAAATATGTGTTCAAATGTTTGTGCTATGTGTGGCGCCGGCCTAATAATATACTGTCACAGTATAGCAGTATCCCTACAATAGTGAAACGAATGTACTTGCGCAAAGCAATGGAGGGGTACCCGCGGGGAAGCGGGCGGCGCGGGCCCGGGCTTGCAAACTCGCGGAGTTTGTATGCCAGCGCGCGCAGGGGTGACGTTGGCGCGTTGTCTACGAATTTTGTGTTTTAAAACGATAACTTATCTTATAAACAATGGGATATTATAATGGGATATAAGTGTTCAGTGTACAGGATATGTAAATCTGATTCAAAAAACAAAAAGGATTTAAATTTTCATAAAATATATCGACTCACAGACCACAGTTCACACTAATATTGTGTTGGCCTTGGTAGCATTTATTTGCATCTCTGTTTTATTGTTTACGTTGTAAGAAGTGTAACAAGGAGAGAAAAAATATAGAATAAAAATAAAAAAACTGTCAAATACCCTGTTACATACTAATTAGTACCTACCTAGCTAGGTACACAGGGCCACACATCAAGTGTAACATTTTGACCTTTGGACCGCCCTTACCGCGCACGTAATAAGAGCGAGTTTTGAAGTGCTTCTGTTACACCTGACGTGTGGCCTACCGTACGTTACCTACCAATTGTTATATGATTCATTATTGTTGGATATTTTATATATCCGAATGCGTCTTCATTATTTTGATCCTTCGATCGTGGATTCTTGGAAATCTATTGTTATTCTATTGTGTCTTGCTCACCGGTGAGCTTATGGGGCTTGATAGATTAATAAAAATTTTAAATCCATATTAATTAGTAATTACCAATATTATAAATGCGAAAGTGTGTCTGTCTGTCTGTCTGTCTGTCTGTTACCTCTTCACGCCCAAACCGCTGGACCGATTTTGCTGACATTTGGCATGGAGATACTTTGAGTCCCGGGAAAGGACATAGGATACTTTTTGTCCTGGAAAAATGTACGATTCCCGTGCGATTAACGAGTTTTGGCACAACGGAGTTGCGCGCATCATCTAGTAAAGAACTCACATCATCTAAAAATAAAGTTTCACGTAAATATCTGGCAGTACGACATAATATGTAAATATAACACGCTGATTAAACAGATTAAATGATAACATTACAAGCACAATATTTTATTTTTATTTTATTTCCCGTTTCGTGGCAAGTGGCAACCCTGGCATATCTGCTTGGTACTTACATACACGGGTTACACCGGTGGCGGCATCGTGCGACATCAAAGGCGTTTCGTTACTGTAGGGATATTATATTGCTATACTGTGTGTGTGGGTTCCGCAGCAGCAATAAGGTTTATTTTTATGAAATTAAAAGGTTTTTGATTTATTTTTATATTTCAGTCGATTTAATGAAATTTAGATTAAGGTTTACCATTTATGACGTATAAAAAACTACTGGCTAGATCTCGTTCAAACCAATTTTCGTTGGTAGTTTTTATAGTAATCTACATCATATATTTTTTTTAGAATTATCATGCCCTTACTTTAGAAATTAGAGGGGGGGAGGACACACATTTTACCACTTTGGAAGAGTCTCTCTCGCAAACTATTCGGGTTAGAAAAATATGATATGAGAAATCTCACTATGATTTTTGAAGACTTATCCATAGAAATTTTTTCTTGTTTCAGTTGTACCTAATACCTATGGGGACCCCTAAAATTTTTAATAATTTTTCCATTTATGCATCAAAATCTTAATGCGGTTCACAGACTACATCTACTTACCAAGTTTCAATAGTTTCGGAGAAAAGTGGCTGAAAAGTCTCAAATGACCATTGCAAATGACTTTTCTTATCTGTATTTAGCGCTCCCCTCCCTTTGTGCCCCACACAGATTAGTGCCCCACCCCGCCAGTGTTGCCAACTATGGGGATTTCCCACTAAATTTAGTGGGAAAAAATAAATTTCGTGGGTTTTTTAGGGGGTAAAATATCTTGGGGATATTTTTGGGTGTAAAATTTTTGAAGAATGGATCTTTTTTTAATAACAACCTTAGAGTTTGGTGTCGATTTAAATAAATTGTATAAAGAAAATTACTGCAACAGCTACTAGACTTTACTGAATCGACCGACTTGACTCTTTGACTGTATTGAGTATTGACTTTTACTTAGACTTTGACTAGACTTTGGACCTGACGAAATAGAAAAACGACGCCGAAAATTACCTATATAGGTAATAAAAAGAATATTGTTTTCCTGCCATTACTTGACACTGGCCATGGTTTTATAGCCGAAGTGCCATAATAAGAAAAAAAAATTCAAATGACAAAAAAAAAAAAGTCAATTTGTATTTTGTGTCTACTCTATATACTTTAATCTGTGATTTTGTGTATCTCTCACTCTCACGAACTTTTTTGTTTTGTATTTTGTTATTTCGTGGTTTTGGTGAAGCCAGTGGTAGATTATTAGTATTAAACTACAGATGAGTTAAAAATGTAGGTTAAATATAACTAAGATAACTTAAAAAGTGCGAATACAATACCTATATTGTGTACGCAACAACCTTAGTACAGGATTTTATAAACTCCTCAAAAATGTCGGATAAGCCAGTAGTAGCTAGTGCTAATCAGCCAATAGTTAAAATAGGGCACTATACACTAGGCGACACTCTCGGTGTAGGCACATTTGGTAAAGTAAAAATAGGGGAACATCAACTTACCAAACACAAGGTCGCAGTAAAAATCCTTAACAGGCAAAAGATTAAATCATTAGATGTCGTCGGTAAAATCAGACGTGAGATTCAGAATCTCAAACTTTTTAGACATCCACATATTATTAAACTGTACCAGGTAAGCTTGTAACCAATTGATCTTGTATAGAAAGAGACTCATTTTAAGATGATAGTTTTGTACTAGATTGCTTGTTTGTCTTTTCAAGGTGATATCGACTCCAACTGATATTTTTATGATTATGGAATATGTGTCTGGTGGAGAATTATTTGATTACATAGTCAAAAAAGGGAAACTACAGGAGCATGAAGCGAGAAGATTTTTTCAACAAATAATATCAGGTGTGGACTACTGCCATCGTCATATGATAGTTCATAGAGATTTGAAACCTGAAAATTTACTACTGGACCACAACATGCATGTAAAGATTGCTGATTTTGGTCTTTCTAACATGATGATGGACGGTGAATTTTTAAGGACATCCTGTGGATCACCAAATTATGCAGCACCAGAGGTACTTTTTAATATTTGTTGAGAAAAAGAATTAGATATTCAATTGTTACGTGGCCGCCAGTGGCCGCTTGGGAGTTAATGGTTAATAGTTTGATAATTGCTTAAACCCTCGATCACAGATTCTTGGGAAATCTATTGTTCTTCTTTTGTTATCGCGGTTGCATGTAACGTCTTGTGGCTTGAAAGGTTAATATGTAACTTCGACAACAAACACATTCCTTTCAGCTGTTTTTGGCAAACTATTATTTAACATAATTTTCATTGGTTCCAGGTAATATCTGGGAAACTGTATGCTGGTCCTGAAGTTGATATTTGGTCCTGTGGAGTTATTCTTTATGCACTTCTCTGTGGCACATTGCCCTTTGATGATGAACATGTACCAACATTGTTCAGGAAGATAAAGTCTGGTATATTCCCTATACCTGAATATTTAAACAAATCAGTTGTGAGCCTCCTCTGCAGCATGTTACAAGTCGACCCTATGAAGAGGGCGTCTATTGATGACATTAAGAAACATGAGTGGTTCCATAAGAATCTTCCTGAGTACTTATTCCCTTCTCCTGTGGAACAGGTAATAATTTTAAAATCACAAATCTCAAATATTTTTGTGTTTTTAAGCAAAAAATTTAAATCTATAATTGGGCCTCTCTTTTTGACCACAAAAGGTATAAAATTGTAAATGAAAGAGGAAGCCTTTGCCCACCATGAGAAAACTATAAGCTAATAATAATAAATTAATTACTTACCTGAAGTTGCTTGGCCACAAGCCCGCAACTTTAAGAAAAAAAAACCCGTAAAGGAGAATCTAAAAGATTACAAACATAATAATAATAAAAATAATACTTTGAATGTATGTCATTATAGGACAGCAGTGTTATAGACACGGAGGCTATATCGGAGGTGTGCGATAAGTTTGGTGTCCGCGAGCATGAGGTGCACAATGCTCTGCTGAGTGGTGATCCCCATGACCAACTGGCTATTGCTTACCACCTTATAATAGACAACAAGCGCATTGCTGATGAAGCTGCCAAGGCAGAGATAAAGGAATTCTATATAGCTAGTAAGTCAACAATATAAAATATTACACTTTACTATGACATTCTTTTGATCAACTTGTATTTTGTATTTTTAGCATTTAAGATAATAAACACATAACTAGTCAAGAGTTACTGATAACACCAATATATTAATATCTTTTGCAAAAATCACAAAAAAGTAAAAACACATTACACAAACACTTAGTGACGATGACAAAAACCTTTGTCTTTTTTATATGACAGCTTTAAAAAAAGACGGGTTGCACTCCGGGAGTGCCGGCAGAAGTGAAAACTTGATTATTAACCCATTTTTTATGAAAATAGTTTTTTAAAAAATCGATTTTTTTAATTAATCGAAACCCTTACAATCGATTAAAAAATATCGACAATCGGAAAAAAAAACAATCGATTGTTCGATTAATCGATTTCGATGTTACAACACTACTCTCCAACCGTCTTACGATTTTTCGATCAGCACACGTGACCTGACGCGAGTTTCACAGTTTTTACCCATCCCACAAAAGTGCTCAACGCCGCTAAAGAAGTTTTCACTTCAAAAAAATTAATGTCACTCAGATGCGGCAGCGGGCGGCGCCCCCGGCACGAGCGCGGACGTGGCGCGCCCGCACCCGGAGCGCATCGCACCGCTGCGGGACAAGAGCTCGCCCGCACCGCACGCGCCGCCCCCCGCGCCTGACAACAAGCGCGGCACGCCCGTCAAGCGGTAATTCCTTTTTTCGCCACGTTCATTTAAAAGCCTTATCGATCTGGTATATCTTTGCTCCGTTTCCTTTGATTTTCTTTCGACTCAAGACACTGTATCTGTCTATCTTTCATAGACTGTTTACTCAAAGTTATTGAAAATATAGTGCTATCTCTTTTCGAGCCTGTACTCTTCTTGATATGCTACTTAACAGCAAAGTTTACAACAAAGCACTGGTATGAGTCAACAACATTTTTAAAATTACTCTTACTCTAATAATAATCTCAATGTTTTTCAACGGTTTTAATTAAACACGGTTTACATTTTTATGAAAAAAATACACATCATTTTATGTTTTAACTTTTTAGTACCGTACTTATTTTTAATATCATAGAGTTTATGAGTAACATTTTTTTACAGTGCTAAATGGCATTTGGGTATCAGATCGCAAAGTAAGCCCAACGACATCATGTTGGAAGTGTTCCGCGCGATGAAGGCGTTAGATTACGAGTGGAAAGTCATCAATCCTTACCATGTCAGGTATAAAATTGATTTGATACACTTTAAAACTACTAAATAACATAATTGTACTAGGTCATTTAAAAGATTTATGTATGTACTAATAATACATTTACATACGACATATAGAAGCCCCATTACTAATAGAAACCTTTTATTCTTACCAAGAAAGTAGCACCGCAAGACACACAAAAAATGTCTAAAGAACAATTACTATAACATCTATATACACAGATCCTCTCTTTGTACTCCATCTTTTTATCAGTTAGTGGTTGATATAGTGGTAAAGGATGCCAATGTCCTATTTATTTCAGCATTGTTTTTTGTAGTTCACATTTTGATTTGTTAATGATAATTAGTAGGGCTTGTTGAACTTAAAATGACGCACGCCTCCCTCGTAATCTCAGTACATAATTTTTCATTTAAAGCAACTAGTGAAGTGGGGCGCGTCATTTCAAATTAGACAAGCTCTAATATCGTTATTTTCAGGGTGCGCACTCTGAACAAAATGACAGACAAGCATGTGAAGATGTCGCTCCAACTGTACCAAGTGGATTACAAGTCCTATCTGCTCGATTTCAAATCGCTGTCCGGCGAAAAAGAAGAAGCTGATGAGGAGATCGTCCCAGGGCTGACACCGCTGCCGCTGCCGTCCCCGGTCACGCCTACCACGCAGGGTCATCACACTATGGAGTTTTTCGAAATGTGTGCAGCCCTAATAATCCAGCTCGCACGATAGTGTGCCATTAATAATTATCTTCTAATTACTATCAGAGAAGTTGTGAAGTACATAAATCCTAATTAAATATCTTGTCAGAGTAATCGTAAATGCTAAAAAACATTCAGTTTAAGTTAAACGGTTTCAGGAGATCATGAAATTCAGTTATTACAAACCAAAGATATAAAACAGCTTAAACATCAATATATTTTTGTATAAATTCTCTGCTAATAAAAAACAAAACTGTCTTTTAAAATTATAATATAATCCATAGTCTTATAGTGAAATTAATCCATCAAATGGTATAATATTAAATAGTAGCTTAGTAGATATTAAAGTGATGACTAATGCAATAAATTATTAAAAAGTATTTAATTTTGATTTGTTTTAAAAGTATTAAATAAAGTTTAGTAGAGTAGTAGGTATTGGTTTCAACTTTCATTTATTCCGGTTTTTGGTGAAAATGTTTCTTATCGAAATTAATACCTATATTGCTGTATAGCGTTTTTTAAAGTATTTATTTTAATAGATGGACTTTTAGCAAATTCTTGTTTTTAATAACACTAAGGCCCGTATAAATAGTCAGTACTTAAGATGTGATGTGAGCCGGTCTCAAGACGCGGTTCAGCTCTGTGATTGGTCCAAATTTTGACGGCCAAGTGCCAACAAATCACAGAGCCTGAACTGTGTCTTGAGACCGAGATGCATCTTGAGTAATGACTATTTATACGGCCCTTATTGACTTCGTATGTGATTTTTGTTATAAGTAATGCAAGTTACATCACTTACATAACAAAAATCACATGCCATGTTCAATAAGTTTTATTATGTTTTTATTTTTAGTCACACACACCAAACATTGGCGTGTGTGACTAAAAAAAAACATAATATTAGTAATGTGTTGTAAAGAAATTATTGTAACTATACCTAAATTTTAAAAATGGGCTAGGCATTGACTATCTCAACTTGTAAAATATTGCTTTCAAGCTAAGAACTTTTAACACTTAACTCATAAGTGCTTATCTAACATAGCTATTTCGATTTGAAAGTGCCTTTTAGGGTGATATTATGTTGGGTACAAGTTGGTAATGTACAGTTGAAATTAATAAAATATTCTCGAATACTTGATTTTTATTTCATGTATTACACATTAGCAAAAGTCAGGTTGCCTCAAATTAAAACAAGATATAACAGAATACTGAAATTTATTAAAGGTCTATAACTCTATAGATTTAACAACTTAAAAATCTATATTGGATACTATTATCATACAAACTATTAACGCTAATGACTTTATTTCAATATTATCGGTATGATTGGGATGACGACTATTACAATTCGTTAGATGTAACATGAAATAGTAGACTAAATTAAAGAATCTTGACAGCTGAACCTCAGTAAATTTCATTCATTAATTATTACTGACAGTAAAATGTTTATGATAGGTACTTGTTAGAAATCCTTGAATTTCAAAGTCATCATCCCTTTAGAAGCGCAAGTGTCGAGGGCGCTGCGGTCAGGGCGCCGTGTTTGGCGCGACAGGGGCGCCCTCGTCGGGTTTACTCTCTAGCGAAAACGGCGGTATTCGGCAATCAAACGTGTAGCCGTCTTCGCGCTCCATTCTAAATGTGCCCCTGTAAAAAATATAAAACAATGTGTGTATGGAATGAATATTTCTGTATTTCTATTTTTCTATTGAAGAATTACAGGCAAAGTGAGAAGTGACCGATTCACAAACAAAGTCTATAATGTTGTCCCTTACATCTGGCCATACTGCACGCATGACTGAGCTGCGTATCGACTTCGCGCGGCAAATCAACGAACATTGGCTCGCGCGGCGGCCGCGCATTATGGGTGTCGCAGTCATCTGGTTAAATCTGTGATTCGATTGAATGACTAGCGTATTCATTGAATGACACCGTCTTATTGAATGACTGAAGTACTAGTTGTAGTCAAGACGCTGACTGTAACGTTTAACGTCTTGACTAAACGTCATCATAGTGAAGTCGTTAAATGGAATGCTATGATTTTTTAAAAGTATTTGTTGGTGGCGTAATAATAGGTTAATCTAGAAACTGACTTCATTTATGAGGCAACGGCTACTTCTGGGTGGTTTACAAAAAAATAACCACGATGGCTAAGGCGGGAGCTTCGCTGCGCTAAGCTCCCGAATTGCCATCTAACCTAACCAAATCCAATCGTATTGGACAGACGGAGTAATAAATACATTGCTATTAATTACCTAAGAATTATATACTTTTCTTATACATTTCCTATTCCGTTAAAAATAAATACATTCAATTACCTGACTGATTTCATATCCGCTTTCTTCAAAGAGCTATGTTAAAAATCGCTAACTAGTTGAACGTTGAGTGACGATTGTTCAATCAACGTTCGGCCGAGTCATTCAATTGAATGGAGTCATTCAATGAATGCGCTAGTCATTCAATCGAAACGCAGATTGAACTAGATGACTGCGACATATTATACTATGTACCTAAAATTCTTGTGTCACTATTAGTTACCTTACTCCGCCGAAACGGCTTTTTACCAAATTTTATGTGCATATTCAGTAGGTCTGAGAATCTGCTACTGGCTACTTTTTAGGGTTCCATAGTCAACAGTCTGTGCGTCTGTTTGTCCGTGGTTTTGCTCAGAGACTATAGGATCTACTAAGCAAAATCACCCGAAATGTAAAAAAAATATTTCTTACCTACTCTCCATTCCCGCCACACCAGCTTTCACTGAAAGAGTTTTTTCAGTAATGAATCTTAAGTGGCGAGAAGAGAGAAATAGAGCATCAATAAATTTAATTAAAAACAAATTGTTTACAATTATTTAAAGTTAAATGCTGATTGTAACATTGAAACAAGCTTTGTAACATTTAAAGGTAACAAAAAATTGTTAGTAGGTATGTGCTACAAGCACACAAAAATACTTTTTTCAAAACAATAAAAACATAAAATAAAAATATTTGTTTGTCCCTAATACTTTATTTTTTTCTTATCCAAACTAGTTTAAGAACATTTTTTGTTGTCAAAAAAAGTTGGCAGCCCTAGGTGTACACATGCAGATTTGTAGGCCCGGAAGCTTGCTAACCCGGCGCCGACGGGACCCATCGCCGGGCCGGCGCCGGTAAGTGGAAAAGCGTGCCATACATTTTCATACATTTTTGCCTCCGCATCTGCCGGGCCGGTGCCGGTGCCGGGCCGGCTAGTCGAAAAACGCTCGATGAAAAGCAACTTCCGTCGCCCATGGACACTCGCAGCATCAGAAAAGCTGCAGGTGCGTTGCCGGCCTTTTACGAGGGAATAAGGTAATAGAGTAGGGGAGGGTAGGGAAGGGAATAGGGGAGGGTAGGGAAGGAAATAAGGGAGGGTAGGGAAGGGAAAAGGGTAGGGGATTGGGCCTCCGGTAAACTCACTCACTCGGCGAAACAATGCGCAAGCGCTGTTTCACGCCGGTTTTCTGTGAGCCCGTGGTATTTCTCCGGTCGCCCGGCCCATTCGTGCCGAAGCATGGCTCTCCCAAGGTGAATTCAACAACAATTTCTATGGAACAGTAAATGTAGTGATTATCACAACAAATCATTAAGAAAAGATGCATGAAACGACATCAGTATAGAAAAACACAAAAACAAAATGAACGCTCGTTCACTGATCGGCTGCCGCGCGCGGCTGCCTCGCTATAATTAAATAGTGCGCAAAAAATTGCTCGCGAACCAAAACACAGATTTGCCGCGTCGAACAATGCTCGCGCGACCGCCGCGCGAAGTCGATACGCAGCTATAGACTATTTATATTTACTACCTGTATTTCTTCATGTTAATTATTTATAATAATATTATGTTCATATTATTAATAGGTCAGGGAGAAAGTCTTTTCGCATTATAGTATGAATGAACTTGTCATAAAATCTCTTGGGCTATACCAATTGTATCTGGCTGATTTTTTTTTGGTATCATTAAACATTTTTAATTTTACAGAAGACAATTCCAAATTCAAATTAGGTAAATGTGAGATTTTCATTTGTTTTTCTTAATGTTAAAATGAGTGATTCCTACATTACGACGTCGTTCATGAAACCGAACCATTTTTGAAGAAGCTGATAACTGGTGATGAAAAGTGGATCACGTACGTACGACAAGAACGTGCGAAAAAGATAGTGGTCAAAGGCCGGTCAGGCTTCACATACCGTGGCGAAACCCGGGTTAGCTCGCAACAAGGTGATGCTGTGTGTGTGGTGGGATTGGACGGGCATTATTCATTATGAGCTGTTACAGCCAGGCAGAACCATCGATTCTGATCTGTACTGCGAACAACTGATGAGGTTAAAGCAAGAAGTTGAGAGAAAGCGGCCGGAATTAATCAACAGAAGGGGTGTGGTTTTGCACCATGAAAACGCTAGACCTCACACATCTTTAGCCACTCAGCAAAAATTACGGGAGTTTGGCTGGAAGGTGTTAATGCATCCGCCGTATAGTCCTGACTCCTGACCTTGCGCCTTCAGATTTCCAACTCTTTCGGTCGCTGCAGAATTCCTTAGGCAGTGTCAGGTTGACATCACAAGAGGACTGCCAAAACCACTTGTCGCAGTTTTTTCATCAGAAGCCCCAAAATTTTTATAGCAATGGGATCATGTCCCTACCAACAAGATGGCCAAAAGTTACCGAACGAAATGGCATCTATATACTTTAGTCAATTGTAAATAAACTTTATAAAAAACCTTTTGAATTTTTATATAAAATGCGAAACAACTTTTTCCCCTAACCTAATACTAATTGCTAAGAAGCACTCACCACATGTGTCCACTGGGCGCCTGTAGACTGACATGGCTGCTATATTGAAAGGCAGGGGCGTGTCTAGCCAACAGCGGCTCTTGGCCCACCACGCCTCGACCCCGCACGGTCTCCAACGTGCCGCTCAGAGAGAATATACGCCAGTGACGCTCGCGGAGTTGAACGGCCGCCGCGCCCAAATTCTCCAGACGAATACAGTACCGCCACTGAAAAAATTACCTATTCCTACTATATTGTGATTTTTAAAGGGCACAAACATATGGGTCAGTTAGGAGTGCGACTTTTTCACTGTATAACATAGAGAAGTGTCATATAGTCTATAAACAACTATGCTATACAATTGATCTATGAATGTACTGATGGTACTGATGCTACATTCTGATAGTATCACATTTGAAATTCTAATAAGAGAGCTATCTAAAAAACAATCATAACAGTTGAGACATTTCACACTATTATTACAGGTTTCAGCACTGACATCTATCATCATCTCTTTCAATGTAATTTTCATACCCAGTATACTGCAGAATTTTGAGATTCGCGACTTCCCATGTAGAATGGGATAACGGTAACGCGAACACCTTCTGTAGTCTCTCGGTGCACGTCACTGAGTTCCAGCCAGGGATGATTCTTCTTTTGCCAAGCACGAAGAGTTTCTTGGGCAATAAAGGGAGGGTCTGTAAGAGAAATAATCGGTCAAGTGCGAGTCGGACTCGCGCACGAAGGGTTCCGTACCGTATAGCATACCGTACCGTATACCGTATAGAGCAAAAATATGCCAAAAATTGTATTTTTGTAGGGGGGGCCCCTTAATTTTTTATTTTATTTCAATATTATTATTAATTAAGTAAAATTATATTTAAGGCCTTTGTGAAAATTTCAAGTGCCTACCTCTTATCATTATTGATTACGAGCCAAAAAGACCAAAAAAATCACGTTTGTTGTATGGGAGCCCCCCTTAAATATTCATATTATTTTGTTTTTAGTATTTGTTGTTATAGCGGCAACAGATATACACAATCTGTGAAAATTTCAGAAGTCTAGTTATAGCGGTTCTTGAGATACAGCCTGGCGACAGACAGACAGAGGGACAGACGGACAGACAACGATGTCTTAATAATAGGGTTCCGTTTTTACCCTTTGGGTATCAATCGCTTAATGCTAATTCTGCTACACTTAGGCTGCGTTTCCACCAGAGATGTGTAGCGAGGGATGTATTTTTGAGAACCAATTAAAAACTTAGATCACTAAAGTCCTACCTTTATCTGGGTTATGCATGAGAAACTTGTCAAAGAGTTCATGTTGTAATGGCACTCTTTCCACTGATGTGTATGGTATAATGTCATCATGTGCTACATAATCTAAGCCAGGGATTGCATAAAGGCTGCGACTTGATTCTTGGTTACCAAGAAATGTAACTGCCTCAGTCTGTGCCCTCTGAAATTAAAATTACATTATGATAATATCTATACTTGAGGAATAATTTAATGTGTAACAGGTACCAGACAAGGGAACTACACTTTTTTTTAAAGGAATAGGCAAGGGGTCACTCAACAGTTTTTATTATCTTGCAGTGTTAGTAAAATTAACACACATTCTCTACTACAATAAAAGTATTGCAATGCATTATTTCTATAAAAGCATTTTTAATATTTCTCCAAATTCTATCATGACTTTAAATTAATTTCTGTTAAGGTAAATTAATCTGTTGATCACTGATTCTTGGAAATCTATTGTTATCGCGGCCCACTTGGGCCGTTTGTTAATAGGTTAAAAAGGGCAAGTTTTCTTTCTACTAGGAAGTTGCAAGGCCATACTGTAATTAAAAAGTCAATGAACTCAATACAATACATTTTTATTGGCAAATAAGATATAATAGCAAATAAGATAATGTTGCGAATCAACTCACAATCAGAATTTTTGTACATGAAAACCGGCCAAGTGCGAGTTGGACTGACCATGAAGGGTTCCGCAGCAGCAATAAGGTTTATTTTTATGAAATTAAAAGGTTTTTTTATTTATTTTTATATTTCAGTCGATTTAATGAAATTTAGATTAAGGTTTACCATTTATGACATATAAAAAAACTACTGGCTAGATCTCGTTCAAACCAATTTTCGTTGGTAGTTTTTATAGTAATCTACATCATATATTTTTTTAGAATTATCATGCCCCTACTTTAGAAATTAGAGGGGGGGGGACACACATTTCACCACTTTGGAAGAGTCTCACTCGCAAACTATTCAGGTTAGAAAAAAATGCCATTTTGGCTACGGAACCCTAAAAATGAATAACTCAGAATGAAGAACTCTGAGTTATTTATTTACAATTTAAATTGGTTCGAACATTTTTGTATGGAGCCTGGCATATCTAGCCGCCGGCCATTTTGATTTTTTCCGAGCATGATAAAAGTGGTACTTACATTTGTGTCATATGGCGATCTTTACTTCAAAATATCTCGGAAACGTGACACTTTAGGATACCATGTTATTTAACATTTTTTGTTTGTATAAGTGTCCTCTATCCAAATATACCACTTTTATCGTGCTCGGAAAAAATCAAGATGGCTGTCGGCTAGATATGCCACAAAGGTTCGTACCCCTTTAAGAAATAAAAAATTTAAATTTAAATTTAAATTATACAATTACCAGAATATGAAAACTATGTTATGGTATAACAGCTATTGCTGTTTATTAAAAACATACAAGCCCTAAAACTACAGGAGACAAACAGGTACAATCTGTGATGATAAATTAATTAGTTTAGCGACTGCAATGATTAGATTTAAGTCATAAAAAGTACCTTCCTCTTCCAATCAGGTTTCATATTATTGATGTGTGTTTGCACATTCGAAATAACAAATTGAGTTTTTTTATATCATTTAGAAATAGAAACTTGTAGAAAAAGATTGAGAATGTAAGTTTTTAAAAAGCTTTTTTAGAATGTTAAATAGGAATTAGTGAAAAAATAATACAATAAAAACTTAATACTTACTATGTATGGTGCATCTCTTGTATCTATTAACACTTGATAAAATGTATGAGTCCGACCTTTGACTTCCTTCCCAACATTTGACAGGGTGTCTGATGTTTCAGACGTACCTGGTGTCTCTGAATTCTCTTTCTTATTGTTGATATCTCTATCATATACTCTTGCTAACCATGGAAACAAAATAACCCCTCTGTATCCAAATACTTTATGCAAAATCAATTGACCCGTCTCATATTTGCCAGTTGTTTTGGGAGCTTCTAATTTGCCTACTTCCGCCAATCTGCGAAGTAAATCAATGAAAATATTTACATCATCGCTTTTAATTATTACGTGTTGTGATAAGTGCAAAATATGTTAGAGCTGATTGAAATTCATACCTTGTGTAGTGAGCAATTTGATTTGAAATTATTCTAGACGCTGTTATTTTATATGCTCTATTAGCAACAATTCTAGTTAACACTTCCATTTTTTCATTCTATTTAAATTCAGACGTGGTTTTATGGTAGAAAAATAATAAAATCAACAAAATATATTGACCACATTGACGTTTATCATTTTGCGGTTTTTTGACATTTTGATTTTTTTTTCTTATGGAACTATGGAACCAATGAGGCGTTTTCTTATTTTTTTAATTTGATTGTCAAACAGTTTCCATTTTAGTAACTAGATGGCGTATGGGTAGACAACCATCGGTAATACCAGGGAATACTATCAATAATTGCTACAA
The DNA here is from genome assembly GCA_905404155.3 of Plebejus argus. Taxonomy (NCBI): domain Eukaryota; kingdom Metazoa; phylum Arthropoda; class Insecta; order Lepidoptera; family Lycaenidae; genus Plebejus; species Plebejus argus. The sequence goes on from FR989933.1 coordinate 10,991,707, forward strand.
AACTGGGCAAAAGAATGTAAAACTTAATACATTTCAATTTGATAAAGACGCAATAATATTCCAATGAATAGGATAATACAGTTATTATAACGATGTTTTAGTAATAACTCACGGAAGAAATAGCCCTATTTACCGATATTCACACCAAATGTCACAGGAATTATACATTTAGGTTTTGACAACAACTTGCCTGCACTTCTGCAAGATAACGGATATTTAATGGCTGATATTTTACCAATAATGAACATCAAAAACCCTAATAACACAATTTGGGAAAAAATAATAAAAACCACACCAACAATAAAAAGTAGAAGAAGTTTGAAAATGACATACCCGCCAAAACTCTTTCAGTTGTCAGTTTTCAGTTTGACAAGTATTCAATAATGTTAGCGTGTTCCTAAGCCGTTACCAGTATACTGGCCTAATCGCTTAGGCCAATGATCGCTTAGGCGTATGCTCTTCGTGAAATTTAAACTAGAGAGACGAAGCAAAAAAACATAGTAATATATGGAAATGTATAAATACATACAGTTTTATGTTAATATTATGCTAATGAAAACTAGGTTTAAGATATTTTGATTTATGTCACACTTGGCAGTACACTGATATTTTTTGGAAACACAACCCATATGTAGTCAGTGGTGCCAACCTGCAGATAATTTCAGATCGGTGGGGAACCAATAGAAAATCTAGAAGTGTCTATCGTCGCGCCATCTGGTGGAGATTAAAAAAAGAAAACAACCTTTCTATTTTTAACCGACTTCAAAAAAGGAGGTTATCAATTCGACGCGACGCGTACGTATCATGTATGTTATATTTCCAGAACTGCCCAGTTTTTGTATATGTTAATCTATAAAGCCCGTCACAGACTTAGCTATAATATATATTAATATACCGTACTAAACACACTGAGACCAGAAATAAATATTATAGCTGAGTGTGTGGTCACTGGTCACGCGAAAATTGTATAGAAAATATATAGTAATATGCCTAGCTATAAATATATTAATATATATTATAGCTAAGTCTGTGACGGCCTTTACAGCTTCTGAACAAATGAAATTTCAAAAGTGTATGTATGTATGTGTGTATGTTTTTATGTTTGTTCACGCATATCTCTGAAACTACAAGTCCGATTTAAGTGATTCTTTTTTTATTGTACTAGGTATTATTCAACTTAGGGAATAATGCAAGTTTCATCAAAATCGGTTCAGTAGTTTTGGAGATAGGGAGTTTTGATTCTCAATTACGTACAATTTTGAAGTCGGTTTTATCTTTTTAATTAAAATACAGTTATTTACTTTTTTATTTTTTAGGGTTCCGTAGCCAAAATGGCAAAAAATGGAACCCTTATAGATTCGTCATGTCTGTCTGTCTGTCTGTATGTCTGTCTGTCTGTCCGTCCGTATGTCACAGCCACTTTTCTCCGAAACTATTAGAGCTATACTATTGAAACTTGGTAAGTAGATGTAGTCTGTGAACCGCATTAAGATTTTGATGCAAAATGGAAAAATTATTAAAAATTTTAGGGATCACCATAGGTACAACTGAAACAAAAAATTTTTTTTTCATCTAACCTATGCGTGTGGGATATCTATGGATAAGTCTCCAAAAATCATATTGAGGTTTCTCATAACATTTTGCTGGCAGTTGTACCTATGGGGACCCCTAAAATTTTTAATATTTTTTCCATTTTTGCATCAAAATCTTAATGCGGTTTACAGACTACATCTGCTTACCAAGTTTCAATAGTATAGCTCTAATAGTTTCGGAGAAAAGTGGCTGTGACATACGGACGGACGGACAGACAGACAGACAGACAGACATGACGAATCTATAAGGGTTCCTTTTTTGCCATTTTGGCTACGGAACCCTAAAAAACGTGTACGGGGTATAAAATTTCAAGATTTTTTCTTTTTTTTTTCTTTAATGTAATAGGAAATATAGTTTATTATACAAAAAAACAAACAAGAACGCGGAATGTAAGGTATTTTCCTGATAATATCAAAAATAACGGTAGAAAAAGTCACCCAACGGATGCCCAACGGAGGTCACATAATGCTAACTTCTTGTTGTTTTAAATTGTTTAAAAATTAACCATCTCATTTAGCACTAATACATTTTTGGAATCAAATACTATACAAGTTTTGCAATATGTAAACAATAACAATAATCAAAGAAAAGTGATTAATAACAGTAAAACTTGATCACATACCTGAACAAAGAAATTGAAACACCCTGCACTTCAACAGCATTTCCGCGCTTTTCACTACTTATATTAGTTTGCCAGTGAAAACAAAAAGACGTACCTGTCGATGAAGAACATACCTTGTTTTGCCAGATCGTGCCGAATACTTTCTAGTATTAGAAGAATTTTTGCAAAAACAAGCGGTCACTAAGCGGAATCTTCCGAAAGGCTCAAATTTTCGTTTTAAATTCAAATTAATTTTTAAAAGAAATTACATATAAAAATATATAATTGATACCTTCAACTGATAATTTGACTTTTGAGATTTTAAATTATATATAGAAATCACTTCAAACACTGGATAATTTAAAAAATCAATCATTATCTGATCTTAGTTGGGAAGGGGACAGGTATATTTGATGGTTTTCAATACTTCAAAACCTTCGTAATTTTTAGGGTTCCGTAGCCAAAATGGCAAAAAAGGAACCCTTATAGATTCGTCATGTCTGTCTGTCTGTCTGTCTGTCTGTCTGTCCGTCCGTCCGTATGTCACAGCCACTTTTCTCCGAAACTATTAGAGCTATACTATTGAAACTTGGTAAGCAGATGTAGTCTGTAAACCGCATTAAGATTTTGATGCAAAAATGGAAAAAATATTAAAAATTTTAGGGGTCCCCATAGGTACAACTGAAACAAAAAATTTTTTTTTTCATCTAACCTATGCGTGTGGGGTATCTATGGATAGGTCTCCAAAAATCATATTGAGGTTTCTCATATAATTTTTTTCTAACCTGAATAGTTTGCGAGAGAGACTCTTCCAAAGTGGAAAAATGTGTGTCCCCCCCCCTCTAATTTCTAAAGCAGAGGCATGATAATTCTAAAAAAAAATATATGATGTAGATTACTATAAAAACTACCAACGAAAATTGGTTTGAACGAGATCTAGCCAGTAGTTTTTTTTATACGTCATAAATAGTAAAGTACAACTGAAACAAAAATTTTTTTTTTTTCATCTAACCTATGCGTGTGGGGTATCTATGGATAGGTCTCCAAAAATCATATTGAGGTTTCTCATATCATTTTTTTCTAACCTGAATAGTTTGCGAGAGAGACTCTTCCAAAGTGGAAAAATGTGTGTCCCCCCCCCTCTAATTTCTAAAGTAGAGGCATGATAATTCTAAAAAGAAATATATGATGTAGATTACTATAAAAACTACCAACGAAAATTGGTTTGAACGAGATCTAGCCAGTAGTTTTTTTTATACGTCATAAATAGTAAAGTACAACTGAAACAAAAAATTTTTTTTTTCATCTAACCTATGCGTGTGGGATATCTATGGATAGGTCTCCAAAAATCATATTGAGGTTTCTCATATCATTTTTTTCTAACCTGAATAGTTTGCGAGAGAGACTCTTCCAAAGTGGAATAATGTGTGTCCCCCCCCCTCTAATTTCTAAAGTAGAGGCATGATAATTCTAAAAAAATACATGATGTAGATTACTATAAAAACTACCAACGAAAATTGGTTTGAACGAGATCTAGCCAGTAGTTTTTTTTATACGTCATAAATAGTAAACCTTAATCTAAATTTCATTAAATCGACTGAAATATAAAAATAAATCAAACATATTTTAATTTCATAAAAATAAACCTTATTGCTGCTGCGGAACCCTCCATGGGCGAGTCCAACTCGCACTTGGCCGCTTTTTTTTATTTAGTGAAGTAACAACAAGACGACAATTTCTATTATGTATTTAAACATATTATACTTTCTTCACTGAAATTAATATATTCTGTTAAAAGTTATTTATCTCAACAAAATAAATTAACAAAGTCGAGGGACAAGGCAAAATCAGGGGGTACACATTTTTTTGAAAATGCCCTTGAACGAGATCTAGCCAGTAGTTTTTTTTATACGTCATAAATGGTAAACCTTAATCTAAATTTCATTAAATCGACTGAAATATAAAAATAAATCAAAAACCTTTTAATTTCATAAAAATTAACCTTATTGCTGCTGCGGAACCTTTCATGTGCGAGTCCAACTCGCACTTGGCCGCTTTTAATATTTTTATTTTTTACTACAACTACCTATTAAATTAATCAAAAGACACTAATTAGGTTCATTAATCATTTGCCTAAAACGTAGACCGTAGTGATTATAAATTATAATTTATAAATTATAATCAAATTAAGTATAATAATCTCATAACTCATTTCCCTTTGCATATTTTGCCATTTGGCCGTCTCAAACAGCAGACAGTAGGTACGCGCTAGTGCGATATCTACCTTTTTTAGGGTTCCGTAGCCAAAATGGCAAAAAACGGAACCCTTAATATAGATTCGTCATGTCTGTATGTCTGTCTGTCTGTCCGTCCGTATGTCACAGCCACTTTTCTCCGAAACTATTATGTCGGCTGTACACTCTCGCCGAGACACAGCAAGGCGGCCCGAGTGCGAGAGTGTAAATGGGTGCGCTCGCCTCGTCTCGCCTGTCTCGGACCCTCTCGGTCCGGTGTCGGTAGTTTGCGCCCGAGTCAAAGGGTCTCGCGACTCGCGAGGAAAGCGAGCGCATTACTATACACTCTCGCGTTTTTCACAAGCGCCGCTAGACAATGCAGAACAGAAAAATAACAATAATAAACGTCATTATCAGTCATTATCTGTGAGAAATAAAATTAAACATGACTATTGGCCGTTCCCTATATTCAATCTATCTCTAATTTGACATACAACCGATCGCAGCTGACATAGAATTGACATAAAATATATGGAGCTAATGTCTAATGTGAGCTATTCCTATCTCAAGTAAGAGATAGATCAAATATTGGGAACGGCCGTATAGGTCTTTGGATTACAATGATATCTTTCGATGCATGGTGAATGGTGATCATTGATCGTAGATACGATTTCGCCATTTTTTTTATTTTTGTATTTTTATTGTGTAAATATTTGATAATTACTACTAATTATTTAAAATAGCTCATAGCATAGAGAGCTACGGCAGCTGCAAGAGAAGTGTTTTCGTCCATCTCATAGAGAAAAATAATGGTCCATCTTCTCTGAGTTCATAACTGCGATTGAACTAAGCGAGAATGTACATGATCGCACTCGAGCAAGGGGCTCTCGCACGAGACTCTCGAGTCTCGACCGAGAGCTCGGCGAGAGTGTACAGCCGACATTAAGATTTAACAAATAGAGGTTGGTGAAATTGGGTCATAATTTCATAAAAATAAACCTTATTGCTGCTGCGGAACCCTTCATGGGCGAGTCCAACTCGCACTTGGCCGTTTTTTTAAATAGAATATCATAGAGTAACTTATTATATTTATGTAGAATATCTTATTATTATTGTCCTTGTGAGTTTATTCACTTTATTATTCGTTCTGCGTTCATCGTTGCCCGTTGGTCCAAATTCCAAAGTTCATGCAGTGTTTTAGATTGTTTTTATTAAAATTTAAATTTTGTTTTCTTTAAGCTCTACGATAATCCTAGTAAAATCAAAAATGTTTAGTTCAATTTCAAAGGCAATTTGCAGCCTAGGTAAGTAAATTCAACGAAATAATATTCATTATTCAGTACCTAATAAGAATATAATCTAGCTATGAGATAAAAAACGAATCATTTATTCTATTTTTTATAGGTCAAGTTGTTCAAAATGTAAGATGTATAGCTTCACTGTCCGCCTTGCCAGAAACATATCAGATGATGTACAAAACTTGCAGAGACTTTGCAGAGAATGAGTTAAAACCCAACGCTGCCGTTTACGATAGGGAACATAAATACCCTGGAGATGCCATTAAGAAAATGGGCGAACTCGGTCTAATGTCCATATTTACACCTGAAAACTTAGGCGGAACAGGCTTGGACTATCTCGCGTATGCTATAGCTCTAGAGGAAATATCTAGAGGCTGTGCATCAACTGGCGTGATAATGTCCGTAAACAATTCTCTTTACTTGGGACCACTGATAAATTGGGGAACTGACAAACAAAAACAGGCATACATAACTCCTTTCTGTACTGGTAAGTATGTATTTAAAATTTTAAATTACAGTACAGTTACGTTTAAAATTCAATGTTGTGTCACAAATTACAACAAAGTCATCCAATTTGAATATTACTCATTGTACTTAAACAACAAATTTTAGGTGATGTTGGATGTTTTGCTTTATCTGAACCTGGAAATGGTTCTGATGCTGGAGCAGCATCAACAACTGCTAATGATGGTGGGGACAAATGGATTTTGAATGGTACCAAGTGTTGGATAACAAATGGCTATGAGAGTAAGGCTTCAGTAGTGTTTGCGATGACAGACAAGAGTTTGAAGCACAAAGGCATGTCAGCCTTTATAGTACCAAAACCAACAAAAGGTTTGGAGTTAGGCAAGAAAGAGGACAAGCTGGGAATCAGGGGATCCTCAACATGTTCCCTTATTTTTGAAGACTGTGAAATCCCAAAGGAGAATATTTTGGGTGAACCTGGCATGGGCTTCAATATTGCAGTTATAACTTTAGACGGTGGACGAATTGGCATTGCAGCCCAGGCCTTGGGAATTGCTCAGGTAAGAAAAATAAATGTTATTAATTGCAATTAATGATTATGCAAAACATATTTACATTAACAGAGGGAAAATCAATTCTATTTTCAAAATTTTTAAAGGCCTCACTGGATGTTGCTGTTGAATATGCATCCAAGAGGACTGCTTTTGGAAAGCCAATAAGTAAATTTCAAACAATACAAAATAAATTTGCTGATATGGCTATGCAGCTGGAATCAGCTAGACTATTGACTTGGCGTGCTGCATGGTTGAAAGACAACAAACAGGGTTATACTAAGGAGGCAGCAATGGCAAAGTTGGCTGCTTCAGAGGCAGCTACTTTTGTTTCACACCAATGTATACAGGTAACCAACTATTAATTACTCTATGCCATTAGCCTCTTTGTTAAATAAAATAATTAAGTACTCCATAATACTACTCCATGTTGCTGTTTTTGTAATAATATTTTTTTTTCAAAGTTCAAATTTTTTTATTTGCAACCAAGTACATAAATAATATTATAAATCAGCATACATTGACGAAATATACAACTTATGCCTTGTTCGGGTGTTTGCAAAACAATTACAAAATTCTAATTTTAATTATTATTATGTTTAGTACAGTAAATGAAGGCAAAAATCAGGTGCAACCTCCGATTTCGTTTAACCTCCATCGATTTGGATGAAAATTTGGGATTAAGTACGCTAAGACCCAGTTTCAACAAGCAATGTTAAATAAATAATGGTGTGTTAAATCAGTTAACGGCCTGTTAGAGCTACCGAGCGTTCCACCATGCCCTAATGTCATGTCAAATCACCTAACACGGTGTTAAAATTTAATTCCTGCTGTGGAGGTCCGTTAAATATCTAACAGGCTGTTATATGAGTCAAAACAACATCTGTCAAAGACAATATCCAATATTAATAAAAGAATCTGTTTTGACTTTTGTGTGTTTCCGCCATGTTTCACGTATTATTTATTATTTTTTATAGTGATGAATAATTATTTATTTTCATTTTGCCAAAAATTCAGCCCTCGGATTTTCCTTGACATTGCAAATACTCTAACTTGTATCAAATTACCAAACCGAAAAAGTATTGCCTCCACTAGTTGGATAGGTCACATGAAAAACATAAAATACTGTAATGTGTAGCCTTTTAAGCTTTAACTTGCTTTTAACATACTATTTTACCAACTCTTAATCTTGAACGACAGTATATTATAAGTCTATGATCTTGAATCACATTTTTCCTTTTTTTATGCACAGATTCTCGGTGGCATGGGATATGTGTCTGACATGCCAGCAGAGAGACATTACCGTGATGCAAGAATTACCGAGATCTATGAGGGCACATCAGAGATACAAAGACTTGTTATTGCCAATCAAATTATCAAAGAATATGGAGTTTAGTGTTTATGTGAAAGTAAATTATTTATTTTTGTATTATCTGTCTACAACAAGAGTATTTTTAGACGGCTTATAATTAACTGATCACCAGAAATCAACAGAAATCTGAAATACTTAGTAACATTTCACAGACAAAAATAGTAAACGATCACCAAAATACAGACCACCATTTTAATCTAAAATGATAACCAAAGATTTAACATCTCACTATCCTATTTATGTAAAATGACTCCAAATAAATCATTGTAAAACCAAAAATAGTAAATGATCACCAACATTATACTAGCATTTTAATGTAAAATTATACCTAACCAATGTATTTTCCTTTTGCTATCCTATTATAATGCAATGATGTTCAAAAAACCCAAGATACACAGTCAACGTCTCAAAACCGTCCGCATAAAAGAAGCGCACAATCTAAAATTGTGCGCTTAGGTACTTCGAATAGACTCGCGTCGCACGCGTCAATGTAACGTCGCGTCGTCGAAAATGCCGAAGTGATCGATGCGAAACTGTAATTATTATTTTTAACAAAAATTAAAACCGACTTCCAAGGTAAAAACAATAATAATATCCTTTAAATAATAAGAACTAAAAAGTATTAAATAATTTTTCCTATCTAATAGTGTCTTTTTCCGAATTCGGCCAAAACTCAACTATTTCTGTACTCAATCTTCATTATTTTATTTATTTATTTAAAAAGGACACCTGCGGTACATGTATTACACAATTACTGCTACAAATTATAATTACATAATCCTGATACATGCACCTTTATAGGTGAGACAACATTTGCAAAGGTACAAGATAATCATAAAATTAATTAAGCTATAGTACATATTATATTAAAATTAATAAAATAATCACATTAATATAACAATTGAAACAGTTTAAAATTGATATAAAATAACATTTCATTGATTATAATTATTATACAATTTAGAAAAGATCACAAGAGCTTACATAGAAATCAGAACATACATTTTAAATAATAACCTTAAATCATTCATAATGTAATAATTCGTGACAATAGAATATAACGAAGTGAAATGAATAATATACATAACGTGCGTTTTTAATTAGTATCTTTTTTAATTTTATAAAATTCCATTAGTTTGTTTCTGAACTGGGTATAGGTCATACCGAATATGTCTATATTGTCGTCGATATTAGAGCAAACATAACTGTACAATTTGCAAATTCGAGACACTGGCGTTATAAACCATAACTCCCCCACCGTCCAATTTGCTACTTGCAGTTGAACAACGATCCCTTCTATATATCTGGTATCTATTAGTGTCGATAAACTCGTTACTACTTATATTAGGGTTGAGCCAGGTCTCAGTAAAAACTATAATTTTGTGACTAGTTTGCGATATATTAAGGTAAACCTCATTCGTTTTGGTTCTAATTCCCCTGACATTTTGGTAATAAATGTCCATAATCGAGTCGTAAGAAAGCGTTGACATAATTAAATAAAATAAATTAAACCTATGAAATATTATTTAAGCATGCAAAGTTGCGTGTACGTAAGTCTAGCTTGGCTATGCTCGTCTTTACGCATGTAAATTCGTCCACCACGCACCCATACGTATTTGTATGATAGATCCTTAGCTTTCTTGCGTGTGGCTGCGTGGAGTGATTTGTTGGACGGAGAAAGAATTGCTCTGTTACAAACACAGGGGTGCTGGCAGCCAAGATGGCGTCTCTATGGCGGGTGCTTTGAAGCCTAGCGATGACACTTCGGGGTCTTGCACTGTCGCGGTTCAGCTTGGCAACTCGGGTGATGTTCATGACGTCAGTTTCTCGTAGTTGGTAGTTTGTGACTTTCGTCAGTTGGGAGAAGATATTCATGAGGTTTTCAGATTTACTTTATTTATTTTGAAGTTGATACCAGATATAGCAGAATCTTCAGTCGGCCAGAATATTTGAAACTTTTGGAACTGGCACCGACTTCAAAATTATGAAGATTGAGTACAGAAATAGTTGAGTTTCAGCCGAATTCGGAAAAAGGCACTATTAGATAGAAAAAATTATTTAATACTTTTTAGTTCTTATTATTTAAAGGATATTATTATTGTTTTTACTTTGGAAGTCGGTTTTAATTTTTGTTAAAAATAATAATTTCATTCTTTTTAGTTACCTAGTAAACCATCGCATACTATGTATTAACTATACGTAGAATAATACACTTCTAAGTATCTTAATATTACAATTTGTTAACAGTCACACTCCTAGGCAATTGCACAGAATCATCGATTTATATGTCAGGATATGCCTACGAGAACATTTTGCTAATAGGTTTTTCATACAAGGAAATAGAGAGCCATCTATGAAAAATCGATTGAACTACGTAGTGCGACACAATATTCGGCCGCGTGCGAATGCTGTTTTACCGACGAACCCCGCGTTCCACCTGGCGTTGAAAACGATCAAAACGCTGAAAATGCCTCCTATGTTTAGCGTTTTGATCGTTTTCAACGTCAAGTGGAACGTAGGGGTTGCGTCATTACTCGGTAAAACAGTAGCCATGGCGGATAATGGCGTAATAATGGCGGACATCGGTAGTAAAATTATAAATTAATTATTTCTTTACATAAACAAATAGTTTGTGATACTTACCGATGATAAGATATTCCATGTGCTTTTTTAACTTTTTTAATATAATTTTTGCAGCCTTTTACTACACAATTAGGCATTTTATGGCACTGTAAGGCATACGATGACCCACCTGATTTGTTCTGCGGACCACAGACGACTAAGTCACGTAGGAGTCAAACGGAGCGTTTTGACCCCTACGAATCTGCATCATTGCAACGCGCGATTGACCCGGTCCTGAGTAATATATAAGTCTATGCACAGAATAGATAATAGTACAAGTAGCAATTGCTTAATTTGATTAAGGGTTAATCCGTCACTGATTGTGTCCAATATTATACAACCATGTGAGTTGTGACATTGGTGACCCTGACGTGGTAATGATGATGATGAATGTAATTTGCATAGTAGTATAATATGCTTTCGGTAAGTTAAAGTGTTTATTAACTTGTTTTTGTGGTTGTTATAACTTAATACACGTCGTAATAAGTGATTTTGATTTAATTTGTTTCAAAACTTCACTCACCGGTCATGTATAATACGGCAAATTTCAATCACCGCATTGTCATTGTAAGAACAATGCTCATCGGTCTCCCTATAATTTAGTCGTGTAATGCAAATGACTCTGTTCTTACTTGATGGGAGTCGAATTTTTTTTTCATTATGTATTTTTTTTTATTAATATGATTGAACTTTTTTCTAGTACAGTTTTTACAAATTAAACATTATAATTATTATTATAATACTTTTTAATCAAATACCATTAATAGTAAAATCGATATTTTATGTTCATAAATACTTCCTAACCAAATACTTAGATTTTTGTTAGCGTATAATTTATTAAAATTTTTAATAATATTTTAGATTCCCTTGTGACCCAATACAATGTGGAGAATGGACAATGGACATCAATCGTCAGCAAACAGAAGTGTGAATAAACTAAGTAAATTTATTCCAAGGAAATTGATGTGTTTCTTTAAAACAATAATAATTAAAGACGTGAGTGCATGAATGAGGTATGTAACACATTTCGAATTTCGAGTAAATCGCGTTTAAAGTTTTGAAAAAACTTTTTATGATTTTTCATCACAAATCAAGTAATGGCTTTTGTTAATTGTATCAGGAGGTGTAAATATCTTCCGTTTTTATTGTTATGTTAAAAATTATATAAAAAAATCTCCATTCTAGGATAAATTAGGAAAAATGTGAAGTTACTCGGTTCTTCACTTTTAAATGCAACAAAATCTGTAAAGACTGTCAATGCATGAAGTACACATAAATCACTTTTTTTTATTGAGATGAAACAAGACTCAATTTAAAAGACAATAAATTCACGGCCAAACAGATTTAAACAAAAATGGATTATACTTTTGAACGACGGGAAAGATTATAAGGGAATTCCGCATTAGAAAACTAAATGTAAACAAAACTGAGTTGTAGGCGTCATCTAGTAGGAATTAAGTAGAGAAAACGAGATGATGAAAGTAATAATCTCCAAAGCAAATTTCGTCGAAATCAGTTCAGCCGTTTAAGTGTTAAGAAGCATTTAAGATCATACAAACACGATTTCCCAATTTATAGTTTACTAGTAAGATCAATTAATTTTTTAAAATATCTTGGGTTTCTCAAAGTTGATATATTATTATAGATTGTTTAAAATGAACCCTTACTTAATAAATAAATTTAAGTATATTAATAATAATAACTTAAATTATGCACTATTCAAATGTTACAATTAAAAGAACAATATACTAATTCAAGTTTTTATTGTGTTTTATTATACTTACTTTTAACTGCGTTTTCACGACTATGGCTTGTACGTCATAATACCTAGTAAAAAAAAAACAGTCAAGTACTTACAATAAAAAATTCTTTGTCGAGCATAGCTAGTTCGATTTTCAAATTTGGCCCGCTCGCTCATTTGAATTTGGAATGAAGTATCGACGCGACCAAAGAATAAATACACTAGGTACGCGACCACAGATTAAGGATATATAGGTAGATGTAGTTTTAGCCCGTCATAGCGTGGCCTTTTTGTGCTTATTTTCATACAAGTAGTGTGCGTTTATTTTCTTGAATATTTCTATTTGGCGATCATTTCGAAGCAGGTTAAAATCCAGAAAAGAAAGTCATTTAGTTCATGATATCGATAAACTGTAGTTCAAGTAATGAGAATCCTTAAACACACGTAAAAAGCTATGCAACTTTTGTAGTCAAATTATTAATTAATGTGACATTTTTAGCACTAATGCCTTACATAGCACGAATAAGGGATTATTAAACTTAAATATTATCCTTTTTAGCTTACAAAAATACCGATTGAAAAGCCAAAAAAACGTTGTTCAAAACTTACGTACTTACTTAATGTTAAATCCACGTGTTTGAGGCATTCTTTGGCCATTCTTATGGTTTATAATTTAGCGGAACCATAGAAATCAACAATATCTAGCATAAAATGTTCAATAAAACCTTTATTAACACTTTTATTACATGAAATATGCAAACCGACTCCTTTGTTATGTCCTAGTAAGTAGGACATAACATTACACGCTTTTGACGCTTATACACAGTCATAAGGCTCTCTCCTACTATAGTATCTCAATGTACGCGACGCGACGCTATAAAGTATTAGCACAGGATAAATGCAAACAGCCAAACTGATGCCTAAATATTTTTTTTATATTTCCAACAATTTAATATTATAATAAAAACAAAAACAAAATATTTTATACGTAGGTACCATTTAAGTTACGATAGGTTTTTCCAAAATTTTAATTTGTTTGGAAACAACGAAAAGCGCCTAGTCTTTAATAAAATAACTATCGTAGTATAAAAGAGTATGGATGTGTATGAAATATGCTTTGATTATTATATGTATAAATATGTATTGTGTATGATATAATAAAAATCTTAAATATACAACGTTGTCTGGTACCTGTAACACAAGTCCTTCAGGTACTTAGCACGGGGCCAGACTAACGTGATGTGAAGCGTCCATAGATATTAATATTATTTTCTTAATAATGTGTCATTATTAATATACCTACTAGAGTTTTGCCTAGAATGTGAAAGAGTACTGTTGTATTTTTTTTGTATTATTTTCCTTAAATTATTTTGTTAACTGTGTTTTATTTTAATGTGTAAAATTGGCAGAATATTAACCATTATTACATATTCGTCATGCACGTGCTGCAACTTCCAGGAACGTGCTTTTTGTGTCCCTCCAAAACTCCGTCAAAAGTTTCAGTATAGAGTATCAACCGACTTGACTCCTTGACTGCTTGACTTGACTTTTACTTAGACTTTGACTAGACTTTAGATATGATCATAAATTACGATAATATAGTAAAAACAAAAACGTTGATGAAAATTATTATTATGAAGAAGACTGACTATACCTTTGTATGTGGCAAAGTACACCCCCGGTGTCAGAGCCAAACGCTAACAAAAAAAATATATACTAAATTATCTATGCCTTTGAATAATAGAACAATAAAAAAGTCGACATAATATTCCTTATTTAAAAACGCATATGGGATTTGTATGGGATGTAATTACCCGCTTCTTGCATAATCATTTGGACGAACCTTGTAACTTACCTGCTTCATCATCTGGCTAACTTTGTAAGTATACGTAAAATTCTAAATTTTTTGATTGCAAATCATTTTCCAAGTCCTAAAAGCTACATTTATGCAATAAAACGTAAATTTTCAAAAATGTTACTTACCTCATTCATGCACTCATGTCTTCAATTGGACGCCAATATGCAAAACAATGTTAACCCACAAAAAATCGAAAACTGAGTTATGCACGTGGCTGGAATCTCCTCTTGATAAGGAACGTTTTTCAAAAGAGTGTTAGGTGCTATAAAATATTTCGTTTAACAAAATATCATTTGAAAAAATCTGAGGGCTCTGGATCTGACATAGGTTATTAAGCAAAACAGTATCAAGTCATATGACACTATTAGTGTAACGTTAACGGCCCTATCCTCCGAACAAAAAACGTGCTATGACACTTGACATGTTATTGCGAATCTAACTTCAAATCAAACCGTTGGTGCCTTTCGGACAGTGTCAAGTGCAGCTGTATGTTTTTTCATTTTTTTAATCAGCACATCGTGATTCGTAACAAAAGAGATGTAAAAACAGTTTCTATGTGGATTACGGATGTGAAAATAAGTGGAGATTTCCAAGGTAATGCTTTATTTTATACGATAGCCAATCAAATATATTTTCGAGGTTATAGTTCGAACTTTTGTGAATATTCTGTGTATTAAGTACTGTAAAGCTTAAATGTTTGTTTTTAAGTATAAACTACAACACTTAAATATTCGTTATCTTCTTGTTCCGTACCTCAACAATATTCAGGTGTTGGTAAAATTGCAATTTTTTGATAGATAACCTTTTGACGTCTTATTGCAAAATAATGTTTTGACCACATTCGCGATCCTAGCACAGTTTTAAAGCACTTGACATGGTTTTGAAAAATGAAGAATAGCCAATCACTTGTAAAAATCGAATGTCAAGGGACTTGACATTGTTTTGAAAAATTGATATTGGTTAATTAAAGTCATTAGAAATTAATGTCAAAAGACGATTAGACAAAAGATGTTTAGTTAATTGAGACATTTCTCTTAATTCAAAATTATTATTGATTATCGAGTCAAGGTACTGAGGGTAGACTGAGATCACAATAATTAAAACTAGTTAGGTAGGCACGTCCCTACTAAGTTGGGATTTGCATAAATTTATGGATTTAAGGGTGATAGGTAAATACCCTAGAAAGTCGAAGTCTTATGCAGAATATTCACAAAAGTTCGAACCATAACCTCGAAAATCTATTTGATCAGCTATCGTATAAAATAAAGAATTACCTTGGAAACCTCCACTTATTTTCACATCATTATAATATATAAAAACTGTTTTACATCTCTTTTGTACATCTCACGAATCACAATGTGCTGAAAATCTTAAAAAAACGAAAAAACACACATATCACATACTCTATGGCAAATTTAAATTTAAAATCCAAAACGAACACCTGCGTCTGCTTTATAAGTTGTTAACAAAAATATTATTATAATGTTTTTTAATAATTATATCATACTAGATGTACCGCGGCCCGCGTACGGCGTAAATTAGATATTTTACAGACAAATTAGTCCACAAAAAATAGCCTATGATCCTTCACGTGGTCTACTTCCAATGCCAAATAATATAAAAATTGCTCCAGTAGTTCGCGAGATAAGCCCTTTCAAATAATTTCCCCCGTTTTTCCGCAATTTCCTCTATTTCTTCGCTCCTATTAGTCTTAGCGTGATAAAACATACCCTTTAGCTATCCCTATATACCCTATCCACTGAAAGAATTTTTCAAATCGGACCAGTAGTTCTTGACATTAGCACGTTCAAATAAGCCCTTTCAAATAATTTCCTCCGATTTTTCCACATTTTCCTCTATTTCTTCGCTCCTAATTATCTTACCGTGATAAAATATAGCCTATAGCCGTTCTCGATAAATGGGCTATCTAAAACTGAAAGAATTATTCAAATCGGACCAGTAGTTCCTGAGATTAGCGCGTTCAAACAAACAAACTCTTCCGAATTTATAATATTAGTATAGATACATATTTTATTTACGAAAGAAATGCACACATTATACAAATAAATTTCAGTAGTATATGTACTAGTCTACTACACGTTTTCATGAAGTTCGAACTTCTGGCATTCATTTAAAACGGCCTACCGTAATAGTTAGTGTTTCAAAATTCAAACAGCTTGGACCCCTTGGAATTACGCTGAGATTTAGCTTCAGTCTGCATCCTCTATCGGTTGTATCACGGGGAGTGCTCTGAGGAATTGTTCGAAATCATACCACCTGCAACTTTTCGCCATGGTCCCACGCGAAAAACATACCATCCTCATCACCTTGATGAGTGGCAGTCTTCCACAGTGCGTTTTTCGCGTAACTTTCTGCGCACTGTAAATCTCTGGAACGTACTGTCACCAGCAGTATTTCCGGACCTATACGACCTGCAAACCTTCAAGAAGAGAGCGTATTCTCTCTTAAAAGGCCTGCAGCTCTTCTGATGTTGCGAGTGTCCATGGGCGACGGTAGTTGCTTACCATCAGGTGACCCGTTTGCTCGTTTTCCCGCTTATTTAATAAAAAAAAAAAGATTCATATCTGCATTCATCAAACAAAAAGTGCTATAATGTACCAAAAAATAAAACTATGTGCCTTAAATAGTTTGATGTTTAACTTTTTATCTTATTTTAATACGGTGTATAACTAATTAAGCAACACAGTGTTACGTCTCTTAACATTACGTAGAACAAATAGTACCCAGGTTTAGGAGTTTTTCAAAAACGTTTCAAGCTTCTTGACACTATTTCCACTCAAAGTTAGTGTGATTCCCGATTTTGCAATAACAAAACAGTCTAATAATTGCAGTATTACTTGATTATTACGTAATTTAACTATTTCAAATGAGAGCAATCAATATTATAAAGCAGTGAGTAAACTTTTATGACCCTATCACTAACCGTTTAAATTTGGGGGGCAAATGTGTTATCTGAAACTTTAACATCATTTTTCTCAAAATGGTTGACTTGTGGGTTAACATGGTATTGCATATTGGCGTCCAATTATGACCATGACTGATAAAATTAATAATTATTAATTATAGATTTAAGTTTAATTGTAATATTTGAAAAAAATAAACAGTTTACCTAATAAATATTTGTTTCGTTCATTTAAATACACATATCCTACCCAAAACATCCAATCCTAATTATTTCATTAAATGAAAAAATAGAAATATACGTCTCCACTCCATGCCTTGTCCTACTAGCGAAGTTCTGAAATCAGCTTTAAGTTAAGTGAATAAGGTTTAATTTGTAAAAAATTGTTTATAGTGTGACTATAAGTACCTGACGAGTATTTGGCGACAGTTTTGAGTCTTACTTTTGTTCCCAACTGTGCATCTTGGGTTTTTTGAACATCATTGGTAGTATGTAAAACTCTCATCATCATATTTTAAATTGGAAAGGGTAGGTGTCCATCTGTTATCTCTTCAGGTCCAAACTGCTGAATATAACATAATATCATAGACAATGGAGTTATTATACTTTTTTTTTGTAATATGCTTAAGTACGTCATTTTTATTTTTTGTCAATCATAGTGATTTATTTGGACAGAAACAAAGAGAATATAATCACTACGTTTGACAGAAATATGGCATTGCTTTGCTCGTTTTGGTGATCATTTACTATTTTTGGCGTTCGATTACAATTTGAAGTGTAGCTGTACTAAAATAGCTGGTACTTGGTAGTATAATTGCAATTTTAGACTTTCTTTTTTTGGTGGTAAGTATCTTTTTTTGGTAAACAAGTTTAGGGTATCAGAGCATGTTTTGGTGGTCATTATATTTGTTCCCTTTTTAAACAATATTTTAGCATATTTACTGGACTGAAAATTAGTGCAAATGTTTATATCCATTGTATTTACACTTTTATGCTTGTTAATTTACTTTATTGATTATTGAATGTACTAACAAATCCAATTATACATTTTGTAAATAATATTTTATAAGTGTGCACTGT